>JARQOD010000007.1:6777943-7013119 GCA_033576555.1 Oophaga sylvatica
TGTGATCAATTGATTATTTCTTTTAAAAATCTTTCTGTACCCACAATAAGGAAAGTTTTCTACCTTCTTGTGTGTTTTGTACTGTATGTTACCTTTTGGCCATAGTTGTGTCCCTGTATTTTTTTTTAACCCCTTCCTGACCTGTGACACAGCATATGTGTCATGAAAGGATCGCGTTCCTGCGGGTCAGGTGACCGGGGTCACTGAAAGGTCACCCGACCCGCAGGCACAAGACCCTTTGTGCTTCACCACAGGTGGGTTGGCTTAACCCCCACGTGGCTACGATCGCTCTGATTGGCTGTTAAAAGTGAAATTCCGAGCCCCGACGTGTGCCCAAACAGTGGTTTACCCCCACATATGGGGTATCAGCGTACTCAGGAAAAATTGCACAACAACTTTGGGGGTCTAATTTCTCCTGTTACCCTTGGGGAAAAAAAATTGGGGACTAAAAAAATTATTTTTGTGGAAAAAAAATGATTTTTTATTTTCACAGCTCTGCGTTATAAACTTCTGTGAAGAACTTGGAGATTCAAAGTGCTCACCACACATCTAGAGGAGTTCCTTGGGGGATATAGTTTCCAAAATGGGGTCACTTGGGGGGGTTTCTACTGTTTAGGCACATCATGGGCTCTGCAAACGTAACATGACGCCCGCAGACCATTCCATCAAAGTCAGCATTTCAAAACGTCACTACTTCCCTTCCGAGCCCCAACATGTACCCGAACAGTGGTTCCCCCCCACATATAGGGTACCAGTGTACTCAGGACAAACTGTACAACAACTTTTGGGGTCCAATTTCTCCTGTAACCATTGTTAAAATAAAAAATTGCGGGTTAAAAAAATCAGTTTTTGAGGAAAAAAAATGATTTTTTTATTTTTACGGCTCTGCATTATAAACTTCTGTGAAGCACGTGGGGGTTCAAGGTGCTCATCACACATCTGGATAAGTTCCTTTGGGGGTCTAGTTTACAAAATGGGGTCACTTGTGGGGGGTTTCTACTGTTTAGGCACATCAGGGGCTCTGCAAACGTAACAAGATGCCCGCAGACCATTCCATCAAGTCGGCATTTCAAAGCGTCACTACATCCCTTCCGAGCACTGACGTGTGCCCAAACAGTGGTTACCCCCCACATATGGGGTACCAGCATACTCAGGACAAACTGGACAACAACTTTTGGGGTCCTATTTCTCCTGTAACCATTGTGAAATAAAAAATAGGGGGCTAAAAAATGATTTTTGAGAAACAAAAATTATTTTTTTATTTTCACTGCTCTGCGTTTATAAACTTCTGTGACGCACCTGGGGGTTCAAAGTGCTCACTGTGCATCTAGATAAGTTCCATAGGGGCTCTTGTTTCCAAAATGGGGTCATTTGTGGGAGAGCTCCAAAGTTTAGGCACACAGGGGCTCTCCAAACACAACATGGTGTCCGCTAAAGATTGGAGCTAATTTTCCATTAAAGTCAAATGGCGCTCCTTCCCTTCTGAGCCCTGCTGTGCGCCCAAACAATGGTTTCCCCCACATATGGGGCACCAGCGTACTCAGGAAAAACTAGACAACAACTTTTGCCGTCCAATTTATCTTGTTACCCTTGGGAAAATAAAAAATAGCGGGCTAAAAAATGATTTTTGAGAAAAAAAATTATTTTTTTATTTTCACTGCTCTGCGTTTATAAACTTCTGTGAAGCACCTGGGGGTTCAAAGTGCTCACTATGCATCTAGATAAGTTCCTTGGGGGGTCTAGTTTCAAAAATGGTGTCACTTGTGGGGGAGCTCCAATGTTTAGGCACACAGGGACTCTCCAAATGCGACATGGCAACCGCTAAATATTCCAGCATATTTTCCATTCAAAAAGTCAAATGGCGCTCCTTCCCTTCTGAGCTCTGCCGTGCGCCCAAACAGTGGTTTATGACCACATATGAGGTATCTGTGTACTCAGGAGAAATTGCCCAACAAATTTTAGGATCCATTTTATCCTGTTGCCCATGCAAAAATGAAAAAATTGATGCTAAAATAAAATTTTTGTTGGAAAAATTAAAATGTCCATTTTTTCCTTCCACGTTGCTTTAGTTCCTGTGAAGCACCTGAAGGGTTAATAATCTTCTTGAATGTAGTATTGAGTAGCTTGAGGGGTGCAGTTTTTAGAATGGTGTCACTTTTGGGTATTTTCTACCATATAGACCCCTCAAAGTGACTTCAAATGTGAGGTGGTCCCTAAAAAAATTGGTTTTGTAAATTTTGCTGTAAAAATGAGAAATCGCTGGTCAACTTTTAACCCTTATAGCTTCCTAACAAAAAAAAGTTTGTTTACAAAATTGTGCTGATTTAAGTAGACATGTGGGAAATGTTATTTTTTAACTATTTTGTGTCACATAACTCTCTGGTTTAACAGAATAAAAATAAAAAATTTGAAAATTGAGAAATTGAGAAATTTTCACCAAATTTCCATTTTTTTCACAAATAAACGCAAAAATCATTGACCTAAATTTGCCACTAACATGAAGCCCAATATGTCACGAAAAAACAATCTCAGAATCGCTAGGATCCGTTGAAGTGTTCCTGAGTTATTACCTCATAAATGGACACCTGCTAGGGGATAACCGAACAAAGTACACAAGTTTTGTAAAAAGGTAAGATACTTTAAATACTCCACAACCCGGGACAAAACTTTGGCAAAAAGGTAAAATTTATGTTCCTCAAAGTTATGTAGATATTTTTGACATATTACCTTAACAGATGTTGGTGTTTGTGTACCCACATGTTTACCTGGTTTAATACATTTGTTACTTAACATGCTATAAAGAAATGACAGACAACATTTGTAAACCACTTTAACTTTTATTAAAAAATATTTTTTTAATATAATTTCTGGAAAAAGTTGCATTTTTGCAAAATGTGGAAATTGTTATAAAAGTAATTTTTTATTAAAATACAGTTTTTATTTGTGGTGAAGCAAACAAAAAATAAACTATTTACAGTTGGGTGTACTGTGGGGTGGAAATAGTGCTGGAGGGGCTGCGGGACACTTCGACCGTGGGAGTGTGGAAGGACGACCGGGATGGTGGTGGTGAAGGAACAGGAAGAGGTGAAGGGTTGGAAAGAGTGAGAAAATGGGAAGACAAGTTAGAGGTAGAACAGGTGGGTGGTGGAGTGGAGGGTTGTGAAGGAGGAGCAGGTGACATGGTAGGGAATTGGAAGGGGGAAGGAGATCGGTAAGAGATAGGAGTGTGGTACGGGGTAGGTGGCTGGTAGTGGGGAGGTTGCTGGTACTGGGGAGGTGACTGCAGTTGTGGAAGTGGCTGGATTTGGGGAGGTGGCTGGTACTGGGGAGGTTGCTGGAATGGGTAGGTGGTTGGTACTGGGGAGGTTGCTGGAGCTGGGGAGGTGGCTGGTATTGAATAGGATGGGAGGAGGGACGGCGGCTGGAGGGGGGGGGAGGTGGAGGAACGACTGGGGTGGATGGAGGAGGTTGGGTGGTAACCTGCACTAGAGCAGCGTGGCACATATGCATTACATACATCTGCTGGTCAGCAGATAGCGTATCTATGCGCTCCACCTCAGACCTAAAAAAGCTGTGATTAGGAGATGCTCTTGCTTCCGACTGCATGGTTTGCAGAAGTGTCTTTACCTCCAAAATGCCGGAGGTTATCTGATTAATGCCTGCGGCAAGTTGTTCAGATAACACTTTAAGACAGTTCTGGAAAGATGCATTCAAATGCAAGAACTCGGGCGCATAGCTCCTTTCCTGACCCCTCTGCCGCTGCCGCCCAGTACCCGCAGCTGTACTACAGGTGGCAGTGGCAGAAGGGTGGGGTAAAGGGAATGCTATCTCCTCACCAGCAGCTGCATGTAATGCAGGCGGCCACGATGCTCCAGCGCTGGTGGATGGGACTGCGGGATCGAATGTGTGGGAAGGTGCAGATGTACCGGGGCGGTCGAAGTGTCCCTCGGTGTCGGTCTCCTGAGGGATCGTCCCAGAAGGCGCCAACTCTGCGGGCGCCCGAGTGCTGGTCACCGTGCTGTGGAATAAAGAGAAAACATACAATTAATATACAGATGTGGAATGGCCCTGGATGCAAAAAAACATTGGATAGATGTTAACATTTTATGTTAATATTTACCTTCAGGTGACCATAGTTTCCCGCAGGAACGCCAGGGCTCGTGCGTACTTGTACTTGCTCTGGCGTCCTGCAGATCCACTCGGGGCACGCATTTCCTTGTTGAACTCCTTGAAGTGATCCCTCACAGACCGCCACTGCTTCACAATTCTCTCCCCTGAAACGAGAAAACACACATTGGTTACTATACAACATCAGTGTTTCCCAAACTTCAGTCCTCGTGTCCCCCAGAGGTCATGTTTTCAGTATTTCCATAGTGTTTCACAAAAGGCAATCCTGAAAACATGAACCGTGGGGGACACGAGGACTGAAGTTTGGGAAACACAGCTTTACAGTCAGCAACCTGAACTATACTTACGGAGTTTAGTCTGGGACTGAGCATCGAGGTCCTCCCAGCGGTCAACCATTGCCGATGCCACTTCCTCCAGAGCCGTCGGGTCACTACTTGATCAGAATGGCGGCGGTCCCCATGTTCCACAGCAGCTCCCTTTCTCTGACCAGATCAATGAGGAGGTCGACGTCTATCCCCTCCTCACCGTCCGAATCGGGAGCACGCTGTGAAGCCTGTGAAATAAAAACAGAAAAAACAATACATTAGCCTCCACACTAGCAAGTGAAAAAGAAAAAAAGGAAAAGTGTTTAACAAAATCCAATTAAAAAAAAAAATATATATATACCAAAATTAAAAAACTATTTAGAAAAAAGACAAAAATATTTAAAAAATAATGTAAAAATACTAAAAAAGTTTAAAGCAAACCAAAAAATTCTAAATTAAAAATGTAAACCAAAAAAAAAAGGATTCCAAAAAACCCAAAAATACGGATTTTGTGTTACTCACCGTAAAATCCTTTTCTCCGAGACGCTCATTGGGGGACACAGGACTGTGGGTGTATGCTACTGCCGCTAGGAGGCTGACACTAAGTAAATATAAAAAAAGGTTAGCTCCTCCTCCGCCGTATACACCTCAGCACTGGCCGCAGGCAAACCCAGTTTAGTGCAAAAAGCAGTAGGAGGCTAAAGAATAAATCAGTGTTAATACAGGTACAATATATCCAGAAGTAAATCTACTGATATAGACCCAAACAAACAGAATTAACTTAGAAAACGAAGCCATCCGGCTATAAGGGAGGGTGCTGTGTCCCCCAATGAGCGTCTCGGAGAAAAGGATTTTACGGTGAGTAACACAAAAATCCGTATTTCTCCTTCGTCTCATTGGGGGACACAGGACTGTGGGACGTCCCAAAGCAGTCCCTTGGGTGGGAAACCGACTCCACAGTGTAATTTATAACCAAGCATTGCTTATAGGTGCGCAACCGCGCCCTGAAGAATCCTTCTACCCAGACTGGCATCCGCAGAAGCCTGAGTATGGACATTATAATGCTTGGAAAAGGTATGCAGACTGGACCAGGTTGCCGCCTTACAAACCTGTTCCACCGAAGCCTGATGCCGAAGGGCCCAGGAGGCACCCACCGCTCTGGTGGAGTGAGCCCTGATTCCTGCGGGAACCACCGCTCCTCTAATGCGGTAAGCCTCCTGAATGGCTAACCGAATCCACCTAGCCAAGGTTGATTTAGAGGCAGCGAGTCCCTTCCTGCGACCCTCAGGGAGAACAAACAGTGTGTCCGTTTGCCGAAAGGACGCCGTCCGAGATACATATCTCCTGAGCGCTCTCACCAGATCTAGCGTATGGAGAGCCTTCTCAACCCGGTGCATAGGAGCTGGGCAAAAAGAAGGTAGAACAATATCCTCATTGATATGAAAAGAGGACACGACTTTAGGCAAAAAAGGTGGTGTTGGCGTGAGCACCACCTTATCCTGATGGAAAAGCAAGTACGGAGCCCGACAAGACAGTGCTGCCAGCTCCGAAACCCGCCTAATGGATGTTATGGCTACCAAAAACACCACTTTCCATGAAAGAAATGCCAGAGAAACCTCCTGCAGAGGTTCAAATGGAGATTCCTGCAGGACTCCCAGGACTAGATTGAGATCCCAAACATCTAAGGGAGCCTTGTAGGGGGGAACTATATGGACAACCCCCTGAATAAAGGTCCTAACCTGAAAATTAGACGCAATCCTTCGCTGAAAAAGCACTGACAAGGCTGATATCTGCCGTCTAAGCGTACTTGGTGCTAAACCTGAATCTAGGCCTGCCTGGAGAAATGACAGAATGTTTGGAATTGAAAACCGAAGCGGGGAACAACCATGTTCCCTGCACCAAGCAAAAAAGACCTTCCAAGTCCCGTGGTAGATGCGAGCCGAGACGGGCTTTCGGGCGCTAGCCATCGTCGCGGCGACCTTTTTAGAGAATCCAGCCCTGGTCAGGATCCAAGATTCAACGGCCAGGCCGTCAAACACAGGACCGCTGAGTTCTGGTGGTAAACTGGGCCCTGGGAGAGAAGGTCCGCGCGCTCTGGCAGTCGCCAGGGTGCGTCGGCGAGCAACTGTACCAGCTCCGCGTACCAAGAGCGAGGCGGCCAATCCGGAGCGATTAATATCGCTGGAACCCCCTCTATCCTGATCTTTCTGATCACCCTTGGGAGAAGAGCTATTGGTGGAAATAAGTATGGAAGATGGAATTGATTCCACGGTAGAACCAGGGCGTCCACCGCAATTGCCTGCGGATCCCGGTACCGGGAGACGAAGTTGGGCACCTTGGCATTCATCCTGGAAGCCATCAGGTCCACATCTGGGATTCCCCAGCGTCGGCATATCTGCTGAAAAATCTCGGAATGTAGTGACCATTCCCCTGAAGCTATGCCGTGACGGCTGAGAAAATCCGCTGCCCAGTTTTCCTCGCCCGGAATGTGGACTGCTGAAATCACGGAGTGATTTACCTCTGCCCAGGACAGAATCTGTTTTACCTCATGCATAGCCGCCCGGCTGCGGGTACCTCCCTGATGGTTTATGTATGCCACTGCCGTGGCATTGTCTGATTTTATTCGGACTAGGCGGCCCGCCAGATGCTGGTGAAAATGCCTCAGAGCCAGCCGAATAGCTCGGATCTCTAAAATATTGATCGGGAGGATCGACTCCTGCTGCGACCAAGTCCCCTGGGCTGTGTGGTGACGAAACACTGCTCCCCATCCGAGCAGGCTGGCATCCGTTGTGACTACCATCCAGAAATTTGGAGGAAACAAACGGCCCTGTTGAAGAGTGGAGCTCCTCGTCCACCACATAAGAGTCTGTCTGACCTGCAGGGACAGACGGCACCGAAGATTGAGGGAATAAGGGTTCCCGTCCCATACTGCCAAGAGTGCATGCTGAAGGGGGCGAAGATGAAACTGGGCAAATGGAATTGCCTCGATCGCTGCCACCATCCTTCCTAGGACCCTCATGCAAAACCGGATGGTATGAGGAATCGGTTTGCGAAGGATCCGTACCTCTTGACGGAGAACTAAGGCCTTGTCCTGAGGAAGGAATATCAACCCTTGAGCGGTGTCGAAATTCATCCCTAAGAAGGTGATCTTTCGAGATGGCACGGGAGATGACTTCTTCATATTCACCAGCCACCCCAGTCGAACAAGGGTGTCTAGGGTAATGCTGACACTTTCCTCGCATGTTTGAAAAGACGGACCCTTGATGAGAAGGTCGTCTAGATAAGGCAAGATGACTATCCCCCTGGAGTGCAGAATGGATACAACAGCAGCCATGACTTTTGTGAACACTCTGGGAGCTGTGGCTAGCCCGAATGGCAAGGCAGCGAACTGAAAGTGAAGTTTGCCGATGGCAAACCGAAGAAACCTTTGATGAGGGGGAAATATGGGGATGTGAAGATAGGCATCCTGGATGTCTATTGATGCTAGAAATTCCCCATTTTCCATGGCAGCAATGACCGAGCGGAGAGACTCCATTCGGAAATGTCGAATTCTGACAAACCGGTTCAGTCTCTTTAGATCCAGAATGGGCCTTACGGTACCGTCCTTTTTGGGTACAATGAACAGATTGGAATAAAACCCCCGACCTCTTTCGACCTCTGGTACAGGTACGACAACCCCGCTGTGTCGAAGAGATTCGACCGCCTTGAATAAGGCGCGAACCCGAGACTCCTCCTTGGGAAGGCGTGAGGGAAAAAAAAAAACGATTTGAGGGAAGGCTGGTAAATTCTATCTTGTACCCCGAGGTGACTAATTCCCTGACCCACTCGTCTTGAGTAATCGATAGCCAAGTGGGGCGAAACCAGAGTAGACGGCCGCCTACTCTGGATGAATCGACCGGATTCTGCCTCCAGTCATTTATCTGAAAATCTTTGGGGCCTAGACCCTCTAGATCTCGGTTGTTGAGACCGCATTTTTCCCAATGGGTTGGTTTTGTAAGAGACCTGACGATCTCTGGCCTGATTAGGTCGACCTGAGCCGCTGGAACTGGCCGTTGCGGCCCAACCTGGGTTGCGAAAGGCTCTAAAACGAGGCTGAAGCTGTCGGCGAAAGGGCTGTTTGACTTTCTGCTGAGGTAAAAAAGAACTCTTCCCTCCTGTCGCATCAGATATAAGCTGATCCAGCTTTTCACCAAATAAACGACCGCTTTGATACGGCAAGGACGTAAGTGACTTCTTTGAAGTTGAGTCTGCTCGCCAAGTCCTCAACCACAAGGATCTCCTAATGGCAATCGCATTAGCAGCAGCTAATGCTGCGCAATTTGCCGCATCCATGGAAGCGTTGATCAAAAAATCACCTGCGAGAGCCATCTGATTAGATATCTCAAAAACCACAGGTGGCACTTCTACACCGTGAAGAGCTCTGTTCAGAGACTCCGACCAGGAAATCATGGCCTTGGCAACCCAAGTCGCTGCGAAGGAAGGAGAGAGAGATGACCCAGATGCTTCAAACACCGAGCGAGCCAGGCTTTCAATCAGACGATCCGTTGGATCCTTAATCGAGGAACCATCAGGAAGGGAGAGAAGCGTCTTAGATGCCAAGCGAGACACCGGAGGATCGACCACTGGGGATTCCGCCCACTTCTTAAGAAGTTCAGGAGCAAAAGGATACCTGGTATTGAGGGCCCTCTGTCCTGCAAAGCGCTTATCCGGTTTTTCTCGGTGGCGCTGCACAAGCTCCTCAAACTCAGGATGAGCACCAAAGACCTTATGAGTCTGTCTGGCTCTTTTGAAGGACACCTTATGACCCGAAGTCAAAGTGGATTCGTCGTCCACTCCCAGGGATTGATTGACAGCTTCTATAAGACTGTCAATTGTCTCCTGACAATTCGGGGCCTCTAGATTGAGGGACCCTTCAGACTCAGAATCCGAATATTGATCACTCGCTTCCGAAGGTGAGGGAGAGCGAGAAACGGAACTGATAGATGCCGAGGCCCCGTCGGCATAGGCGACGCAGTATGGGTTCGTTTCCCCTGCGTCTGCCTGGTGAGAGCGCGGCCCCTGCAGGCCGGAGGTTCCTGAGGCGTAGTCAAGCCAGGTGAACCACTGTCCCTGCTCCTATCGGGAGCTTGAAGGGACTCGATTGCTCTGGTTAATGATGCCACAGATTGAGACAGAGACAAGGCCCATTCTGGAGGACCTGACGCACTGGGCTCGACTATAGGTGAGGGCTCCTGCGCCCGTTCGGAGACACAGGCTTCGCAGACCCGATTAGTCTGGGCGTGCGGAAAAGGGGACCTACAGGCAATGCATGCGGTATACAGCACCGTGTGAGACTTGGCCCTTTTGGACATACTGGATCTGTCACAGATTGCCTGCCGCAATGATTTGGATGTGGCGGTACAGTCAGTGGAGCGGAGTGCAGAGGAGCGCAGTGGAGAGGAACAACCAGGCTGGAGGTAGTAGCACTTACCCCAGTCCTGTACCCCCAGCGTCCTTAAATAGCGTAATAGAGCGTAAACAAGAAAAAAACGCCCGAGCTCCAGATTTCAAAAAGAGCGCTCCCCTGTCAGGGAGGCGTCTTCATATAGCCGAGCCTCAGGGGGAAGGGTCGAGGGGCGCGGCCTAATCCACTTCCGGCCGCGGCCTAGTCTCCGGCAAAAGCCGGGGACTAAATTTTGCGGCCCGGCCTAGAGCCGGCCGAAGCCGCGGCCTAAATTTTCGGCGGTGGCCGCCCGAGAGTCGGGGGGCGGGCCCGCCGGGAGATGACGCTGCCGGGGGCGGAGTCCTGAGACCGCGGCCTACCTTCCGGCCGAAGCCGGGTGCTAAATTACTGGCCGCGGCCTAGTCCCCGGCCAAAGCCGGGGACTAAATTTTCCCGAGGCCTAGCGCCGGCCGAAGCCGGGAGCTAAATTTTTGGCGGCGGCCGCCCAGGAGTCGGGGGGCGGGCCGCCGGAAGCAGATGCACCCTTAGGGGGCGGACTTGAGCCCGGGACTTGCCTGTTCCTGGCTGAAGCCAGGCTGCCCGACCACCTCACAAACGCCGGCTCCCAGCTTCCAGCAACTTCCTGGCTCCCTCCATGTTCTCCAGTCACCGGTATGTTTTCCGTCTTCGTCCGTAGATTTGTCCCATGCAGAATATAATGCTTGCAGGGATGTGAAGATTAGAGGGGGACTTGCAGGAAAAGTAGGACGGTGCAGGCACCCTAACTCCATCACCCCTTCAGGGGGTGAGGAGAGGGACCGTCCGCCTCCTTGCAGCACCGCAGTCTAGCATTGGTGGTGCAGTGGGGGCCGCACGGACTAACTCTTGCCTCTGTACAGCCTAGGGTTTCAATACCCTAGGGTGGTCAGGGCTGAGTCCGGCATTCATGTCCCACGTTGCGGGAGAGGATACATGGAGGCTTTACTCCACGTGCTCGCCCGTTGATGGTTTGGGGAGATCGGACCCTTTCAATAGGATCCGTCGCCCCTATCTCATCTTCGTGGGAAAGAAAAAAAAAAAAAAAAAAATGGTCTGGAAAAATAACCAGACGTGTGCCTCCATCAGACACTAAGCAAGAACTGGGTTTGCCTGCGGCCAGTGCTGAGGTGTATACGGCGGAGGAGGAGCTAACCTTTTTTTATATTTACTTAGTGTCAGCCTCCTAGCGGCAGTAGCATACACCCACAGTCCTGTGTCCCCCAATGAGACGAAGGAGAAAATGATTATTTTTTACCTAAAATTAAATAGGAAGAAAAAAATAAAAATAAAAAAAAATAAAAACTTACACGGTGGTAACCGCCGCCGCTCTCACGACAACGACTCTGGGAGGCGCTGTGAGGACCCATTTGTTGGCTACCAGATCCGAGATACTAAAAAGAAAAAAATAAAAGTTTGTGATATAGGCATGTGTTGCCCGCTGTGTGAAGTATGTATTAAATGGTTTTCTATGTGTTGTGTGTAGTGTGATGTTGTGTTTCTGCGATTGATGCAGGATACTTACGAATTGTGAGCCCACTCCGGGTATCTCTCCACCCCGTCCTTCTTCCTCTGGGAGCTCCTCTTCATCTTGCGATTCCTGTTATTAAAAAAGACAATCAATACATATATCCCACAGATTGATTGTGGAGAAAAAAGAAATGATATATTTTTACCGCCAAATGCTGACAATGGGAAGGAGGGCTCCCAGAAGAAGATGTCTCCAACTCCTGCTGCAGCTCCACTGACTCCGGTTCAGGTGAAGCCGCAAGTGCAGCTGCTGCCGACGCTGTTTGCCGGTCTATGCTGTGGAAGAAAGACACAAAAAGGGCCAGTGAATATATGTATATTCCTTGGTCCTGGCTGAAAATGAAAAAATTTTAATTTTTTTTTGGAATGTGGGATGTCATATTTACTTTTTGCTGGCTGTCCTCCTCTCTTCAAGTACATCCTCCTCTCTTGTTGCTGCTGCTGCTGCCGCCTCTCTTGCCGCCTCTCTTTCTAGTCTTCTGCTGTTGAGTAAGGACACAAAAAGGGCCAGTGAATATATGTATATTCCTTGGCCCTGGCTGAAAGAGAAAAACAAAGATATAATTTTTAGGGAAATGGGGGATGTCATATTTACTTTCTGCTGGCTGTTCTCTCTGCAACTAGCTGCTCCTCTCCCCTTGCTGCTGCTGCTGCCACCTCTCTTTGACGTCTTCGGCTGTTGAATAAGGACACAAAAAGGGACAGTGAATATATGTATATTCCTTGGCCCTGGCTGAAAGAGAAAAACAAAGATTTAATTTTTAGGGAAATAGGGGATGTCATATTTACTTTCTGCTGGCTGTTCTCTCTGCAACTAGGTGCTCCTCTCCCCTTGCTGCTGCTGCCCCCTCTCTTTGACGTCTTCGGCTGTTGAATAAGGACACAAAAAGGGCCAGTGAATATATGTATATTCCTTGGCCCTGGCTGAAAGAGAAAAAAGTGATTACATTTTTTTGGAAATGGTGGATGTCAGATTTACTTTCTGCTGGCTGTCCTCCTCTCTTCAAGTAGCTGCTCCTCTCCCCTTGCTGCTGCTGCCGCCTGTCTTTCTGGTCTTCGGCTGTGGAATAAGCAGACAAAAAGGGCCCGTGAATATATGTATATTCTGTCAGGATCCCGTCTGGGTTGGAGCCGATGTTACTGCAAACACTAGGGGAAGCAGAGACAGGTAACGTGGTCAGAGATAGCCGGGACGGTACACTGGAAAGGCGTTATTAGTAGCACTGGATCAGGCGGAGAGCGTAGACAGAAGGGCAGGCCGAGGTCAGTTGACAGGAGAGCGGTATTGGTAGCAATGGATCAGGCGGAGAGCGTAGTCAGAAGGGCAGGCCGAGGTCAGTTCACAGGAGAGCGGTATTGGTAGCAATGGATCAGGCGGAGAGCGTAGTCAGAAGGGCAGGCCGAGGTCAGTTCACAGGAGAGCGGTATTGGTAGAAGCAGGAACAGCAGGAAATGCTTGACTAGAAGCTAAGAGCACAATAATCTCGCAATGACACACCCACAGGGCCAGGCTTATATAGGGTGTGTAATTGGCAATCAGAGGCCAATCAAGAGAGCACTGGGTGGAGCCGATCAGGAAGAACAGTCAATGGTATCTGGGTTCAGCAAGGAACCTTGCAGCCAGCAGAATAGCTCAGATGGTAGAGCTGCTGGCCGGTGAACAAGAGGCACTGGGTTCAATTCCTGACAGTACTCCCCTCCTTCCAGGATGGCCTCTGGACATCTCAGAAGATGGCTTATCTGGGTACCTCTGATGAAAGGCTCTTGTAAGTCTAGGAGCACGGACGTTGTCCTTTGGTTCCCATGAATTTTCCTCTGGTCCATAACACCTCCACTGCACCAGATACTGCAGTTTACCTCTGAATTTTCGGGAGTCCAGAATCTTATCCACAATGTATTCTTCTTCACCACGGATCCTTTCTGGTGGAGGAGGTGGCTGAATTCTTCCTGGAAACGGTTTTTCACAAAAGGGTTTGAGCAAGGATATGTGAAATACTGGATGAATCTTTAGATTGTTGGGAAGTTTTAAACGAAAAGCAACCTGGTTAATTTTTGCAGAAATTTGAAAAGGTACAATGAATTTTTGACCAAATTTGGAGGATGGTACATGTGTCTTTAGATTTTTAGTGGACAGCCAAACTTTGTCTCCAACCTGAAGAGCAGGGGGCACTCTCCGATGTTTATCTGCTGCTTCCTTATATTCTTCCTGGGTCTTGAGTAACATCTCTGATAGTTCCTTCTGGGATTCCTGTAATTTTGCAAGCCTGTCATTAACAGCAGGAATGAGAGTGTTCACTGGCAGATTAGGGATAAATACTGGATGTAATCCATAGTTAGCAAAAAATGGGGTTTGAGATGTAGCGCTATGTATGGAGTTGTTGTAGCAAACTCTGCTGTTGGTAAATAGTCCACCCAGTCATCCTGAAGATAGGAAATGAAGCAACGGTGGTATTGCTCCAAAGTCTGGTTCGTTCTCTCCGTCTGGCCATTGGACTGAGGATGGAAAGCGGTAGAAAGATTCACCGTGACTCCCAAGGCTGTACAGAAACTCTTCCAAAATTTTGACGTAAACTGAACACCTCTGTCAGACACCACGCTGTCAGGAATTCCATGTAACCTGAATACCTCTTTGATCATCAGTTCTGCAGTTTTTTCAGCAGTAGGAATTCCTTCAGTTGGAATAAAGTGGGCCATTTTTGTGAGTCGGTCCACTATGACAAGGATGACGGTCATCTGTTTGGAAGGGGGTAGTTCCACAATAAAATCCATGGAAATAGATCCCAAGGCCTGGATGGAACTGGGAGTGGTTGCAGGAGTCCTAGAGGAGACGATCGTGGGGTCTTGTTTCGTGCGCATGTTAAACAGGTTGAAACATATTTCCTCACGTCCTTCCTACAATTGAGCCACCAAAAGAAATGAAGTAGTAAGTCTTGTGTTTTTGCAACTCCAGGATGTCCTGCCAGTTTACAATCATGGACACTTTTGAGGACTTCAAGGCGAGAAGATTCAGGTACTGTAATGTATGTAGTACAGTTCATATAGCGTCTTGTGCTTGGGTGCGATGAAAACACAGGAGTCACAGGTTTGATATAGAAAAGTCCTGTATTACTTCATACAAGTTGGCAGAAATAGTCACACAGTTTGCAGACACAGAAACAGGAGACACAGCAGGCCAGAGTAATCCAAGCTCAGCAATCACTCTCCAATACAGATTCAGGATCTTCTTCTCTGTTACCGTAAGTCCATGCAAACGTGGGTCTTTCAAAGAGCAGGGTTCAGAGTCCACAAGTGCTTCAGAGTTCCTCAGTAGGAATAGCTGGAGTACAAGGTCCAAGGCTTACAGGAGTCAAGTCACAGGTTCACTGCAGGCTAGATTCTGAAGCACTGATTGCTCAGCTGTGGCTGCTTAAGAAGCAAAGGAGAGAATCAGGGCGGGAACATGCAAGCTGGAAACTCCATTTTGACTGAGGGCAAGATAGCTGCAGCAAGACAGAAAGTAAAATGGCTGACGAACAAACTGAGTTTCAGGAATATATACATAGAACCTTACATTACTCCCCCCTTAAGGACAACCTCCGGATGACCTCAGACCAGGCTTGTGTGGGTACCTCTGATGAAACTGACGGAGCAAGCGAGGAGCATTAACGTTATTGACCGGTTCCCATGAGTTGTCCTCCACTGGGTAGCCCTGCCATTTAATCAGATATTGTAACTGATTTCTATACAACCTGGAATCTAAAATCCTTTCCACCACAAATTCTTCCTGACCATCGACTAGCACTGGGTCAGGGCAAGGAGAGGAACGTCCAGGAAACGTATTGGGTGTCGCAGCCTTTAGTAGGGATACATGAAAGACAGGGTGGATTCTCATAGTTCTGGGCAGTTGAAGACGACAAGCAACGGCACTTATAATTTTACTGATTTTATAGGGTCCAATGTACTTATGTCCCAACTTAGACGATGGAATCCTTAACTTAAGATTTCTGGTTGACAGCCAGACCAAGTCTCCTACCTTGAAAGCTGGTGCAGGTTTACGAAATTTATCTGCTGCTTTCTTGTACCTTTCTTGAGCCGATTCCAGATTTTCCTTTAGAAGATCCATATTCTTCTGTAAAGACGTGATTCTTTCAGCCACTGCTGGTAAAGGCGTTTCTATGGGAAATCGTGGTAGAATGTTAGGATGATAACCTAGATTAGAGTAAAAAGGAGACTGTTTAGTGGAGGCACTCTGAGAGTTGTTATACGAGAACTCAGCTAATGGAAGTAGATCCACCCAATCATCCTGTAGGTGGCAGATAAAGCAGCGGAGATACTGCTCCAGGGTTTGATTGGTTCGTTCGGTCTGTCCATTAGTCTGGGGATGAAAAGCAGAAGAAAGGTTTACTTTAATGTCCAATGCTGCACAGAAATTTTGCCAAAACCTAGAAGTGAATTGCACCCCTCGATCCGAAATAACCTCATCCGGTACTCCATGTAAGCGAAACACATCTTTAATCATCAAATCTGATGTCTGTTTTGCAGTGGGTAAGCCGACACAAGGGATAAAATGAGCTGCCTTTGTTAGACGGTCAACCACCACTAGAATGGTGTTCTTCCCCTGAGAGGTTGGTAACTCCACAATGAAGTCCATAGAAATGGATCCCCACGGGCGGGACGGGGTGGGAAGAGGCTGTAACAGACCAGTTGGTGAGGAGCGAGGTGTTTTGCATCTTGCACAGACCTCACATGAAGTGACATAATTCAAAACATCCTTCCTGCAAGTGGGCCACCAAAAGAAACGAGAAAGAAATTCCTGTGTCTTTAGAATTCCTCTATGCCCAGCTATCTTGGAATCGTGAATGAGTTGCAATACTCTTAATCTGACTGTTTCAGGAATATACAGACGTTGTCCCTGAATCCACACACCATTCTTAAAGACAAGACTTACGTCCCTTGGGGGTTGTGCCAAAAAGGAATCCGCATGGTATGCTTCCTTGATGTCCTTAAGTAGGTCTTGATTATGAATTACTCCTAGGAATCTAGAGTCAGGAAGAATAGTCTTAGGAGGAGTAATTGGACGTGTCTCTGCTGAGTAAATCCTAGAGAGTGCATCAGCCTTTCCATTGCGCGATCCTGGTCTATAAGAGATGATAAAATTAAATTGGTTTAAGAAAAGATTCCAGCGAGCCTGGCGAGGAGTCAGGCACTTAGCCGACCTGATAAACTCAAGGTTACGATGGTCTGTCAGGACGACTATTTGCTGTGCAGCTCCCTGAAGAAGGTGTCTCCATTCTTTGAAGGCGGCAATAATGGCCAACAACTCTCTATTGCCCACATCATAGTTCCTCTCAGCCGAAGACAACTGCTGGGAAAAGAAGGCACAGGGATGCAAGACATTCTTCTCACCTGTTCTCTGAGAGAGTATAGCTCCAACGGCACAGTCTGAAGCATCCACCTCTATTATGAAGGCAAGCTCGGGGTTGGGATGTACTAGGATAGGTGCAGTGGTAAATTTATCTTTTAGACGGGAAAATGCTTCCTGGGCTTGGGGAGTCCAGGAAAACCTAGACTCTTTCTGGGTAAGTTGAGTGATAGGTGACACTACCTCAGAGAAATTTCTAATGAAACGTCTATAGAAGTTGGCAAACCCGATGAAGCGCTGTACCTCCTTCACATTTCTAGGACTTGGCCAATCCTTGATGGCTTGGGTTTTGCTTCCATCCATACTAATTCCTTGTGTAGACAGTACATACCCCAGAAATTGAATTTCGGTCCTATGGAATTCACACTTTTCAAGTTTGATGTAAAGATGATTTTGTCTTAGACGTTCCAAGACCATTCTCACATGTCCATGATGTTCCTCTGTGGAGTTAGAAAAAATTAGAATATCATCCAAATAAATTACCACGAATGTATCTAGGAGATCCCTGAAGATGTCATTCACCAAGTGTTGAAAAGTGGCTGGGGCGGGTACTCAGACCAAAAGGCATAACTAGATATTCAAAGTGTCCATAGCGTGACCTGAATGCAGTCTTCCATTCATCCCCAGGTCTAATACGGACTAAGTTATAGGCCCCACGAAGATCTAGTTTAGAAAAAATTTTGGCATGTCGCACTCTCTCCAATAACTCAGGGATTAAAGGCAATGGATAACGGTTTCTAATAGTAACCTTATTGAGTTCCCTATAGTCTACGCATGGTCTCAGAGATCCATCTTTCTTCTTTACAAAGAAGATGGGTGCACCTGCAGGAGATGAAGAGGGGCGTATGAAGCCCTTGGCTAGATTTTCATCTATGTAATCCTTTAAAGCCTTTAGCTCGGGCCCCGCCAGGGGGTAGATCTTACCAAAAGGTATCTCTGCTCCAGGCAATAATTCAATTGGACAATCATATGGACGGTGAGGAGGAAGCTGGTCAGCGTTCTTCTTGTCACATAAATCCACATAGTCCTGGTATACAGCTGGTAGTTCAGGGACTGACATGATTCCTTTAGGAACAGAGCAAGCTGAAACTTTTGGACTCATCTGTTTCTCTGGAAAGTGTAATTCCTTGGTCTCCCAGTTAATGATAGGATTCTGAGCCTGCAGCCATGGTAGCCCTAGAATAATGGGAAAGTGGGGAGAAGAGATAAGCATAAAGGACAGTTTCTCTTGATGATCTTTACCCATAAGAACCCTCAAAGGCTCTGTTTCCTGATCCACTGGTCCAGAGGTCAGCAGGGAGCCATCCACAGTTTCCATCTGTACTGGAGTAGCCTTCTTCACTGAACGTATTCCCTGTTTCAGAGCAAAGGAGACATCCATAAAATTTCCACTTGCCCCTGAGTCGATCATAGCAGAGCTAGACACCCAAGCTGAGTCAACCCAGAGTTTGATGGAAAGAAAGCAATGAGAATTGTTTTTCTTACAACTCAGCTGGGACACCGCTGAGGAAACTTGAAAAATGGCAGCGTTTACACAGTCAACGTCCTCAGAGGTAACGGAGTTTAAGTCCGAGAAATCAAGATCTGTTGCTGCAGATCTCTCTGGAGCCTGAGGCTCGGACCTGACAGATCCCCTCTCGCAACACTCACAATGAATGAGTGCTGCAGTAGTCTTACGAGAACGGCTGGGGCAGTTTATAATGAAGTGCCCTGACTTACCACAATAGAAACATAGATTCTCCTTAAAACGATGTTCCTTGCGTGCATCACTAACCCGTCGTTGTAAAGAGTCTACCTGCATGGGTTCAGGTTCAGGTTCCCGTGTAATCCTACTCAAAGGTTCCTTAGCTGGAGAGGAAGGTAGGAAAAGGTTAGTACGATTGCTTTCGAACCATCTCTCTTGCCTGCGTTCAGTCAGACGAGTATCAATACGGATGCAGTAGTTAATAAAGTCACCTAACGCAGTGGGAGGGTCGGCACGAGCAAGTTCATCCTTAATCAGTGGAGATAACCCCTTTCGAAAAATAGATTTTTTGGCGGAACTGTCCCAGGTGGTATCAAGGGCCCATCTCCTGAAATCCAAGGCATATTCAGCTACCGAGTGCTTACCTTGGCGCAAAGCTAACATGGCTGCTTCAGCTGTTGCACCTCGATTGGGGTCATCAAACACCTGCCCCATGGCTGAAATAAAATCATCAAGGTGATTCAAACAATCATCCTCAGTCTCAATCAGAGGGTTTGCCCACATTAAAGCCTTGTTGGTAAGCAACATAATTATAGTAAGCACCTTAGATCGTTCAGTGGGAAATTGTGAAGCATGTGCAGAAAAAAAAAGATTGCATTGATTAATAAATCCCCTGAATTTCTCACGTTCACCGCCAAAACGAAAAGGGGGCAACTTGGGAATCCCAGCACTCGGGGCTACGGCAGGAGCCTGGACTCGCCCCTCTAGAACCTCAATCCTGGCTCGCAAATCCTGAGTAGTCTGTCCAACCACTTGCAAATTGTGATTATTGAGGTCCTGTAGATTTGTAAAACGGGTCTTTATATTCTGCAAATCTGCAAGGATATTATCAGTCACTCCGCAAAGTTCCTTTATGCGGGCCTCCATTTTCCAGATCTTTTAAGACAGGATTACTGGAAGAAGAGGAGAGAAAAAAAAACAATAGTGTTCACCTGTGGCAACACTGCAGAGAGAAAAAAAAAATTAAGGGAACTGCTCACCTGGAATGGTTGTGAGAAGTCACAACCACTATCATCACAGAAAGTTTCAACCAGACATCTGATATCCAGAGTTACAGCAGACAAAAAAGAGAAAAGAAAGGAGAAAAAAAAAAAACAATAGTGTTTACCTGTGGTAACACTGCAAAAAGAAAAAACTTAAGGGAATTGCTCACCTGGAATGGTTGTGAGAAGTCACAACCACTGTCATCACAGAAAGTACAACCGGACGTCTGATATCCACAGTACAGCAGACACAGCCTTCCAGACCCAGCAGACACTAACGTTTTGGCTTCAGAATCTTGTAATGTGTGTAGTACAGTTCATATAGCGTCTTGTGCTTGGGTGCGATGAAAACACAGGAGTCACAGGTTTGATATAGAAAAGTCCTGTATTACTTCATACAAGTTGGCAGAAATAGTCACACAGTTTGCAGACACAGAAACAGGAGACACAGCAGGCCAGAGTAATCCAAGCTCAGCAATCACTCTCCAATACAGATTCAGGATCTTCTTCTCTGTTACCGTAAGTCCATGCAAACGTGGGTCTTTTAAAGAGCAGGGTTCAGAGTCCACAAGTGCTTCAGAGTTCCTCAGTAGGAATAGCTGGAGTACAAGGTCCAAGGCTTACAGGAGTCAAGTCACAGGTTCACTGCAGGCTAGATTCTGAAGCACTGATTGCTCAGCTGTGGCTGCTTAAGAAGCAAAGGAGAGAATCAGGGCGGGAACATGCAAGCTGGAAACTCCATTTTGACTGAGGGCAAGATAGCTGCAGCAAGACAGAAAGTAAAATGGCTGACGAACAAACTGAGTTTCAGGAATATATACATAGAACCTTACACTAACCCGTCTTTGCAAAGAGTCCACCTGCATGGGTTCAGGTTCTGGTTCCCTTGTGATCCTACTCAAAGGTTCCTTAGCTGAGGAGGGAGGTAGTAAAAGGTTAGTGCGATTATTTTCGAACCATCTCTCTTTTCTGCGTTCAGTCAGAAGAGCATCAATACGGATACAATAGTTAATAAAGTCACCTAACGCAGTGGGAGGGTCGGCACGAGCAAGTTCATCCTTAATCAGTGGAGACAACCCTTTCCGAAAAATAGATTTTTTAGCGGAAGTGTCCCAAGTGGTATCAAGAGCCCATCTCCTGAAATCCAGGGCATATTCGGCTACTGAACGCTTACCTTGGCGCAAAGTTAACATGGCTGCTTCAGCTGTTGCACCTCGATTGGGGTCATCAAACACCTGCCCCATGGCTGAAATAAAAGCATCAAGGTGATTCAAACAATCATCCTCAGTCTCAATCAGAGGGTTTACCCACATCAAAGCCTTATTGGTAAGCAACATGATTATAGTAAGCACTTTGGATCGTTCAGTGGGAAATTGTGAAGCATGTGCAGAGAAAAATAAATTGCATTGATTAATAAATCCCCTGAATTTCTCACGTTCACCGCCAAAACGAAAAGGAGGTAATTTGGGGATCCCAGAACTCGGGGTTATGGCAGGAGCCTGGGCTCGTTCCTCTAGAGCCTCAATCCTGGCTCGCAATTCCTGGGTAGTCTGTCCAAACACTTGCAAATTATGATTAGTGAGGTCCTGTAGGCTTGCAAAATGGGTTTTTAAAGTCTGTACATCTGAAAGGATTGTATCAGTCACTCCGCAAAGTTCCTTTATGCGGGCCTCCATCTTCCAGATCTTTTAAGGCAGAAGTGCTGGAAGAGGAAAGGAAAAAAAAAACAACAAAAAAAAAACAATAGTGTTTACCTGTGGTAACATTCCAGAGTAAAATTTTAAGGGAATGCGCTCACCTGGAATGGTTGTGAGAAGTCACAACCACTGTCATCACATAAGGTATTAAACGGACATCTGATATCCACAGTCACAGCAGACACGGCTTTCCCAGACCCAGCAGACACTAAACATGGCTCCTGAATCTTGTCATGTATAGTGTACAGTTCCTATAGCGTCTTGTGCTTGGGTGCGAGGAAAACACAGGAGACATAGGTTGAAATGAAATGACTTGTATTACTTCATACAAGCATGCTGAAAAGTTCACACAGTTTGCAGGAACAGCGACAGGAGACACAGCAGGCCAGAGTAACTTCAAGCACTACAATAAATCTCCAAAGCAGGTTCAGGATCTCTTCTCTGTACCGTAATTCCTCTGCAAACATGGATTCACCAAACAGCAGGTTTCCAGAGTCCAAAAGTGTTCCAAGGTTCCTCAGTAGGGAATAGCTGGAGTACAAGTCCAAGGTTTCAGGAGTCAGGTCACAGACTGACTGAGGCTTGATTCAGGAGCACTGATTGTTCAGTTGCGGCTGCTTAAGAAGCAAGAGGGAAGAATCAGGGCGGGAACATGAAAACTGGAAACTCCATATTAACTGAGGGCAAGAGCTGCAGAAAGACAGAAAGCAAAATGGCCGACGGAAAACTGAGTTCCAAGGAACATGTCAACAGAGACAAAGAACCTTACACCGTGGTCTGTAAAAGTTGTCAGCAGACAGGACACTATGCCAACAAAGGTCCACAGCGATCGGGGAAACGATCGCATCTAGTGGCCCTGGGAGGAGGTTCACTGGAGACAGCGCCTTTTCCTCCAAGATGACATTTAAAGGGACAGTCACTGTAGACTCTTCCACACTTACAGTCGAGCTTAGTGTGTACTCAGGAGCAGAGGGGAATTTCATGTCATCTACCTTTACTCGTCGCCACGCAATACATCTGGTTGCGCTCTGGTAGTGACTGTCCGGGTAGTGAATGGGTTAACATTGCCCTCGCCAATTACAGATCGGACTGTCCCTCTTACTTTGTGTGTACCCCCTTCCCATTAGGAAATTATTTCCCTTCTCGTCCTTCCCGAGGGAATAGACGAAATCCTACTGGGAGTACCCTGGCTCCGTTCCCACTCCCCTCATATTGAGTGGACCTCCGGTAGGATACTGGGTTGGAGTGAGTCATGTAAGGACAGATGTGTCAGGGAGTGCATTCAGGTTACCACTACAGAGATACCCGCAGATCTTTCTCCTCTCCCCAAGGGCTATCAGTCATATGCAGACGTGTTTTCTAAAAAGGCTGCGGAGACTCTGCTGCCCCATCGTCCCTACGACTGTCCTATTGACCTCTTGTCTGGAGCAGAACCTCCTCGGGGAAGGGTCTATCCCCTCTCTCTTCCTGAGACTGAGGCTATGTCTCAATATATCCAGGAGAATCTGGCAAGAGGATTCATTAGGAAGTCGGTGTCACCAGCAGGAGCGGGGTTCTTCTTCGTGCAGAAGAAGAGTGGAGAATTACGTCCGTGTATAGATTACAGAGGTCTTAACGCCAACACCGTTAAGAATAAGTACCCGTTGCCCCTGATTTCTGAGCTCTTTGAAAGGCTCCAGGGAGCAAGGGTATTTACTAAATTAGATCTGTGTGGTGCTTATAACCTGATTCGCATCCGTGAAGGGGACGAATGGAAGACGGCTTTTAATACCAGGGATGGGCATTATGAATACCTGGTGATGCCCTTCAGGCTCTGTAATGCCCCAGCCATTTTCCAAGACTTTGTCAATGACATCTTCCGGGATATGCTTTCCACCTCTGTAGTAGTCTATCTGGATGATATTCTCATCTTTTCTCCAGATATTGACTCTCACCGGAGGGATGTCTGCAAAGTCTTCGACCTTCGACCTGTTACGGGCAAACTCCCTCTATGCAAAGTTGGAGAAATGCATGTTTGAGCAGGAATCTTTACCTTTCCTGATCTATATCATCTCCTCCCAGGGATTGGCTATAGATCCTGCCAAACTACAGGCTGTGATAGATTGGCAAGAACCCCATTATCTTAAAGCGGTGCAGCGCTTTATGGGGTTCATTAATTACTATCGCCAATTCATTCCCCACTTCCCCACTTTGGTAGCTCCCTTGGTAGCCTTCACTAAGAAGGGAGCGAATCCCAAATTGTGGTCAGAGGAGGTCTCCAAGGCCTTTACTTCAATTACTGTAAGTCCCATTTTGCTAGCGCTCCCATCTTACATCGCCCCGAGGTTGATAAGCATTATATATTGGAGGTTGATGCCTCGTCCGTTGGTGCTGGAGCAGTCCTTTTTCAAAAGGATGCTCAAAGTCGGAAACATCCTTGTTTCTTCTTTTCCAAGACCTTCACACCAGCGGAGAGAAATTATTCCATTGGGGATAGGGAGTTGCTAGCCATGAAGTTGGCCTTTTCCGAGTGGAGACATCTCCTGGAGGGGGCTCGCTTCCCCTTCCAAGTATTCACGGACTACAAGAACTTGGTGTATTTGCAGACAGCCCAGCGGCTAAATTCCCGTCAGGCCAGATGGTCCTTGTTCTTCTCCCGGTTCCATTTCACCCTCCATTTCCTCTCCGGTGAGAAGAACATTTGCGCCGACGCTCTATCTCGCTCCATGGTGTCCTCTGAGGAGGTGGAGGAGGAGCCTCGGCTTATTGTCCCCACAGAGAGCCTAAGAACGGTGGCTCCGGTTTCACTTGAATCTGTGCCTCCGGGCAAGACTTTTGTGCCCACCAATTTGCGACCGGAAGTACTCTTGGGCACATTCGTCCAGGGTGGGTGGACATTTTGGGACAAAAAGGACTTCTGAGTTGCTGGCGAGGACATACTGGTGGCCGCAGATGGCCCGTGATGTCAGGGAGTATGTTCAGGCGTGCGTCTCCTGCGCCAAGAATAAATCCCCTCGACAATGGCCGGCTGGGCTACTTTTCCCTTTGCCGGTGGCAGACAGGCCCTGGGAGATGGTCAGGATGGATTTTGTGGTGGGCTTACCCAAGTCTCGGGGCTGCACCGTCATCTGGGTGATAACCGACCACTTCTCTAAAATAGTGCACTTAGTGCCGTTACCACAGTTACCGTCTGCACGGGCCTTGGCAGCATTATTCATTAGGCATATTTTCCACCTACACGGTATGCCAGACAAAATTGTCAGTGATCGAGGTCCCCAGTTTGCGTCTCGGTTCTGGAAAGAGCTGTGTCGTTTATGCAGCATTAAGTTGAATCTCTCCTCCATAATTTTACCTCTATACAAGTCACTGGTGCGACCACACTTAGAATACTGTGTGCAGTTCTGGTCTCCGGTGTATAAGAAAGACATAGCTGAACTGGAGCGGGTGCAGAGAAGAGTGACCAAAGTTATTAGAGAACTGGGGGGTCTGCAATACCAAGACAGGTTATTACACTTGGGGTTATTTAGTTAGGAAAAACGAAGGCTTAGGGGTGATCTTAATACAATGTATAAATATATGAGGGGACAGTACAAAGACCTTTCTAATGATCTTTTTACTCTTAGACCTGTGACGGGGACAAGGGGGCATCCTCTACGTCTGGAGGAAAGAAGGTTTAGCCATAATCATAGATGCAGATTCTTTACTGTAAGAGCAGTGAGACTATGGAACTCTCTGCCGTCTAATGTTGTAATGAATGATTCCTTACTAAAATTTAAGAAGGGACTGGATGCCTTTCTTGAAAAGTATAATATTACAGGCTATATTCACTAGTTTCCTAGATACTGCGTTGATCCAGGGAGCTAGTCTGATTGCCGTATGTGGAGTCGGGAAGGAATTTTTTTCCCCAATGTGAAGCTTACTGTTTGCCACTTGGTTTTTTTTTTTTGCCTTCCTCTGGATCAACATGTTAGGGCAGGTTAGGATAGGATATGGGTTGAACTAGATGGACTTAAAGTCTTCCTTCAACCTTAATAACTATGTTACTCTGCATATCATCCCGAGACGAATGGGTTGGTAGAGAGGGTCAACCAGACCTTGGTCACATATTTGCGACATTTTGTCTCTGCCAGGCAGGATGACTGGGCGTCCTTGCTACCGTGGGCTGAATTCGCTCTAAATAATGCTGTGGCTGACTCCACCGGACAGAACCCATTCCACCTGAACTACAGTCAGCATCCGCGGGTACCAGTGCCCATGCCCGTGTCTTCCGCCGATTCCAGGGTGGCAGACTGTGTTGTGGAGGCACGGGACATTTGGGACCGCACCCAGGATGCCATTCAGGCCTCCAAAGAGAGGATGAGGTCTTCGGCCGATGCCCATCGGCGCCCCGCTCCTACATTTGCTCCGAGTGACCTAGTGTGGCTCTCTGCCCGAAACATCAGGCTACGTGTAAAGTCCACCAAGTTGGCACCTCGCTTTTTGGGTCCCTTTAAAGTTCTTGAGCAGGTGAACCCGGTGGTTTATCGCCTAGCCCTTCCGCCTCGCCTTGGTATCACCGACACCTTTCACGTGTCCCTCCTGAAACCCATGGCCATTTCCCGGTTTTCCGAGTCATCTGCTGGGACGTCGGGTTCATCTACCGACGATGATGAGGTGAACGCCATTGTTGGGTGCAAGGTGGTACGAGGCAAAAAAATTTATTTGGTGGATAGGAGGGGTTATGGGCCTGAGGATAGGTCCTGGGAGCCTGCCGAGCATGTTCATGCTCCGCAGCTCATCGCTGCCTTTGAGCGCAGCGAGGCCCAAAGAAGGGGGGTCCTAGGAGGGGTGGTAATGTTAGGGTTCGAGTTCCCACTGCTGCACAATGGGAGTCTCGAACCAGTCCCGCTGCGGTCCCCCATCCATCTCCGGCCGCAGTGGAGCCTGCTCAGCAAAGACGTCGGTCCCAGCATCTCACCCGGTCTAATACTGTGCAGAGGCTTGCTGCTGCCTCTTCAGGTTCTGCTATTGTAGCCAGTACTGGTCAGCGGTGAGCAGACATCTTTAGGACTAAGTCCTTTGTTGCTGCATCTGAGCATAGTTCCAGCAAAAAGTGGATAAACCACCACAATATTATCCCAATATAATGGATTCAGCAATAGAGAAAAAATATAAAACATAACCTTTAATGTTTAACCAAATAAAAGCTACCAAATGATAAGTGAATATAGTGAATTTAAAAATCACTCTATCAAATCATCACAGACTATGTGCTCAAGAGTCCAAGAAAATTCCACCATCGGACTAGAGTGCGCATATACATGTGACTATTTCGATCCTGAGAATCAGGCAAAATCCGTTAGGACAACATTGTCTCAATTATTAACCTATTCCCTGGCAATACTCAATAGATGATCCTTTTGAAAAAGGTCAATCTGACCCCTATCTTTATGAGATTATGTACCAAGGACAAATATACATAAACACTAATTGTATTGCCACACGAAAACCATAAAGACAATGTTTTAAAAATTAATATGGAACAGTCTCACCCATATTTGTAGGAGGTGTCAGGTGTGTCCTTTTTCCTTTTGGAGTCTGGGTACGTCAGGAACATTCAGGATCTCATCCTATTAAGCCCTGTCTGAGCCACTATATCCTGACCCCATGACTCCCGCCCTTGCAAGGGCAGTCCACAGCTGACCCTCAATGTTAAGGTTCTAACATTGGCTTCTAACATTGAGGGTCAGCTGTGGACTGCCCTTGCAAGGGCGGGAGTCATGGGGTCAGGATATAGTGGCTCAGACAGGGCTTAATAGGATGAGATCCTGAATGTTCCTGACGTACACAGACTCCAAAAGGAAAAAGGACACACCTGACACCTCCTACAAATATGGGTGAGACTGTTCCATATTAATTTTTAAAACATTGTCTTTATGGTTTTCTTGTGGCAATACAATTAGTGTTTATGTATATTTGTCCTTGGTGCATAATCTCATAAAGATAGGGTCAGATTGACCTTTTTCAAAAGGATCATCTATTGAGTATTGCCAGGGAATAGGTTAATAATTGAGACAATGTTGTCCTAACGGATTTTGCCTGATTCTCAGGATCGAGATAGTCACATGTATATGCGCACTCTAGTCCGATGGTGGAATTTTCTTGGACTCTTGAGCACATAGTCTGTGATACTTTGATAGAGTGATTTTTAAATTCACTATATTCACTTATCATTTGGTAGCTTTTATTTGGTTAAACATTAAAGGTTATGCATCTGAGCATGCCCAGAGCAAGATCTCCCATTGGAGATCAGGGGTCACATGCTCAGATACAGCTGCCCCTCCTATTGGTCCTTCAGGAAGGTCCTATGGCTGTTGATGTTCTGAAGCAGCTTCCAATTGGTCCTTCCTGGAAGGTCTTTTTCTCGTGGCTGCTATAAAAGGCTGTCCTTACTGCACGGCCGTGCGCTGGTATCAAATCTGTTACGTGCTTGCGCCAGTGTGGTCATGTATGCTTGTGGTTAGGTCTGGCTGAAATAAGCCCCTAGAATACCGGCACCTCCGGTGAGGAGATTGTATGCACGTGTTCAGGGCTCGGCTGGAAACGCCATTAGAATACCGGCTACTCCGGTGAGGAGATTACTGCTTGGGTTCTGTTTGCATAACCACAGACTGCAATCCGCTTAGCAGTCATCTGTGTTCCCTGTGAGTCTAACAGGACAAAGTTTTTGTTACAGCGGCTCTGTGAATTAACAGAGTCTGCTTATATCGCCATATAGTGCTACGGCGTTTACATCTACGACTCTGCGGGATAACAGAGTTCGCTCATACTGCCTATTTATGCCATCTTACTAGCAGCAGGCTCTGCCTGCACGGTGGACCCCGGGCTGCGAATACACCTCTCCTTAATATCTATTAGGTGTGTTCTGCAGGCCCTTAACACCGTCTTTATTTTAGCAGTAAGACACATGGTCACAGGCCCAGTATGGCTAACACCAGAATATCCAAATCAGGAAAAGTGTACTGGATCAGTAGCGTACAGCTGTATACAGTGTTGTTTGAATTTTAACCCCTCTCTGACATCCGACATACTATCCCATCCATGAAACCCGTGACAATCTGACCATGGACGGGATAGTACGACATAGTGATCAGCTGCGCTCCCGGGGGGAGCGCAGCTAATCGACGCCGGGTGTCAGCTGATTATCACAGCTGACACCGGGCCCTATGTGCCAGGAGCAGTCACGGACCGCTCCCGGCACATTAATCCCTGGCACACCGCAATTAAACATGATCGCGGTGTACCGGGGGCACAGGGGAGCATCGCGCAGGGAGGGGGCTCCCTGCGAGATCCCCTGAGACCCTCAGAACAGCGCAATGTGATCGCGCTGTTCTGAGGGCTACCTCCCTCCCAGGACCCGGATCCAAGATGGCCACCGGGTCCTGCAGGGAGGCGGCTTCCTCAGTGCCTGCTGAGTGCAGGCACTGAGAAGCCTGCAGCGCTGCCTGTGAGATCGCTGGTCTCACAGAGTGCTGTGCACACTGTGAGACCAGCGATCTGACATTTTACAGTGATGTCCCACCCTGGGACAATGTAAAAAAGTAAAAAAAATAAAAATAAACATGTGTAAAAATTCCAAAATAAAAAAAAAAAAAAATTCCCCAATAAATTCATTTCTTCCTGTAAATAAAAAAATAAAACAATAAATGTACACATATTTGGTATCGCTGCGTCCGTAACGACCCCCCCTATAAAACTGTCCCACTAGTTAACCTCTTTTGTGAACCCTTAAAAAAAAAAAACAAAGCAAAAAAATCAATGCTTTATCATCATACCGCCGAACAAAAAGTAGAATAACACGCGATCAAAAAGACCGATATAAATAAACATGGTACCGCTGAAAATGTCATCTTGTCCCGCAAAAAATGACCCGCCATACAGCATCATCAGCGAAAAAATAAAAAGTTATAGCTCGCAGAATAAAGCGATGCAAAAATAATTTTTTATATAAAATTGTTTTTATTCTATAAAAGCGCCAAAACATAAAAAAATGATATAAATGAGGTATCGCCGTAATCGTACTAACCTAAAGAATAAAACTGCTTTATCAATTTTACCACATGCAGAACGGTATAAACGCCTCCCCCAAAAGAAATTCATGAATTGCTGGTTTTTGTTCATTCTAACCTCCCAAAAATCGAAATAAAAAGCGATTAAAAAATGTCACGTGCTAAAAAATGGTACCAATAAAAACGTCAACTCGTCCCGCAAAAAATAAGACCTGACATGACTCTGTGGGCCAAAATATGCAAAAATTATAGCTCTCAAAATGTGGCGATGCAAAAACTATTTTTTACAATAAAAAGCGTCTTTTAGCGTGACAGCTGCCAATCATAAAAACCTGCTATAAATAGTAAATAAACCCCCTTATCACCCCCTTAGTTAGGGAAAAATAATAAAATTAAAAAAATGTATTTATTTCCATTTTCCCATTAGGGTTAGGGTTAAGGTTAGGGTTGCGGCTAAAGTTAGGGTTAGGGTTGGCGCTAAAGTTAGTATTAGGGTTATGGTTGGGATTAGGGTTAGGGGTGTGTTAGGGTTAAGTTTGTGGTTAGGGTTGGGACTAGGGTTAGGGGTGTGTTGGGGTTAGGGTTGGAGTTAGAATTGGGGGGTTTCCGCTGTTTAGGCACATCAGGGGCTCTCCAAATGTGACATGGCGTCTGATCTCAATTCCAGCCAATTCTGCGTTGAAAAAGTCAAATGGTGCTCCTTCCCTTCTGAGCTCTGCCATGCGCCCAAACAGTAGTTTACTCCCACATGGGGTATCAGCGTACTCTGGACCCCAAGAGTTATTGTGCAATTTGTCCTATTTCTTTGTTACCCTTAGGAAAATAAAAAACTGGGGGCAAAAATATCATTTGTTTAAAAAAAAAATGTTTTTTTTTTTTGTTTTTACGGCTGTACGTTATAAACTTCTGTGAAGCACTTGGGGCTTCATAGCGCTCACCACACATCAAAATAAGTTCCTTGTGGGGTCTATTTTCCAAAATGGGGTCACTTGTGGGGGGTTTCCTGTCACGCTGTTACTGCATAAAGGAGGTCTGGGGTCTATGCTGACCCTAAGCTGGGGTCCTGACTAATCCCTCTACCTGGAGGTACTGTTGATGGTACAGAGGTCCAGACCGCCAGCGTAAACCCTACCTCCTGAGGATCCCTGAACCTCCGTGATCCAGTCCTGAGAAGAACCCTGATCACAACACCGGGACTGGTAGGTATATGCCTAAACACAGTAATAAACGAACGAGACAGTACAAGGGGTAAACTAAAATCCACCTTGCATACAAAAGTCATACCACAGGAAACAGAGGGGACACCAACGGGTACGGAGATAAATGATAAAGCGAGGAGGGGAAAAAAGACCACACAGGTACTCTTAACTTCAGCCTTCACCATACAACGATCCGCTCTGCTGGTCTGCATGAATGCTTTCACCGACACTTCCCCAGCAGACAGGCAGGTATTTGAAGGAAACCAATTACCACAACATTAATTGCAGCTGAGCGAGGCTGGTCTAGTCCAGCACAGAGAGAGGAAGAATTAACTCCTTCTCTGCCGAAAAACACCCAGCACCAGAAACTCAGCTGTGAGAAGTCAGGGTGTGCAATTGCGACGATCTTCGCAGCGACACACCCGTGACAGTACCCCCCCTTCTACGAGGGGCCTCCGGACCCTCAGGGCCGGGTTTATCTGGGTGAGTAGTGTGGAAGGCCCGAACCAATCGGTCTGCGTTAATATCCGACGCAGAAACCCACGTCCTCTCCTCAGGACCATACCCCCTCCAATGAACAAGGTACTGAAGGGACCGGCGATTCAGACGTGAATCGATGACTCTCGACACCTGGAACTCCAAGTTACCATTGACCACCACAGGAGGAGGAGGTAAAGGTGAAGGTATCACCGGCGCCACATACCTCTTAAGCAACGATCTGTGGAACACATTATGAATTTTAAATGTAGGAGGGAGGTCAAGACGGAATGCAACCGGATTAATTATAGCACTGATCTTGTATGGCCCGATGAACCTGGGACCCAGTTTCCAGGAGGGAACCTTAAGTTTTATATTTTTGGTAGACAACCATACCAGATCGTTCACACTTAGGTCCGGACCAGACACTCTCCTCCTATCAGCCATATGTTTGTATCGGTTCCCCATAGTACTCAGATTATTCAGCACTCCTCTCCACACTGAAGCAAGTGACGACGAAAATCGTTCCTCCTCAGGAACCCCAGAAGAGCCCCCCCTATTGAAAGTACAAAACTGGGGGTGAAAACCATATGCCCCAAAAAACGGGGACTTACCAGTAGACTCGCTCCGCCTATTATTTAGAGCAAATTCCGCCAGAGGCAAGAAAGAAGCCCAGTCCTCCTGGTTCTCTGACACAAAACACCGGAGATATGTCTCCAAGCTCTGGTTCAGACGCTCTGTCTGACCATTGGTCTGCGGGTGAAAAGCCGATGAAAATGACAACTGCATCCCCCGCCGTGTACAAAATGCTTTCCAGAATTTGGACACAAACTGAGACCCCCGATCCGACACCACATCGGAGGGTACCCCGTGAAGCCTTACAATCTCCCCAATAAACACCTGCGCAAGAGTTTTAGCATTAGGAAGAGCAGGAATGTGCCATCCTGCTGAACCTGTCCACTACAACGAGTATGACTGTTTTACCCGAAGATGGCGGGAGGTCCGTAATGAAGTCCATAGACAGATGAGTCCACGGACGCTCCGGGATCTTCAAAGGTAAGAGGGTCCCCGACGGACGGGTATGTGGGGTCTTAGAGCGCGCACAAACCTCGCAGGACGCGACAAAAGTTACCACCTCCCTATGTAAGTTAGGCCACCAAAACCGGCGCGAGAGGAGATCCTCAGTTGCTTTACTCCCTGGGTGTCCTGCCAAAACTGAATTATGGTGTGCCTCGATCACCTTTTGTCGCAACTGATTTGGAACAAACAGTCTCCCTGGAGGTCCTACAGGGGCGTCCCCCTGAGCCTCCAATACCTCCTCCTCAAGCTCAGAGCATACTGCCGACACCACCACCCCCTCCTGAAGGACCGGAACCGGGTCCTCCGTATTCCCAGCCCCTGGGAAACAGCGAGATAAGGCATCCGCCTTAACATTTTTTGAGCCAGGACGATATGTGACGACTAGAGTTGAGCGATACTTTCCGATATCCAAAAGTATCGGAATCGGAATGGTATCGCCGATACACAAAAAATATCGGCGATACCCGATACCGATACCGGAAATACAATGTAAGTCTATGGGAACAAAATATCGGAATTAAAAAAAACCCATTCTTGCCTTGTTGGTTAATTGTACATGAAGGAAAACAACAAAGAGTAATGTAGAATTTATTGGGGGAGGTTGAGGAGACATTAAAGGCATAGATGTTTAACACAATGCAATGGAATAGCATTAATATTTCTTTTTTTGAAATACGTTTGGATTGACGAAGAAATTGACAATGTTGTTAACCTTTTTTCTATTTTGTCAAATATGTCTGTTTCACAACTTCCATGCTCTTCACCTTTTTAACTTTTCACACACTTTCTCCTTCATAATCTTCAGCAGCATCATCTTTCTCATCAAATTATTCTTCATCTTCACCTTCTTAATCTTCTAAAACTTCTTGCTATTCATCTTTTTGTTAACATTAGTTATATTGTTCTTATTAAACAGTTATTATTCTTCATATTCTACTTCTTCATCTTCTTCCTATTCATCCTTTTCATCATATTCTTATTTGTGACAGACATTCCTGTACTTGTAATCTGTAAAACTCTGAATTTTCATCCTTCCGTTCTTGCTGTCACGAAAGATTTTAATTACAACAGTATTTGTCCGCGTTCAGTTTAGCCTGCAGCAGCATCAGGCATTTTCCAGGGGCACCACGAGGAGGAACGGACTCACCCCATACACTGCTTAGTCTTCTTCTGCTTAGAATTTAGAGCATATATTTTGCTCTTCATTTTGGTCTTATACTTAATGTTCTTCTGCTTTTTGATCTTCTGCTTATTGTTCTTCTGTCTCTTGTTCTGTATCTTGTAGTTTGTCTTAACCTTCTTTGTCCTGTTGGTGATGGTACAAAAGCCAATGGAAGTAACGAGGACCAGCTGACTGTGCTGGAACCCGGAGGGTCAGCAGAAGGAAAAGAGCCAATGGCACAACCGAGGACCAGCTGACGTTATGGGACACGGTTACTAAGCAGGAGGTACCTGTGCTCCAAAGCACTACCAAGGACCAGCAGACGTTGCTGGAACTCGGATACCGACATGGAGGCACCTAGGCCAAAGGCACTGCGGAAACCAGCTGACGGTACTGGAACCCGGATGGGTAGCAGAAGGTACAAGAGCCAATGAAAGTAACGAGGACCAGCTGACTGTGCTGGAACCCGGACAGTCAGCAGAAGGAAAAGAGCCAATGGCACAACCGAGGACCAGCTGACGTTACTGGGACACGGTTACTAAGCAGGAGGTACCTGTGCTCCAAAGCACTACCAAGGACCAGCAGACGTTGCTGGAACTCGGATACCGACATGGAGGCACCTAGGCCAAAGGCACTGCGGAGAACCAGCTGACGGTACTGGAACCTGGACGGGTAGAAGAAGGTACAAGAGCCAATGCAAGTGACGAGGACCAGCTGACTGTGCTGGAACCCGGAGGGGCAGCAGAAGGAAAAGAGCCAAAGGCACAACCGAGGACCAGCTGACGTTACTGGGACATGGTTACTAAGCAGGAGGTACCTGTGCTCCAAAGCACTACCAAGGACCAGCAGACGTTGCTGGAACTCAGATACCGACATGGAGGCACCTAGGCCAAAGGCACTGCGGAGAACCAGCTGACGGTACTGGAACCCGGATGGGTAGCAGAAGGTACCCATGAGAAATTAAAGTTGAGGCAGCAGGACTGTTTTCGTTCACACAGCAGGGAACAGCTGACATTACTGAACCCAGTAACGGGAGCAAGTGTAGACATGGCTAACAGCACTTCCGAGAAACAATGGCGGTTGTAGCCAGGGATGAGAAGAGATAACAGGTGGAGGCACAGGCTGTTGCCGTTCACACACCAGGGGAACAGCGACATTACTGAACCCCAGTAACCGACAGTGAGGCACTAGGCAAAGCACTGCGGAGAACACTGACGGTACGGACTGATGGTAGCAGAAGGTACAAGAGCAATGAGTGGAGGCCAGCAGGACTGTTTGCCGTTCACACCAGCAGGGGAACAGCGACATTACGAACCCCAGTAACACGGAGCAAGTGTAGACTGTGCTAACAGCCTTCGAGAAACAACTGGCGTGGTTGTAGCCCAGGGATGAGAAGAACAGGGTGGAGGCAGCAGGACTTTTGCGTTACACAGCAGGGGAACCGACATTGAACCCCAAAGCACGGAGCAAGTGAACTGTGAACGGCACTTCGGAAAACGCGGTGGTGTAGCAAGGATGGAAAAAAGGTTGGAGGCAGCAGGACTGTTTGCCGTTCACACAGCAGGGGAACAGCTGACATTACTGAACCCCAGTAACACGGAGCAAGTGTAGACTGTGCTAACAGCACTTCCGAGAAACAACTGGCGGTGTTGTAACCCAGGGATGAGAAGAGAACATGGTGGAGGCAGCAGGACTTTTTGCCGTTCACACAGCAGGGGAACAGCTGACATTACTGAACCCCAGTAACACAGGAGCAAGTGTAGACTGTGCTAACAGCACTTCCGAGAAACAACTGGCGGTGTTGTAACCCAGGGATGAGAAGAGAACAGGTGGAGGCAGCAGGACTTTTTGCCGTTCACACAGCAGGGGAACAGCTGACATTACTGAACCCCAGTAACACAGGAGCAAGTGTAGACTGTGCTAACAGCACTTCCGAGAAACAACTGGCGGTGTTGTAACCCAGGGATGAGAAGAGAACAGGGTGGAGGCAGCAGGACTTTTTGCCGTTCACACAGCAGGGGAACAGCTGACATTACTGAACCCCAGTAACACGGAGCAAGTGTTAGACTGTGCTAACAGCACTTCCGAGAAACAACTGGCGGTGTTGTAACCCAGGGATGAGAAGAGAACAGGGGGGAGGCAGCAGGACTTTTTGCCGTTCACACAGCAGGGGAACAGCTGACATTACTGAACCCCAGTAACACGGAGCAAGTGTAGACTGTGCTAACAGCACTTCCGAGAAACAACTGGCGGTGTTGTAACCCAGGGATGAGAAGAGAACAGGGTGGAGGCAGCAGGACTTTTGCCGTTCACACAGCAGGGGAACAGCTGACATTACTGAACCCCAGTAACACAGGAGCAAGTGTAGACTGTGCTAACAGCACTTCCGAGAAACAACTGGCGGTGTTGTAACCCAGGGATGAGAAGAGAACAGGGTGGAGGCAGCAGGACTTTTTGCCGTTCACACAGCAGGGGATCAGCTGACATTACTGAACCCCAGTAACACGGGAGCAAGTGTAACTGTGCTAACAGCACTTCCGAGAAACAACTGGCGGTGTTGTAACCCAGGGATGAGAAGAGAACAGGGTGGAGGCAGCAGGACTTTTTGCCGTTCACACAGCAGGGGATCAGCTGACATTACTGAACCCCAGTAACACGGAGCAAGTGTTAACTGTGCTAACAGCACTTCCGAGAAACAACTGGCGGTGTTGTAACCCAGGGATGAGAAGAGAACAGGGTGGAGGCAGCAGGACTTTTTGCCGTTCACACAGCAGGGGAACAGCTGACATTACTGAACCCCAGTAACACAGGAGCAAGTGTAGACTGTGCTAACAGCACTTCCGAGAAACAACTGGCGGTGTTGTAACCCAGGGATGAGAAGAGAACAGGGTGGAGGCAGCAGGACTTTTTGCCGTTCACACAGCAGGGGATCAGCTGACATTACTGAACCCCAGTAACACGGGAGCAAGTGTTAACTGTGCTAACAGCACTTCCGAGAAACAACTGGCGGTGTTGTAACCCAGGGATGAGAAGAGAACAGGGTGGAGGCAGCAGGACTTTTTGCCGTTCACACAGCAGGGGAACAGCTGACATTACTGAACCCCAGTAACACAGGAGCAAGTGTAGACTGTGCTAACAGCACTTCCGAGAAACAACTGGCGGTGTTGTAACCCAGGGATGAGAAGAGAACAGGGTGGAGGCAGCAGGACTTTTTGCCGTTCACACAGCAGGGGATCAGCTGACATTACTGAACCCCAGTAACACGGGAGCAAGTGTTAACTGTGCTAACAGCACTTCCGAGAAACAACTGGCGGTGTTGTAACCCAGGGATGAGAAGAGAACATGGTGGAGGCAGCAGGACTGTTTGCCGTTCACACAGCAGGGGAACAGCTGACATTACTGAACCCCAGTAACACGGGAGCAAGTGTAGACTGTGCTAACAGCACTTCCGAGAAACAACTGGCGGTGTTGTAGCCCAGGGATGAGAAGAGAACATGGTGGAGGCAGCAGGACTGTTTGCCGTTCACACAGCAGGGGAACAGCTGACATTACTGAACCCCAGTAACACAGGAGCAAGTGTAGACTGTGCTAACAGCACTTCCGAGAAACAACTGGCGGTGTTGTAACCCAGGGATGAGAAGAGAACAGGGTGGAGGCAGCAGGACTTTTTGCCGTTCACACAGCAGGGGAACAGCTGACATTACTGAACCCCAGTAACACAGGAGCAAGTGTAGACTGTGCTAACAGCACTTCCGAGAAACAACTGGCGGTGTTGTAACCCAGGGATGAGAAGAGAACAGGGTGGAGGCAGCAGGACTTTTTGCCGTTCACACAGCAGGGGAACAGCTGACATTACTGAACCCCAGTAACACAGGAGCAAGTGTAGACTGTGCTAACAGCACTTCCGAGAAACAACTGGCGGTGTTGTAACCCAGGGATGAGAAGAGAACAGGGTGGAGGCAGCAGGACTTTTTGCCGTTCACACAGCAGGGGATCAGCTGACATTACTGAACCCCAGTAACACGGGAGCAAGTGTAGACTGTGCTAACAGCACTTCCAAGCAACAACTGGCGGTGTTGGAGCCCAGGGTCAAGGAGGATGTTTAAATACTAGATCAAGTATTTTCCTTGTTACGTGTCAATTAAAAATGTCTATACTCCAAACAAGAGAAATATAACCTTTAGTACCATAAGATGATGATTTTACTTTAAAAAATATATGTAAATTAATAATTGACAAACATAAACGCATACATTAACATGTTGAAAAGCAATGCAAACCACAATAAAAATCGGTTAAATAATCTGCTATACGGTTTTAAATAAAAGCATACAAGTACATATCAGAATCCATTAATGATGGATAAGTAACAGTATGTACACCATTTTCATTTGCTGAATAATATCACTAAAAAGTTTTTAAAAATATCTAAAATTTCCATCATGTAATACTGATAATATGTGCCAATCATTTATATTAACAAAAAAAACCTTTAAAAAGTGCATAGTGAAAACAGCTATTTATGCCTGACTGTGGACTTGCAAGCATGACAACGGATAGATAAGGTATATATAGATGAGACTGCATAGCCACAGATGGTGAATGGCGATGTAATACTGTACCTCAATAAAGTGTGCGTTACTACTACATCCTTTTTTTTATATAGCTTTATAAAAGGGTACGTGCATGTATGCTTGCGCCTTTGTTTGGACGCACAGACTGGCTTCCTGCTGTGACGCGTTGGGTATTGGAGCGTCTGTGCGTCTTATGACGCAGACTAACATTCACGGTGCGCATCGTTCATCATCGCAAGCGTACCGACAACACAAAGGCGTTGTCATGACTGCTTTACTCAGTAAACATGCACCTATGATGAAACATACACGCATGTGCCCTATTACATAACAAGCTACAAGAAAAATGCGTGTGAGGTGTGACACAGCTGTTTTGTTAAGGTACAGTATTATATCGACATTGTACAGGTGTCGCTATTCAGTCTGAAAAATAGATATCATTCACCTATTCTATCAGTTGTCGTTCTTTCAGCACCACTTACAGGTATATATTTTGCTATTGTGACTATGCACTATTGACTTTACCAAGGTAATGCATGATTTTTGTTAGCGATTATCATGTTTACATGAAGGACCTTTATGATATGGGCTGTTAACTTTCTAACAAATATGTATTTTTTAAAATGACACAAATATAAGTAATGTTGAAGAGGACTATTCCTACATGCATTGTTTGCACAATATTACAGGTGTACATCACGTCCCTTAATCAACATTGGATATTATATTTACTTGTATGCTTTTATTTCAAAGGCAAGAACACTGAAGTATAACCTTCGCACTGCAGCAGTTGTCAAAGTTCAACCCACATTATGCACTTCCAACATTGCAGTATTTGAGTCATCATGATGTGAGTTGGATTTGTCTAAGCTATGGAGTGACAAGGTTGACCATCAGTATCCTATAGCATAAGTAGGCTTTTGTGTTTGCATTTGTTTTCGACATGTGCATATCTGTAATAATATGTCACAATTATTTTGTTACAGATTTGTGACAAAGACAAATCATTTTATGGTTTGAAAGTTGACGTTTCAAATGTTTACAGCTTAGAAATCATGGTGTAGCCTCATATCTATGTGTAGCACTAGACACTTTGAGATGTCATGTTTTTTTCACCATGATTAGGTAGCTAGCAGTAATTTTTGCCGGACACACAGCAGGGGAACAGCAGGCGTTACTGAACCCCACAAACACATCAGCGATTGTTTTTATCTGTGCATCTAACACTTCTGAGCAGCAACTGGCGCTGTTGAAGCCCAGGGTCAAGGAGGGTGTAGGCAGAGGCCTAGTATGAGACGTTTGAAGTTGAAGTTGTAGTTAGCAGCAGTAATTTTTGCCAGACACACAGCAGGGGAACAGCAGGCGTTACTGAACCCCACAAAACATCAGCGATTGTTTTCATCTGTGCATCTAACACTTCTGAGCAGCAACTGGCGCTGTTGAAGCCCAGGGTCAAGGAGGGTGTAGGCAGAGGCCTAGTATGAGACGTTTGAAGTTGAAGTTGTAGTTAGCAGCAGTAATTTTTGCCAGACACACAGCAGGGGAACAGCAGGCGTTACTGAACCCCACAAACACATCAGCGATTGTTTTCATCTGTGCATCTAACACTTCTGAGCAGCAACTGGCGCTGTTGAAGCCCAGGGTCAAGGAGGGTGTAGGCAGAGGCCTAGTATGAGACGTTTGAAGTTGAAGTTGTAGTTAGCAGCAGTAATTTTTGCCAGACACACAGCAGAGGAACAGCAGGCGTTACTGAACCCCACAAACACATCAGCGATTGTTTTCATCTGTGCATCTAACACTTCTGAGCAGCAACTGGCGCTGTTGAAGCCCAGGGTCAAGGAGGGTGTAGGCAGAGGCCTAGTATGAGACATTTGAAGTTGAAGTTGTAGTTAGCAGCAGTAATTTTTGCCAGACACACAGCAGGGGAACAGCAGGCGTTACTGAACCCCACAAACACATCAGCGATTGTTTTCATCTGTGCATCTAACACTTCTGAGCAGCAACTGGCGCTGTTGAAGCCCAGGGTCAAGGAGGGTGTAGGCAGAGGCCTAGTATGAGACGTTTGAAGTTGAAGTTGTAGTTAGCAGCAGTAATTTTTGCCAGACACACAGCAGGGGAACAGCAGGCGTTACTGAACCCCACAAACACATCAGCGATTGTTTTCATCTGTGCATCTAACACTTCTGAGCAGCAACTGGCGCTGTTGAAGCCCAGGGTCAAGGAGGGTGTAGGCAGAGGCCTAGTATGAGACGTTTGAAGTTGAAGTTGTAGTTAGCAGCAGTAATTTTTGCCAGACACACAGCAGGGGAACAGCAGGCGTTACTGAACCCCACAAACACATCAGCGATTGTTTTCATCTGTGCATCTAACACTTCTGAGCAGCAACTGGCGCTGTTGAAGCCCAGGGTCAAGGAGGGTGTAGGCAGAGGCCTAGTATGAGACGTTTGAAGTTGAAGTTGTAGTTAGCAGCAGTAATTTTTGCCAGACACACAGCAGGGGAACAGCAGGCGTTACTGAACCCCACAAACACATCAGCGATTGTTTTCATCTGTGCATCTAACACTTCTGAGCAGCAACTGGCGCTGTTGAAGCCCAGGGTCAAGGAGGGTGTAGGCACAAAATATTGAGTTATTGCCTTGTTACGTGGCCATTGCAAATGTATGTACTTCAAACAAGAATAAATGAACTTTTACTACAACAATAAAATGTAAATTTCAATTACAAGAATAGAAAAATATTTATACTTGACAGTCCTCTGTGGTTGATAACGTTTAATGGCTAACTGAAAATATGGTAACAAATTCAAAGCTTTCGAGACTACTCAGGTGTCTTCATCAGGCTAAGAGTAAAGCCAAAAATGAAGAATCACATATTTCTACACACAACAGGACACAGGAATAGCTAAGACAAGTGAGGGAGGGACAAGTGAGGGAGACCGGCAACAAAAAGGAGAACAAGGATGAATTATCAGCGCCACACAATCACAGATAAATTAATGAATTTACCTGTGGCAAAAGACTTTTGTATGCCCGGTCATAGCATCATGGATATGGAATTACTGGTATTAAAATATAACTTCAAATATGAGAAACGTACAAAGGTTTCAGAATATAAGCTCATCATGACCTTTGACACTGTTAGTGATGGAATGAATAGATCACATGGATTTATGTCATTCTATATCAATTAAGGAATCTGCGTCTATGCCCTTCCAGGGTCATGAAAACCCAAAAAAATACGCCAATGAGAGGGCAATCAAACTTTCTATCCTTATCTAGGAACTGTTCCAATATTTATGTTCATCCCTGTGAGATAATGACAGTTCTGATACACGTCACTTACTTGTCTTACCTATTGCACTATTCCTGTGTCCTGTTGTGTATAGAAATATGTGATGCTTAATTTTTTTAGTTAGTCTTTCCCTGATGAAGAGACGTGAGTAGCCTTGAAAGCTTGCAATTTGTTTCCATCTTTTCAGTTATCCATTAAAAGGTATCAACCACTGCTGACTCTGAAGTCTAAATATTTTTCTATCTACTGGCTAACACGGTACAAAGATACACATGTTTTCTAATTTCAAGAAGGAAAAATAAAGGAAATACAAATATAAACGCATATATGCACATGCCAAAAATAAATGGAACAACACAACACCCAAAAAATTGGTAACAAAATATAGTGTTGTAAATTTAAGAATAAAAGTCCATTTTTTTTTTTATGAATAATGCTTAAGGAACGCTATGTTAAACCATAACATAGTGAAGACAATGGATTTTGTAATAGTCACTCATCATCATCATCGCAAATTTTATGTGACAGTCACAGACATTTCAATTATTTAAGTTCATAAAATCGTAACTTTCTATAGCATGTATGACATGTCCAGCATGGACTCATCAATGTGATTGATGACACAATAATGTACGATAAAAAATAACCATTTAAAAAAACATTAGGCATTGTTTGTCACAATTTAAGTGTGTGCCTGCAAGTGTAGGTGAAACAAAGGCTACGGATAGCAAAGGTATATTCTATGTCTGTATCAGACAGTGGACAGCCTCTGATGGGTAATGCCGATGTTATACTGTACGTCAATAAAGTCTGCGGCTGAAATCATGCATTTTTTGCTTGTAGAGTGTTGAAGAGGGTAAAAGAATGTCTGGTTGCGCAAAGCTTTATCCGTCAACACTACCTTCCTACTGTCACGCGTAGGGTAGGGTAGCGTGTGGCAATTAGCTGACTATAAAATGTGAGGTTAGGCTGCGTTATTGCGCACTAGGGACGCAAAAAAAAATACAGCAGTAATAATTTAATGTGTAATACTCCACCTATGACAAACAAAAAAATTACGTTCCCTCTTTAACAATGTACAAGACTAACAAGCCTAATGGTTGACGCTGACTTAATTGAGATACAGTATTACATCAACATTGTCCATGAGTAACTATGCACTGTGATACCTATATACCAGTATTAATTTATATCTCTTGTGGTTGTTTCAACAGCACTTGCAGGTATAACTACCTATTGTCAGTATGCATGATGCACTTTCTAGATGTAATAATTTATTATTGGACATTATTACCATGTTTACATGCTGGCCATTTCATATATGGTGTTTGAAGTTACAGTTGGCATCAGTATGTGTATTTTATAATGTCTGTCATAAATAAAACTCGTGATGATGATGATGAGGATTTAATGATTCGTACATCCATTGACTGCATTATCTTACAGGTACAGATAAAGTTCCTTAAAAAGCATTAATTCATAAGTCTGAAATGTACTTTTATGCATTAATTTCAAAATGTGAAGAGTAGACTATGTTTTATTTTTTGTTACCATTTCTAATAGACATGTGCAGATATGCGCTGTGATGACAAATTATTATTTGTCCATATTTGTCATAAAAATTTATCATTCTAGGCCTGCAAAACTTCACAATTTCATGTTTTCAGCATAACAAGCAGGGTGACGGCTCTTCCCTATTTGGAGCATGTTGGTCATGTGTTTTTCTGTCCATGTGTCGCGAACAGGAGACTTCTTGCCGTTCACACAGCAGGGGAACAGCTGGCGTTACTGAACCCCACTAACAGTAGAGCTTGTGTTTTGTTCTGTGGACACGACACTTCTGAGCAGCAACTGGCAGTGTTGGAGCCCAGGGAGTAGAGTTCAGGTGGTAGAAAGATGAACATAACAGGAGACATGGATAACGTTGCGAACCAGTTATTTAATCTGAAAACGGACAGACAAATTCTGGCGAGATCCATGCCTTGTTCATTTTCAGAAAAGTAAGCCGGTCTACATTATCGGAGGATAGTCGCATGCGACGGTCTGTTAGTACACCACCTGCAGCACTAAAGACGCGCTCCGATAATACACTGGCAGCAGGGCAAGCCAGCACCTCCAATGCATACTGGCTAAGCTCTGGCCATGTATCCAGCTTAGAGACCCAAAACTTGAATGGGGAAGAGCCATCTGGGAGTACACTGAGAGGCAAAGCCAAGTAGTCTGTCACCATCTGACGGATACGTTGCCTCCCGCTGACTGGAGCCCTCTCGGATGGTGTAGACATTTGTGGCGCTGCCACAAAACTTTGCCACATTTTTAACATACTGGTCTTTCCCTGTGCAGAGGCACTGCGTGTGCTCCCTCTTGTTGCAGAGCTCTCTACACTGCCTCGACGCACAGAGCTGCTTTGTAAAGCAGTAGCAGCAGCAGTGCTCTCGGCAGTAAGGTAGAACATTAGGGATTGCACCAGTGTGTCTTGGTACTCCCGCATTTTACGCTCCCGGATCAACGGTGTGATGAGGCTTTTGACGTTGTCCCGGTAGCGAGGGTCTAGGAGGGTGTACACCCAATAATCAGACGTCGTGAGAATGTGGGCGATGCGGCGGTCGTTTCTTAGGCACTGCAGCATGAAATCAACCATGTGCTGCAGACTCCCAACTGGCAAAGAAACGCTGTCCTCTGCAAGAGGCGTTATCTCTGCCTGCTCTGCATCACCCCACCCTCGCTCTACATACTGACTAGAGCGTTGTGTACCTCCCTCTGGAGCGATGTCTTCCTCCTCCATTGACTCCTCCTCCTCATCCTCCTCACAAAGTGAGCCCTGCCCAGCCCTTTGTGAGGAACCACGTTGCGCTGACTTTCCAGAAGGTGATGGAATTTGTGACTCCTCATCCTCCACCTCTTCCAAAACCTCATCCCTTATTGCTTGCAGTGTTTTTTGAAGCAGGCAGATAAGGGGGACAGTCAGGCTGACTAGTGCATCATCTGCACTCGCCATCCGCGTTGACTCATCAAACGCACGCAAAACGTGGCACATGTCCTTCATAGTGGCCCACTCATTAATGGTGAAGTGTGGACGGCGCAAATTGCGTGTTAATTGCGCCTGATGCAGCTGATACTCCATAACTGCTGGCTGCTGCTCACACAACCGCTCCAACATATGTAACGTTGAATTCCACCTGGTGGATACGTCACATATGATGCGATGTTCAGGAAGGCGCAATCTGCGTTGCAGAGCTGCAATGCGCGATCTGGCCATGCTGGAACGTCGCAAGTGAGCGCACTCTAGGCGGACCTTGTGCAGCAGTGCATCAAGATCCGGATAGTCCCTCAAAAAACTCTGCACGACCAAGTTGAGCACATGTGCCAGACATGGTATGTGAGTGAGTTTGCCAAGGCCCAGAGCTGCCACCAGATTTCGGCCATTGTCACACACTACCAAGCCTGGCTGGAGATTCGCTGGCAAAAACCACACGTCGCTCTCCTGCTTGATGGCATTCCAGACCTCCTGCGCTGTGTGGCTTCGATTCCCCATGGGAATTAATTTCAGAACGGCCTGTTGCCGTTTGGCCACGGCTGTGCTCATATCGGTCGCATCAGGTAAGCGTCCACGGGTCCATGTGGAGGTAGACCGTGACGGCTCCTGCAGCGATGATTCTGAGGAACTGGAGTAGGAGGAGGAGTCAATGTGGACAGACTTTATTCCGGCAATCCTTGGAGTTGGCAGAACACGTACAGCGCCACTCGCAAGATGTGTACCCGGCTCCACAACATTCACCCAATGGGCAGTGAGTGAAAGGTATCGTCCCTGGCCATGGGTACTGGTCCACGCATCGGTGGTCAGGTGGACCTTGCTACTGACGGCGTTTAGTAGCGCATGTTTAATTTTTGCCTCTACATGCTTTTGCAGACCAGGGACGGCTTGCCTGCTGAAATAAAATCGGCTGGGCACATTGTATTGTGGGACTGCCAATGCCATTAATTCACGGAAACTGTCAGTCTCCACCAGCCTGAATGACAGCATTTCAAGGGACAGGAGTTTTGCAATGCCAGAATTCAGAGCCTGTGCTCGTGGATGGTTTGCCGAGTATGGCCGTCTTTTCTCCCATGCCTGTGCTACCGATGGCTGTTTTGTGGCCTGGGTGTGTGAGGATGACAGGGAACTTGCAGCTGTGGGTGGAATAACACTGTGTCTCTGGACAACAGTGACAGAGGTTCTTCCATGGCGATCCTGTGAGGAAGCCGAACCAGCTGTGTGTGAACTGGAGGAAGAGGCTCCAACACGAGCTGAAGATGTAGGTGCTGCTGTAGGTTGGCCTACATCTCCAGTGTGTCTTTGTAACTCAACAAAGTGCTTTGACCGCACATGTTTCCACATATTTGTTGTATTAAGGTTACTGACACTTTTACCTCTTTTAATTTTTTGATTACACAGCTTGCATTTGACATAGCAAATATCATCTGCAACTGTATCAAAAAAGGACCACGCAGAGCAAGTCCTGGGAGCGCCCGGTTTGGCTGTTGGAAGAGAACTGCTCCGAACGGGTGCCAAACTGGAGGCTACAGGCAAGCGAGTCTGCAGCCTACCTCTCCCTACTGTTTGGACCGTTGGGGCAATCTCTTCCTCAGAGCTGCTCCCACCACCTTCCTGTTCCTCACGCCATGTTGGGTCTTGGACCTCATCATCTCCACCACTACCCTCTTCCAACACCTGCTGTTGTTGGGTGGTCTGGCCAGCACCATGCTCAACAGAAACTGGCAACTGAGTCTCATCATCATCAGATGCGTTCTGCGGTGTGCTGACCATCAGCACTGGCTCACCCGCCTCTTCAGATTCAGAGAGACACAGCTGTTGCGCATCACTGCATACTGCCTCTTCTTCACATTCCAGAATGCTGCTTGGCTGGGCCCCTGTTTGCAAGCCAACAGATTCTGAGAACAGAAGCAGAGACTCAGCTGGCTCCTGTACAGAGCTCTCTGACTGCCTGGGCAATTTGGCAGGCGGTGAAGAGACTGATGGTTGTTCAACAGTGCTGTGGTCCTGAGAGGAGGTGGAAGCTATTGAAGTCGATGCATTGGCTGCCATCCAACCAACAACGGCTTCAATTTGTTCTTCACGCAGCAGGGGGGTACGTTGAGCTCCTACAAAAGTGCGCATAAAGGAACGCTCACGGGGAAAACTGGTGGATGCTGTGTCACTGGGTGCAGCAGCAGCCACAGAATCCCCATGTCCTCTCCCTGCTGCAAATCCACGGCCTCGACCACGACCACGTGCCTTACTCACTGACTTCTTCATCTTGGTAGATTGATAAAGAAAGTCAGAAAAGTTATAAGGCCTAAGTGTGGTTATTCCTCACAGACTACAGTGAACCCTGCAGACAACTGTTCAGTATCTGTGAAAGGCCCCTTTGTGTACTTCTATAGTGTTTGCAACCAATGTATTGTATACGGATGGAAGCGCGTCACACTAATAGATTAGATTTTTTTCCACTAAAATGGAGCAGCACCAATTAGAGAAAAATGTGAAGGATGAGGCAGTGACACACGCTCAGCAGACTACAACCGGCAGTGGTTGAAGAACAAACTGGAGCGTAATCTGCACTCACAAAATGAAAAGCTCACAGACTACAGTGAACACTGAAACACAACTGTTCAGTAGCTGTTAAAGGCCCCTTTGTGTACTTCTATAGTGTTTGCAACCAATGTATTGTATACGGATGGAAGCGCGTCACACTAATAGATTAGATTTTTTTCCACTAAAATGGAGCAGCACCAATTAGAGAAAAATGTGAAGGATGAGGCAGTGACACACGCTCAGCAGACTACAACCGGCAGTGGTTGAAGAACAAACTGGAGCGTAATCTGCACTCACAAAATGAAAAGCTCACAGACTACAGTGAACACTGAAACACAACTGTTCAGTAGCTGTTAAAGGCCCCTTTGTGTACTTCTATAGTGTTTGCAACCAATGTATTGTATACGGATGGAAGCGCGTCACACTAATAGATTAGATTTTTTTCCACTAAAATGGAGCAGCACCAATTAGAGAAAAATGTGAAGGATGAGGCAGTGACACACGCTCAGCAGACTACAACCGGCAGTGGTTGAAGAACAAACTGGAGCGTAATCTGCACTCACAAAATGAAAAGCTCACAGACTACAGTGAACACTGAAACACAACTGTTCAGTAGCTGTTAAAGGCCCCTTTGTGTACTTCTATAGTGTTTGCAACCAATGTATTGTATACGGATGGAAGCGCGTCACACTAATAGATTAGATTTTTTTCCACTAAAATGGAGCAGCACCAATTAGAGAAAAATGTGAAGGATGAGGCAGTGACACACGCTCAGCAGACTACAACCGGCAGTGGTTGAAGAACAAACTGGAGCGTAATCTGCACTCACAAAATGAAAAGCTCACAGACTACAGTGAACACTGAAACACAACTGTTCAGTAGCTGTTAAAGGCCCCTTTGTGTACTTCTATAGTGTTTGCAACCAATGTATTGTATACGGATGGAAGCGCGTCACACTAATAGATTAGATTTTTTTCCACTAAAATGGAGCAGCACCAATTAGAGAAAAATGTGAAGGATGAGGCAGTGACACACGCTCAGCAGACTACAACCGGCAGTGGTTGAAGAACTAACTGGAGCGTAATCTGCACTCACAAAATTAAAAGCTCACAGACTACAGTAAACCCTGCAGACAACTGTTCAGTAGCTGTGAAAGGCTCCTTTCTGTACTTCTATAGTGTTTGCAACCAATGTATTGTATACGGATGGAAGCACGTCACACTAATAGATTTGATTTTTTTCTAATATAATGGAGCTGCACCAATTCCACAAAATAAAATAAAAAAAAAAAAGAGTCAGTGACACGTGCAGATGCCTACAAACAGCGGTGGATGCAGGGCAAACTGCAGCGTCACCTGCACTGTCACACACACACCTTGCACAGAGCTGTTAAAACAACACTGGCAAAATGAAGCTTTACACAGCGGTTGGTAAACTAGCCTGCCTCAAGCACAGTAGTACACAAAATCGCAATATCTAACTGTCCCTCAGAGTGAGCAGAGTAGCGTTCTGTCCCTAACTGAGTTCACAGCACAGTGACGCTAAAATGGCTGCGGCGCCTTTTATAGTGCATTCTGACATCATTTCAGCAGCCAATCACAGCCATGCCATTAGTTAAGATGACCGCAGCATTACAGGATGTGCCCACACTTCATAAGATTCATCATTGGCTGACTAACATCACATTGCCTCTCAAAGAATTATGGGAATCTCCGATTCCGGTATACGATATTGAAAAAGTATCGGAATTAAGTATCGGAATTCCGATAACGCGAATATCGGCCGATACCCGATACTTGCGGTATCGGAATGCTCAACACTAGTGACGACAAAATTAAACCTGGTAAAAAACAACGACCATCTAGCTTGTCTGGGATTCAGACGTTTAGCGGACTCTAAATATAGCAGGTTTTTGTGATCGGTAATGACGGTGACCGGGTGGACTGCCCCCTCCAAAAAATGACGCCACTCCTCAAAAGCCAACTTAATGGCCAAGAGTTCCCTATTGCCGACATCATAATTCCTCTCAGCGGACGACAATTTTTTAGAGAAGAAGGCGCACGGATGCCATTTACCAGGGGACGAACCTTGTGACAATACTGCTCCCACCCCTACCTCGGAAGCGTCCACCTCAACAATGAACGGCTGTGACGCATCAGGTTGAATAAGTATGGGTGCTGAAGCAAAACATTTTTTCAAAGAGGAAAACGCTTGACAAGCCTTGTCAGACCACTTTGAAAAATCCGTCCCTTTTTTAGTCATGTCTGTGAGAGGTTTAACTATGGACGAAAAATTACGAATGAACTTCCGGTAATAGTTAGCAAACCCCAGGAAACGTTGTAATGCCTTAAGATACTCTGGCAGAACCCACTCAAGAACTGCCCGCACTTTCCCAGGGTCCATACAAAAACCGGATGCTGACACCAGGAACCCTAAAAACTGAAGTTCCTGTACGGCGAACACACACTTCTCCCATTTGGCGTACAGTTTATTATCCCGCAAGATCTGTAACACCTGCCTAACATGCTCCTGATGAGACACAAGATCCGGCGAGTAAATTAAGATATCATCCAGATATATGACCACAAACTATCCCATTAGGTGGCGAAAGATGTAATTTACAAAGTGTTGAAACACCGCCGGGGCAATACTCAGACCAAATGGCATGACAAGGTTCTCATAATGCCCCTCCGGAGTGTTAAACGCCGTCTTCCACTTATCCCCCTCCTTCATCCTAATCAGATTGTACGCCCCCCTGAGATCCAACTTAGAGAACCATTTGGCACCCACGATCTGATTGAAGAGATCGGGAATAAGTGGGAGCGGATACGGATCTCGGACCGTAATCCGATTAAGCTCACGGAAATCCAGGCAAGGGCGTAGGCCTCCATCTTTTTTTTTCACAAAGAAGAACCCCGCGGCCACCGGGAAGATGAAGGTCTAATATGCCCCTTAGCCAGACTCTCTGAAATATAATCCTTCATGGCCTGTCTCTCAGGACCAGAAAGGTTATACAACCTAGATTTCGGTAACTTGGCCCCAGGGAGCAAGTTAACAGAACAGTCATACTCGCGATGAGGAGGTAGTTCTTGACACCCTTTCTCCGAGAATACATCCTCAAAGTCCACCAGAAATGGAGGTAAGGCCCTAGGAGCGACCGCCCCAATGACCGTATTCATGCAGTTTTTATTACAGAATTCACTCCATTGGCTTATCTCTCTGGATTGCCAATCAATAACCGGGTTATGCTTAGTTAACCAAGGAAGGCCCAGCACTATAGGAGTGGGAAGACCCTCCAACACATAACAAGACAACAGTTCTTTATGTAACGCCCCCACTTGAAGATCTATGTTATGCACTGCTTGCAAAAAACTTCCCTGACCGAGAGGTCTGGCGTCGATCGAGAATATGGGGACGGGTTTAGTCAACACACTCAATCGCATACCTTGAACCCGGGCAAAGCGAGCATCCACCAGGTTAGCCCCGGACCCACTATCCAGAAGAACAGATATCCTCTCAGTTCTCGCACCCACCACCACCTCCGCCGGTACGAGAAACTGAGACGAACTTAGGGACGAAATACTTACTCCCAGATTGCCGTCCACCACACAATCTGGGATCAATAGTTTTCCGGCGACTTCTCACTCTGCAAAGGACGGGATGGACACCCCCTAATAAAATGTCCCTTTTTTCCACAGAAGAAACAACCTCCTGTTGTGTGGCGCCCCACCGATCCCCTCCCCCGGAATGATGTCCCTCCTAATTGCATAGGCTCCTCTGGACTGGCCAGGGGAAACTCCATATAAGGGACCCTTGAGGAAGGTGGAGTCATCACAGGGGGCAAGGTTACCCCGCACCTCTCCCGAAGACGTCTGTCAATACGAATAGCAAGGGCCATAGCGGCTTCCAGTGATGTGGGAGGGTCATACTGTGCCAGCACATCCTTTAATTTGTCAGATAAACCTTGACAAAACTGGCTCCTAAGAGCCGGGTCATTCCACTGGGTGTCCGTGGCCCACCTACGGAACTCCGAACAGAATTCCTCTGCCGGACGATCTCCCTGCTGGATCCTACGCAACTTAGATTCAGCAAGGGAGACCCAATCCGGGTCATCATTCACAAGACCCAGAGCCGTAAAAAATCCATCCACTGACTGGAGAGCTGGGGAGCTCGGGGGAAGAGAGAACGCCCAGGATTGGGGGTCTCCCTGTAGGAGCGAGATGACAATCCCCACCCTTTGCTCCTCACTCCCAGATGACCGAGGTGGCAGCCGAAAGTACAATTTACATGCCTCCCGGAAAACAAAAAACTTGTCCCGCCCCCAGTGAATCTGTCAGGGAGAGCTACTTTAGGTTCAGGTCCGGCCTGCTCCGGGGGGTACAAAACCTTGGACTTAACGTCCGCCAGCTCCATGGACAAACTCTGCAACTGCCGAGCTAGACTGACTACTGGATCCATGGTGACTGGAGAAAATCTTTAGTGGTCGGTGAAAATGTCACGCTGTTACTGCATAAAGGAGGTCTGGGGTCTATGCTGACCCTAAGCTGGGGTCCTGACTAATCCCTCTACCTGGAGGTACTGTTGGTGGTACAGAGGTCCAGGCCGCCAGCGTAAACCCTACCTCCTGAGTATCCCTGAACCTCCGTGATCCAGTCCTGAGAAGAACCCTGATCACAACATCGGGGACTGGTAGGTATATGCCTAAACACAGTAATAAACGAACGAGACAGTACAAGGGGTAAACTAAAATCCACCTTGCATACAAAAGTCATACCACAGGAAACAGAGGGGACACCAACGGGTACGGAGATAAATGATAAAGCGAGTGTAAGGTTCTTTGTCTCTGTTGACATGTTCCTTGAAACTCAGTTTTCCGTCGGCCATTTTGCTTTCTGTCTTTCTGCAGCTCTTGCCCTCAGTTAATATGGAGTTTCCAGTTTTCATGTTCCCGCCCTGATTCTTCCCTCTTGCTTCTTAAGCAGCCTCAGCTGAACAATCAGTGCTCCTGAATCAAGCCTCAGTCAGTCTGTGACCTGACTCCTGGAAGCCTTGGACTTGTACTCCAGCTATTCCCTACTGAGGAACCTTGGAACACTTTTGGACTCTGGAAACCTGCTGTTTGGTGAATCCATGTTTGCAGAGGAATTACGGTACAGAGAAGAGATCCTGAACCTGCTTTGGAGATTTACTGTAGTGCTTGAAGTTACTCTGGCCTGCTGTGTCTCCTGTCGCTGTTCCTGCAAACTGTGTGAACTTTTCAGCATGCTTGTATGAAGTAATACAAGTCATTTCATTTCAACCTATGTCTCCTGTGTTTTCCTCGCACCCAAGCACAAGACGCTATAGGAACTGTACACTATACATGACAAGATTCAGGAGCCAATGTTTAGTGTCTGCTGGGTCTGGGAAAGCCGTGTCTGCTGTGACTGTGGATATCAGATGTCCGTTTAATACCTTATGTGATGACAGTGGTTGTGACTTCTCACAACCATTCCAGGTGAGCGCATTCCCTTAAAATTTTACTCTGGAGTGTTACCACAGGTAAACACTATTGTTTTTTTTTTTTTTCCTTTCCTCTTCTCCTTCCAGCACCTCTGCCTTAAAAGATCTGGAAGATGGAGGCCCGCATAAAGGAACTTTGCGGAGTGACTGATACAATCCTTTCAGATGTACAGACTTTAAAAACCCGTTTTGCAAGCCTACAGGACCTCACTAATCATAATTTGCAAGTGTTTGGACAGACTACCCAGGAATTGCGAGCCAGGATTGAGGCTCTAGAGGAACGAGCCCAGGCTCCTGCCATAACCCCAAGTTCTGGGATCCCCAAATTACCTCCTTTTCGTTTTGGCGGTGAACGTGAGAAATTCAGGGGATTTATTAATCAATGCAATTTATTTTTCTCTGCACATGCTTCACAATTTCCCACTGAACGATCCAAAGTGCTTACTATAATCATGTTGCTTACCAATAAGGCTTTGATGTGGGCAAACCCTCTGATTGAGACTGAGGATGATTGTTTGAATCACCTTGATGCTTTTATTTCAGCCATGGGGCAGGTGTTTGATGACCCCAATCGAGGTGCAACAGCTGAAGCAGCCATGTTAACTTTGCGCCAAGGTAAGCGTTCAGTAGCCGAATATGCCCTGGATTTCAGGAGATGGGCTCTTGATACCACTTGGGACACTTCCGCTAAAAAATCTATTTTTCGGAAAGGGTTGTCTCCACTGATTAAGGATGAACTTGCTCGTGCCGACCCTCCCACTGCGTTAGGTGACTTTATTAACTATTGTATCCGTATTGATGCTCGTCTGACTGAACGCAGACAAGAGAGATGGTTCGAAAATAATCGCACTAACCTTTTACTACCTCCCTCCTCAGCTAAGGAACCTTTGAGTAGGATCACAAGGGAACCAGAACCTGAACCCATGCAGGTGGACTCTTTGCAAAGACGGGTTAGTGATGCACGCAAAGAACATCGTATAAAGGAAAATCTATGTTTCTACTGTGGTAAGTCAGGGCACTTCATTATAAACTGCCCCAGCCGTTCTCGTAAGACTACTGCAGCAGTCATTCACTGTGAGTGTTGCGAGAGGAGCTCTGTCATGTCCGAGCCTCAGGCTCCAGAGAGATCTGCTGCAAGAGATCTTGATTTCTCGGACTTAAACTCTGTTAGTTCTGGGGACGATGACGGTATAAACGCTGCAATTTTTCAAGTTTCCTCAGCGGTGTCCCAGCTGAGTTGTAAAAGAAACAATTCTCATTGCTTCCTTTCCATCAAACTCTGGGTTGACTCAGTCTGGGTGTCTAGCTCTGCTATGATCGACTCAGGAGCAAGTGGAAATTTTATGGATATCTCCTTTGCTCTGAAACAGGGGATACGTTCAGTGAAGAAGGCTACTCCAGTGCAGATGGAGACTGTGGATGGCTCTCTACTGACTTCTGGACCAGTGGATCAAGAAACAGAGCCTTTGAGGGTCCTTATGGGTAAAGATCATCAGGAGAAAATGTCTTTTTTGCTTATCTCTTCTCCCCAATTTCCCATCATTCTAGGGCTACCATGGCTGCAGGCGCAGAATCCTACGATTAACTGGGAGACCAAGGAATTACACTTTCCGGAGAAACAGATGAGTCAAGGAGTTTCAGCTTGCTCTGTTCCTAAAGGAACCATGTCAGTCCCTGAACTACCAGCTGTATACCAGGACTATGTGGATTTATGTGACAAGAAGAACGCTGATCAGCTTCCTCCTCACCGTCCATATGATTGTCCAATTGAATTATTGCCCGGAGCCGAGATACCTTTTGGTAAGATCTACCCCCTAGCGGGGCCCGAGCTAAAAGCTTTGAAGGATTATATAGACGAAAATTTAGCCAAGGGCTTCATACGCCCCTCTTCATCTCCCGCAGGTGCACCCATCTTCTTTGTGAATAAGAAAGATGGATCTCTGAGACCCTGCATAGACTATAGGGAACTCAATAAGGTTACTATTAGAAACCGTTATCCATTGCCTTTAATCCCTGAGTTGTTGGAGAGAGTGCGGCATGCGAAAATTTTCTCTAAACTGGATCTCCGTGGGGCCTATAACTTGGTTCGTATTAGACCTGGGGATGAATGGAAGACTGCTTTCAGGTCACGCTATGGACACTTTGAATATCTAGTTATGCCTTTTGGTCTGAGTACCGCCCCAGCCACTTTCCAACACTTCGTGAATGATATCTTCAGGGATCTCCTAGATACATTTGTGGTGATTTATCTGGATCATATTCTAATTTTTTCTAACTCCACAGAGGAACATCATGGACATGTGAGAATGGTCTTAGAACGCCTAAGACAAAACCATCTCTACATCAAACTTGAAAAATGTGAATTCCATAGGACCGAAATTCAATTTCTGGGGTATGTACTATCTACGCAAGGGATTAGTATGGATGGAAGCAAGACCCAAGCCATCAAGGATTGGCCAATTCCTAGAAATGTGAAGGAGGTGCAGCGTTTCATCGGGTTTGCCAACTTCTATAGACGTTTCATTAAGAATTTTTCTGAGGTAGTGTCACCTATCACCCAACTTACCCGGAAACAGTCTAGGTTCTCCTGGACCCCGCAAGCTCAGGAAGCATTTTCCTGTTTAAAGGATAAATTTACCACCGCACCTATCTTAGTACATCCCAACCCTGAGCTTGCCTTCATAATAGAGGTGGATGCTTCAGACTGTGCCGTTGGAGCTATACTCTCTCAGAGAACAGGTGAGAAGAATGTCTTGCATCCCTGTGCCTTCTTTTCCCAGCAGTTGTCTTCGGCTGAGAGGAACTACGATGTGGGCAATAGAGAATTGTTGGCCATTATTGCCGCCTTCAAGGAATGGAGACACCTTCTTCAGGGAGCTGCACAGCAAATAGTCGTCCTGACAGACCATCGTAACCTTGAATTTATCAGGTCGGCTAAGTGCCTGACTCCTCGCCAGGCTCGCTGGAATCTTTTCCTAAACCAATTTAATTTTGTCATTTCTTATAGACCAGGATCGCGCAATGGAAAAGCTGATGCACTCTCTAGGATTCATTCAGCAGAGACACGTCCACTTACTCCTCCTAAGACTATTCTTCCTGACTCTAGATTCCTGGTAGTGATTCATAATCAAGACCTACTTAAGGACATCAAGGAAGCATACCATGCGGATTCTTTGTTGGCTCAACCCCCAAGGGACGTAAGTCTTGTCTTTAAGAATGGTGTGTGGATTCAGGGACAACGTCTGTATATACCTGAAACAGTCAGATTGAGAGTATTGCAACTCATCCACGATTCCAAGATAGCCGGGCATAGGGGAATTCTAAAGACACAAGAATTTCTTTCTCGTTTCTTTTGGTGGCCCACTTACAGGAAAGATGTCTTAAACTATGTCACTTCATGTGAAGTCTGTGCAAGATGCAAAACACCTCGCTCCTCACCAACTGGTCTGTTGCAACCTCTTCCCACCCCGTCCCGCCCGTGGGGATCCATTTCTATGGACTTCATTGTGGAGTTACCAACCTCTCAAGGGAAGAACACCATTCTAGTGGTGGTTGACCGTCTAACAAAGGCAGCTCATTTTATCCCTTGTGTCGGCTTACCCACTGCAAAACAGACATCAGACTTGATGATTAAGAATGTGTTTCGCTTACATGGAGTACCGGATGAGGTCATTTCGGATCGAGGGGTGCAATTCACTTCAAGGTTTTGGCAAAATTTCTGTGCAGCATTGGACATTAAAGTAAACCTTTCTTCTGCTTTTCATCCCCAGACTAATGGACAGACAGAACGAACCAATCAGACCCTGGAGCAGTATCTCCGCTGTTTTATCTGCCACCTACAGGATGATTGGGTGGATCTACTTCCACTGGCTGAGTTCTCTTATAACAACTCTCAGAGCGCCTCCACTAAGCAGTCTCCTTTTTACTCCAATCTAGGTTATCATCCTAACATTCTTCCTCGATTTCCCATAGATACGCCCTTGCCGGCAGTGGCTGAAAGAATCACTTCTTTACAAAAGAATATGGATCTTCTAAAGGAAAATCTAAAATTGGCTCAGGAAAGGTACAAGAAAGCAGCAGATAAATTTCGTAAACCTGCACCAGCTTTCAAGGTAGGAGATTTGGTCTGGCTGTCAACCAGAAATCTTAAATTAAAGATTCCATCGTCTAAATTGGGACATAAGTACATTGGACCTTATAAGATCAATAAGATTATAAGTGCTGTTGCTTGTCGTCTTCAACTGCCCAGAACTATGAGAATCCACTCTGTCTTTCATGTATCCCTACTAAAGGCTGCAACACCCAATACGTTTACTGGACGTTCTTCTCCTTGCCCTGACCCAGTGCTGGTCGATGGTCAGGAAGAATTTATGGTGGAAAGGATTCTAGATTCCAGGTTGTACAGAAATCAGTTGCAATATTTGATTAAATGGCAGGGCTACCCAGTGGAGGACAACTCATGGGAACCAGTCAATAATGTAAATGCTCCTCGCCTGCTCCACCAGTTTCATCAGAGGTACCCTGACAAGCCTGGTCTGAGGTCATCCGGAGGTTGTCCCTAAGGGGGGAGTAATGTAAGGTTCTTTGTCTCTGTTGACATGTTCCTTGAAACTCAGTTTTCCGTCGGCCATTTTGCTTTCTGTCTTTCTGCAGCTCTTGCCCTCAGTTAATATGGAGTTTCCAGTTTTCATGTTCCCGCCCTGATTCTTCCCTCTTGCTTCTTAAGCAGCCTCAGCTGAACAATCAGTGCTCCTGAATCAAGCCTCAGTCAGTCTGTGACCTCACTCCTGGAAGCCTTGGACTTGTACTCCAGCTATTCCCTACTGAGGAACCTTGGAACACTTTTGGACTCTGGAAACCTGCTGTTTGGTGAATCCATGTTTGCAGAGGAATTACGGTACAGAGAAGAGATCCTGAACCTGCTTTGGAGATTTACTGTAGTGCTTGAAGTTACTCTGGCCTGCTGTGTCTCCTGTCGCTGTTCCTGCAAACTGTGTGAACTTTTCAGCATGCTTGTATGAAGTAATACAAGTCATTTCATTTCAACCTATGTCTCCTGTGTTTTCCTCGCACCCAAGCACAAGACGCTATAGGAACTGTACACTATACATGACAGCGAGGAGGGGAAAAAAGACCACACAGGTACTCTTAACTTCAGCCTTCACCATACAACGATCCGCTCTGCTGGTCTGCATGAATGCTTTCACCGACACTTCCCCAGCAGACAGGCAGGTATTTGAAGGAAACCAATTACCACAACATTAATTGCAGCTGAGCGAGGCTGGTGTAGTCCAGCACAGAGAGAGGAAGAATTAACTCCCTCTCTGCCGAAAAACACCCAGCACCAGAAACTCAGCTGTGAGAAGTCAGGGTGTGCAATCGCGACGATCTTCGCAGCGACACACCCCGTGACATTTCCACTGTTTAGGCGCATCAGGGCTCTCCAAATGCGACATGACGCCCCCAGACCATTCCATCAAAGTCTACAATCTAAAACGTCACTACTTCCCTTCCGAGCCCCAACGTGTACCCATACAGTAGTTTTCTCCCACATATTGGGTATCCGCGTACTCAGGACAAATTGGACAACAACTTTTGGGGTCCAATTTCTCCTGTTACCCTTGTGAAAATAAAATATTGGGGGCGAAAAAAATAATTTTTGTAAAAAAAAAAATAGTTTTTATTTTTACGGCTGTACGTTATAAACTTCTGTGAAGCACTTGGGGTTCAAAGTGCTCACCACACATCTAGATAAGTTCCTTGTGGGGTCTATTTTCCAAAATGGGGTCACTTGTGGGGGGTTTCCACTGTTTAGGTGCATCAGGGGCTCTCCAAATGCGACATGACGCCCCCAGACCATTCCATCAAAGTCTGCAATCCAAAACGTCACTACTTCCCTTCCGAGCCCCAACGTGTGCCCATACAGTAGTTTTCTCCCACATATTGGGTATCAGCGTACTCAGGACAAATTGGACAACAACTTTTGGGGTCCAATTTCTCCTGTTACCCTTGTGAAAATAAAATATTGGGGGCGAAAAAAATAATTTTTGTAAAAAAAAAAAATATTTTTTATTTTTACGGCTGTACGTTATAAACTTCTGTGAAGCACTTGGGGGTTCAAAGTGCTCACCACACATCTAGATAAGTTCCTTGTGGGGTCTATTTTCCAAAATGGGGTCACTTGTGGGGGGTTTCCACTGTTTAGGTGCATCAGGGGCTCTCCAAATGCGACATGACGCCTCCAGACCATTCCATCAAAGTCTGCAATCCAAAATGTCACTACTTCCCTTCTGAGCCCTGACGTGTGCCCATACAGTAGTTTTCTCCCACATATTGGGTATCAGCGTACTCAGGACAAATTGGACAACAACTTTTGGGGTCCAATTTCTCCTGTTACCCTTGTGAAAATAAAATATTGGGGACGAAAAAATCATTTTTGTAAAAAAAAAAAAAAAGATTTTTTATTTTACGGCTGTACGTTATAAACTTCTGTGAAGCACTTGGGGGTTCAAAGTGCTCACCACACATCTAGATAAGTTCCTTGAGGGGTCTAGTTTCCAAAATGGTGTCATTTGCTGGGGGTTTCCACTGTTTAGGCAGATCAGGAGCTCTCCAAACACGACATGGCATCCAGCCAATTCTGCGTTGAAAAAGTCAAACGGCGCTCCTTCCCTTCCAAACTTTGCCATGCACCCAAACAGTGGTTTACCCCCACATATGGGGTATCAAGCGTACTCAGGACAAATTGCACAATAACTTTTGGAGTCTTGTTACCCTTGGGAAAATAAAAATTGGGGTGAAAAGATCATTTTTGTGGAAAAAATATGATTTTTTAATTTTACGGCTCTACGTTATAAATTTGTGTGAAGCACTTGGGGGTTCATAGCGCTCACCACACATCTAGATAAGTTCCTTGTGGGGTCTATTTTCCAAAATGGGGTCACTTGTGGGGGGTTTCCACTGTTTAGGCGCATCAGGGGCTCTCCAAAAGCGACATGACGCCCCCAGACCATTCCATCAAAGTCTACAATCCAAAACGTCACTACTTCCCTTCCGAGCCCCAACGTGTACCCATACAGTAGTTTTCTCCCACATATTGGGTATCCGCGTTCTCAGGACAAATTGGACAACAACTTTTGGGGTCCAATTTCTCCTGTTACCCTTGTAAAAATAAAATATTGGGGGAGAAAAAAATAATTTTTTAAAACAAAAATATTTTTTATTTTTACGGCTGTACGTTATAAACTTGTGTGAAGCACTTGGGGTTCAAATTGCTCACCAAAGATCTAGATAAGTTCCTTAGGGGGTCTAGTTTCCCAAATGGGGTCACTTGTGGGGGGTTTCCACTGTTTAGGCACATCAGGGGCTCTCCAAATGCAACATGGCATCCAATCTCAATTCCAGCCAATTTTGGTTGGAAAAAGTCAAATGGTGCTCCTTCCATTCCGAGCTCTGCCGTGCGCCCAAACAGTGGTTCCCCCCCATATATCGGGTATCAGCATACTCAGGACAAATTGGACAACAACTTTTGTGGTCCAATTTCTCCTGTTACCCTTGGGAAAATAAAAAATTAGTGACTAAAAATAATTTTTGTGGGAAAAAAATATTTTCATGCCCGGGTGTTTATGATTTGGTAGCTGAGGAGAGCAGGCAAAAACGGCAATACACAGAGAGGTTGGAATCTACTGGATTGCAGTACCCTGACTAACCACCAAAACTAAAGGCAGCCGTGGAGCGTTCCTACGTTGGTCCTAGACGCCTCGTCACAGCCTGAGAGGTTAACTACACCTAAAGATAGAAAGAGGAAAGCTATCTGCCCCGGAGCAGATCCCCAAAGAACAAAGGAAGCCCCCAAACATGTAATGGCGGTTAGACAAGAGGAAATACAGACACAGACAGAAAATAGTATGAGCAAACGTTGGGGCCCAAACTACGTGGACAGAAAAGGATAGGAAGGACACTTACTGCAATCCAAAAAACCCTAAAAAATACCAACTCTACTAATTGCAAAAACACCTGAGATCACACGACCTCTACCACCTAAATTAGTTCTCTGGTGTCACAAAACTAAGCCGCAGCCACTGAAAAAACTGGAAAAGGCAAATGAACAAATAACAGTGGCTCAGATAAACTGAGAGGAGCACAAGCCCCCGGAGGGGACCTGGCTGACCTCCACAGAAGTGCGAAGTGGAAAACAGCGAGATAAGGCATCCGCCTTAACATTTTTTGAGCCAGGACGATATGTGACGACAAAATTAAACCTGGTAAAAAACAACGACCACCTAGCTTGTCTGGGATTCAGACGTTTAGCGGACTCTAAATATAGCAGGTTTTTGTGATCGGTAATGACGGTGACCGGGTGGACTGCCCCCTCCAAAAAATGACGCCACTCCTCAAAAGCCAACTTAATGGCCAAGAGTTCCCTATTGCCGACATCATAATTCCTCTTAGCGGATGACAATTTTTTAGAGAAGAAGGCGCACGGATGCCATTTACCAGGGGACGAACCTTGTGACAATACTGCTCCCACCCCTACCTCGGAAGCGTCCACCTCAACAATGAACGGCTGTGACGCATCAGGTTGAATAAGTATGGGTGCTGAAGCAAAACATTTTTTCAAAGAGGAAAACGCTTGACAAGCCTTGTCAGACCACTTTGAAAAATCCGTCCCTTTTTTAGTCATGTCTGTGAGAGGTTTAACTATGGACGAAAAATTACGAATGAACTTCCGGTAATAGTTAGCAAACCCCAGGAAACGTTGTAATGCCTTAAGATCCTCTGGCAGATCCCACTCAAGAACTGCCCGTACTTTCCCAGGGTCCATACGAAAACCGGATGCTGACACCAGGAACCCTAAAAACTGAAGTTCCTGTACGGCGAACACACACTTCTCCCATTTGGCGTACAGTTTATTATCCCGCAAGATCTGTAACACCTGCCCAACATGCTCCTGATGAGACACAAGATCCGGCGAGTAAATTAAGATATCATCCAGATATATGACCACAAACTGTCCCATTAGGTGGCGAAAGATGTCATTTACAAAGTGTTGAAACACCGCCGGGGCAATACTCAGACCAAATGGCATGACAAGGTTCTCATAATGCCCCTCCGGAGTGTTAAACGCCGTCTTCCACTTATCCCCCTCCTTCATCCTAATCAGATTGTACGCCCCCCTGAGATCCAACTTAGAGAACCATTTGGCACCCACGATCTGATTGAAGAGATCGGGAATAAGTGGGAGCGGATACGGATCTCGGACCGTAATCCGATTAAGCTCACGGAAATCCAGGCAAGGGCGTAGGCCTCCATCTTTTTTTTTCACAAAGAAGAACCCCGTGGCCACCGGGGAAGATGAAGGTCTAATATGCCCCTTAGCCAGACTCTCTGAAATATAATCCTTCATGGCCTATCTCTCAGGACCAGAAAGGTTATACAACCTAGATTTCGGTAACTTGGCCCCAGGGAGCAAGTTAACAGAACAGTCATACTCGCGATGAGGAGGTAGTTCTTGACACCCTTTCTCCGAGAATACATCCTCAAAGTCCACCAGAAATGGAGGTAAGGCCCTAGGAGCGACCGCCCCAATGACCGTATTCATGCAGTTTTTATTACAGAATTCACTCCATTGGCTTATCTCTCTGGATTGCCAATCAATAACCGGGTTATGCTTAGTTAACCAAGGAAGGCCCAGCACTATAGGAGTGGGAAGACCCTCCAACACATAACAAGACAACAGTTCTTTATGTAATGCCCCCACTTCAAGATCTATGTTATGCACTGCTTGCAAAAAACTTCCCTGACCGAGAGGTCTGGCGTCGATCGAGAATATGGGGACGGGTTTAGTCAACACACTCAATCGCATACCTTGAACCCGGGCAAAGCGAGCATCCACCAGGTTAGCCCCGGACCCACTATCCAGAAGAACAGATATCCTCTCAGTTCTCGCACCCACCACCACCTCCGCCGGTACGAGAAACTGAGACGAACTTAGGGACGAAATACTTACTCCCAGATTGCCGTCCACCACACAATCTGGGATCAATAGTTTTCCGGCGACTTCTCACTCTGCAAAGGACGGGATGGACACCCCCTAATAAAATGTCCCTTTTTTCCACAGAAGAAACAACCTCCTGTTTTGTGGCGCCCCACCGATCCCCTCCCCCGGAATGATGTCCCTCCTAATTGCATAGGCTCCTCTGGACTGGCCAGGGGAAACTCCATATAAGGGACCCTTGAGGAAGGTGGAGTCATCACAGGGGGCAAGGTTACCCCGCACCTCTCCCGAAGACGTCTGTCAATACGAATAGCAAGGGCCATAGCGGCTTCCAGTGACGTGGGAGGGTCATACTGTGCCAGCACATCCTTTAATTTGTCAGATAAACCTTGACAAAACTGGCTCCTAAGAGCCGGGTCATTCCACTGGGTGTCCGTGGCCCACCTACGGAACTCCGAACAGAATTCCTCTGCCGGACGATCTCCCTGCTGGATCCTACGCAACTTAGATTCAGCAAGGGAGACCCAATCCGGGTCATCATACACAAGACCCAGAGCCGTAAAAAATCCATCCACTGACTGGAGAGCTGGGGAGCTCGGGGAAGAGCGAACGCACAGGATTGGGGGTCTCCCTGTAGGAGCGAGATGACAATCCCCACCCTTTGCTCCTCACTCCCAGATGACAGAGGTCGCAGCCGAAAGTACAATTTACATGCCTCCCGGAAAACAAAAAACTTGTCCACCCCCCAGTGAATCTGTCAGGGAGAGCTACTTTAGGTTCAGGTCCGGCCTGCTCCAGGGGGTACAAAACCTTGGACTTAACGTCCGCCAGCTCCATGGACAAACTCTGCAACTGCCGAGCTAGACTGACTACTGGATCCATGGTGACTGGAGAAAATCTTTAGTGGTCGGTGAAAATGTCACGCTGTTACTGTATAAAGGAGGTCTTGGGTCTATGCTGACCCTAAGCTGGGGTCCTGACTAATCCCTCTACCTGGAGGTACTGTTGATGGTACAGAGGTCCAGGCCGCCAGCGTAAACCCTACCTCCTGAGGATCCCTGAACCTCCGTGATCCAGTCCTGAGAAGAACCCTGATCACAACACCGGGGACTGGTAGGTATATGCCTAAACACAGTAATAAACGAACGAGACAGTACAAGGGGTAAACTAAAATCCACCTTGCATACAAAAGTCATACCACAGGAAACAGAGGGGACACCAACGGGTACGGAGATAAATGATAAAGCGAGGAGGGGAAAAAAGACCACACAGGTACTCTTAACTTCAGCCTTCACCATACAACGATCCGCTCTGCTGGTCTGCATGAATGCTTTCACCGACACTTCCCCAGCAGACAGGCAGGTATTTGAAGGAAACCAATTACCACAACATTAATTGCAGCTGAGCGAAGCTGGTCTAGTCCAGCACAGAGAGAGGAAGAATTAACTCCCTCTCTGCCGAAAAACACCCAGCACCAGAAACTCAGCTGTGAGAAGTCAGGGTGTGCAATCGCGACGATCTTCGCAGCGACACACCCGTGACATTTCCACTGTTTAGGCGCATCAGGGGCTCTCCAAATGCGACATGACGCCCCCAGACCATTCCATCAAAGTCTACAATACAAAACGTCACTACTTCCCTTCCGAGCCCCAACGTGTACCCATACAGTAGTTTTCTCCCACATATTGGGTATCCGCGTACTCAGGACAAATTGGACAACAACTTTTGGGGTCCAATTTCTCCTGTTACCCTTGTGAAAATAAAATATTGGGAAGAAAAAATCATTTTTGTAAAAAAAAAAAAAGATTTTTTATTTTACGGCTGTACGTTATAAACTTCTGTGAAGCACTTGGGGGTTCAAAGTGCTCACCACACATCTAGATAAGTTCCTTGAGGGGTCTAGTTTCCAAAATGGTGTCATTTGTCGGGGGTTTCCACTGTTTAGGCAGATCAGGAGCTCTCCAAAAACGACATGGCATCCAGCCAATTCTGCGTTGAAAAAGTCAAACGGCGCTCCTTCCCTTCCAAACTTTGCCATGCACCCAAACAGTGGTTTACCCCCACATATGGGGTATCAAGCGTACTCAGGACAAATTGCACAATAACTTTTGGAGTCTTGTTACCCTTGGGAAAATAAAAATTGGGGTGAAAAGATCATTTTTGTGGAAAAAATATGATTTTTTAATTTTACGGCTCTACGTTATAAATTTGTGTGAAGCACTTGGGGGTTCATAGCGCTCACCACACATCTAGATAAGTTCCTTGTGGGGTATATTTTCCAAAATGGGGTCACTTGTGGGGGGTTTCCACTGTTTAGGCGCATCAGGGGCTCTCCAAATGCGACATGACGCCCCCAGACCATTCCATCAAAGTCTACAATCCAAAACGTCACTACTTCCCTTCCGAGCCCCAACGTGTACCCATACAGTAGTTTTCTCCCACATATTGGGTATCCGCGTTCTCAGGACAAATTGGACAACAACTTTTGGGGTCCAATTTCTCCTGTTACCCTTGTAAAAATAAAATATTGGGAGAGAAAATAATAATTTTTGTAAAATAAAAAATATTTTTTATTTTTACGGCTGTACGTTATAAACTTCTGTGAAGCACTTGGGGGTTCAAAGTGCTCACCACACATCTAGATAAGTTCCTTGTGGGGTCTATTCTCCAAAATGGGGTCACTTGTGGGGGGTTTCCACTGTTTAGGTGCATCAGGGGCTCTCCAAATGCGACATGACGCCTCCAGACCATTCCATCAAAGTCTGCAATCCAAAACGTCACTACTTCCCTTCTGAGCCCTGACGTGTGCCCATACAGTAGTTTTCTCCCACATATTGGGTATCAGCGTACTCAGGACAAATTGGACAACAACTTTTGGGGTCCAATTTCTCCTGTTACCCTTGTGAAAATAAAATATTGGGGGCGAAAAAAAATAATTTTTGTAAAAAAAAAATATTTTTTATTTTTACGGCTGTACGTTATAAACTTCTGTGAAGCACTTGGGGGTTCAAAGTGCTCACCACACATCTAGATAAGTTCCTTGTGGGGTCTATTTTCCAAAATGGGGTCACTTGTGGGGGGTTTCCACTGTTTAGGTGCATCAGGGGCTCTCCAAATGCGACATGACGCCTCCAGACCATTCCATCAAAGTCTGCAATCCAAAACGTCACTACAGTCATGGCCAAAAGTTTTGAGAATGACACAAATATAAATTTTTACAAAGTCTACTGCTTCACTTTTTCTAATGGCAATTTGCATATACTCCAGAATGTTATAAAGAGTGATCAGCTTAACAGCAATTACTTGCAAAGTCAATATTTGGCTAGAAAATTAACTTTATCCCCCAAAACACATTTCAACATCATTGCAGCCCTGCCTTAAAAGGACCAGCTAACCTCTTTTCAGTGATTGCTCCATTAACACAGGTGTGGGTGTTGATGAGGACATGGCTGGAGATCAATCTGTCATGATTAAGTAAGAATGACACCACTGGACACTTTAAAAGGAGGCTGGTGCTTGGCATCATTGTTTCTCTTCTGTTAACCATGGTTATCTCTAAAGAAACACGTGCAGTCATCATTGCAATGCACAAAAATGGCCTAACAGGGAAGAGTATCGCAGCTAGAAAGATTGCACCTCAGTCAACAATCTATAGCATCATCAAGAACTTCAAGGAGAGAGGTTCCATTGTTGCCAAAAAGGCTTCAGGGCGCCCAAGACAGACCAGCAAGCACCAGGACCATCTCTTAAAAGTGTTTCAGCTGCGGGATCGGGCTACCAGCAGTGCAGAGCTTGCTCAGGAATGGCAGCAGGCAGGTGTGAGTGCATCTGCACGCACTGTGAGGCGGAGACTCTTGGAGCAAGGCCTGGTCTCAAGGAGGGCAGCAAAGAAGCCACTTCTCTCCAGAAAAAACATCATGGACAGACTGATATTCTGCAAAAGGTACAGGCAGTGGACTGCTGAGGACTGGGGTAAAGTTATTTTCTCTGATGAATCCCCTTTTCGATTGTTTGGGACATCAGGAAAACGCCTCATTTGGAGAAGACAAGGTGAGCGCTACCACCAGTCTTGTGTCATGCCAACTGTTATTCATCCTGAAACCATTCATGTGTGGGGTTGCTTCTCAGCCAAGGGAATCGGCTCTCTCACAGTCTTGCCTAAAAACACAGCCATGAATAAAGAATGGTACCAGAATGTCCTCCAAGAGCAACTTCTCCCAACCCTCCAAGAGCAGTTTGGCGATCAACAATGCCTTTTCCAGCATGATGGAGCACCTTGCCATAAAGCAAAGGTGATAACTAAATGGCTCAGGGAACAAAACATAGAGATTTTGGGTCCATGGCCTGGAAACTCCCAGATCTTAATCCCATTGAGAACTTGTGGTCAATCATCAAGAGACGGGTGGGCAAACAAAAACCTAAAAATTCTGACAAAATGAAAGCATTGATTGTGCAAGAATGGACTGCTATCAGTCAGGATTTGGTCCAGAAGTTGATTGAGAGCATGCCAGGGAGAATTGCAGAGGTCCTGAAGAAGAAGGGTCAGCACTGCAAATATTGACTTGCTGCATTAACTCATTCTAACTGTCAATATAAGCTTTTGTTACTCATATGTTTGCAATTATTATATTTCTGTCTGTGATAAAAACATCTGTCAAACACACATAAAAACCAGAGGGCAGCAGATCATGTGAAAATATAATATTTGTGTCATTCTCAAAACTTTTGGCCATGACTGTACTTCCCTTCTGAGCCCTGACGTGTGCCCATACAGTAGTTTTCTCCCACATATTGGGTATCAGCGTACTCAGGACAAATTGGACAACAACTTTTGGGGTCCAATTTCTCCTGTTACCCGTGTGAAAATAAAATATTGGGGAAGAAAAAATCATTTTTGTAAAAAAAAAAAAGATTTTTTATTTTACGGCTGTACGTTATAAACTTCTGTGAAGCACTTGGGGGTTCAAAGTGCTCACCACACATCTAGATAAGTTCCTTGAGGGGTCTAGTTTCCAAAATGGTGTCATTTGTCGGGGGTTTCCACTGTTTAGGCAGATCAGGAGCTCTCCAAACACGACATGGCATCCAGCCAATTCTGCGTTGAAAAAGTCAAACGGTGCTCCTTCCCTTCCAAACTCTGCCATGCACCCAAACAGTGGTTTACCCCCACATATGGGGTATCAGCGTACTCAGGACAAATTGCACAAAAACTTTTGGAGTCTTGTTACCCTTGGGAAAATAAAAATTGGGGTGAAAAGATCATTTTTGTGGAAAAAATATGATTTTTTAATTTTACGGCTCTACGTTATAAACTTGTGTGAAGCACTTGGGGGTTCATAGCGCTCACCACACATCTAGATAAGTTCCTTGTGGGGACTATTTTCCAAAATGGAGTCACTTGTGGGGGGTTTCCACTGTTTAGGCGCATCAGGGGCTCTCCAAATGTGACATGACGCCCCCAGACCATTCCATCAAAGTCTACAATCCAAAACGTCACTACTTCCCTTCCGAGCCCCAACGTGTACCCATACAGTAGTTTTCTCCCACATATTGGGTATCCGCGTTCTCAGGACAAATTGGACAACAACTTTTGGGGTCCAATTTCTCCTGTTACCCTTGTAAAAATAAAATATTGGGGGTGAAAAAAATAGTTTTTGTAAAAAAAAAATATTTTTATTTTTACGGCTGTACGTTATAAACTTCTGTGAAGCACTTCGGGGTTCAAAGTGCTCACCACACATCTAGATAAGTTCCTTGTGGGGTCTATTTTCCAAAATGGGGTCACTTGTTGGGGGTTTCCACTGTTTAGGCACATCAGAGGCTCTCCAAATGCGACATGACGCCCCAGACCATTCCATCAAAGTCTACAATCAAAACGTCACTACTTCCCTTCCGAGCCCCAACGTGTGCCCATACAGTAGTTTTCTCCACATATTGGGTATCCGCGTACTCAGGACAAATTGGACAACAACTTTTGGGGTCCAATTTCTCCTGTTACCCTTGTGAAAATAAAATATTGAGGACGAAAAAATCATTTTTGTGGAAAAAATATGATTTTTTAATTTTACTGCTCTACGTTATAAACTTGTGTGAAGCACTTGGGGGTTCAAATTGCTCACCAAAGATCTAGATAAGTTCCTTAGGGGGTCTAGTTTCCCAAATGAGGTCACTTGTGGGGGGTTTCCACTGTTTAGGCACATCAGGGGCTCTCCAAATGCAACATGGCGTATAATCTCAATTCCAGCCAATTTTGGTTGGAAAAAGTCAAATGGTGCTCCTTCCATTCCGAGCTCTGCCGTGCGCCCAAACAGTGGTTCCCCCCCATATATCGGGTATCAGCATACTCAGGACAAATTGGAAAACAACTTTTGTGGTCCAATTTCTCCTGTTACCCTTGGGAAAATAAAAAATTAGTGACTAAAAATAATTTTTGTGGGAAAAAAATATTTTCACGCCCGGGTGTTATGATTTGGTAGCTGAGGAGAGCAGGCAAAAACGGCAATACACCAGAGAGGTTGGAATCTACTGGATTGCAGTACCTTGACTAACAACCAAAACTAAAGGCAGCCGTGGAGCGTTCCTACGTTGGTCCTAGACGCCTCGTCACAGCCTGAGAGGTTAACTACACCTAAAGATAGAAAGAGGAAAGCTATCTGCCCCGGAGCAGATCCCAAAGAACATAGGAAGCCCCCAAACATGTAATGGCGGTTAGACAAGAGGAAATACAGACACAGACAGAAAATAGTATGAGCAAACGTTGGGGCCCAAACTACCTGGACAGAAAAGGATAGGAAGGACACTTACTGCAATCCAAAAAACCCTAAAAAATACCAACTCTACTAATTGCAAAAAAACACCTGAGATCACACGACCTCTACCACCTAAATTAGTTCTCTGGTGTCACAAAACTAAGCCGCAGCCACTGAAGAAACTGGAAAAGGCAAATGAACAAATAACAGTGGCTCAGATAAACTGAGAGGAGCACAAGCCCCCGGAGGGGACCTGGCTGACCTCCACAGAAGTGCAGGGAACAATGCAAAAAGCAAGCACAAAAATAAAAGCAGAAAATATCTTATCTGATAGCAGAAGATGCAGGCAATACTCAGCAAGCTTCCAAGTGAACCAGGAACCACAGTTGAGACAAGAACAATTGATCACCGGCAACCATGATGGGACGGAACCTCCCTTATATAAGACCAGTCTGTAGCTCCTGATTGCCAATCCTCATTGAATGGTTCAGTACTGTTTGTAACCACCAGAGGGAGCTTCTGCTCAGAATTCATTTCTAACACATTCACAACAGTACCCCCCCTTGAGGAGGGGTCACCGAACCCTCATTTGGGCAACCAGGTTGGTCAGGATGAGCTCTGTGATACGCACGGATCAGTCTCCTAGCATGGATGTCCGAAGCAAACACCCAAAAATTGTCCTCCTGACCATAACCTCTCCACTTAACCAAATACTGGAGTTTCCGTCTAGAAAAACGAGAATCCAATATTTTCTCAACCACATACTCCAGATTGCCCTCAACCAAAACAGGGTCAGGAGGCGCAGCCATAGGAACCACTGGCTCGACAAACCTCTTCAATAAGGACTTGTGGAACACGTTATGGATCTTAAATGTCCCCGGAAGAAGCAAACAAAAGGAAACAGGATTAAGAATCTCCAAGATCTTATAAGGTCCAATGAACCTAGGCTTAAACTTAGGAGATGCAACTCTCATAGGGATATTTCTTGAGGACAACCAGACCAAGTCCCCACCTTAAACCGAGGACCATCAGTCCTATGCCGGTTGACAAACCGCTGGGCCCTCTCCTGAGAGAGGGACAACCTCTCCACTACCTGGTCCCAAATATGCTGCATACACTCCACAACAGAGTCAACACCTGGACAGACAGAAGCCTCCGTCTGTCCCGAAGAAAATCGAGGGTGAAACCCAAAATTGCAGAAAAATGGAGACATCAAGGTGGCAGAGCTAGCCCTATTATTAAGAGCAAACTCAGCCAAAGGCAAAAAGAGACCCAGTCATCTTGATCAGCAGACACAAAGCATCTCAGATAAATCTCCAATGTCTGGTTTGTTCTCTCAGTTTGTCCATTGGTCTGAGGATGAAAAGCCGAGGAGAAAGACAATTGAACACCAAGTTTAGAACAAAAAGTCCTCCAAAATCTGGAAACAAACTGGACTCCTCTGTCAGACACAATGTTCTCAGGAATGCCGTGTAATCGAACCACGTGCTGAAGGAACAAAGGCACCAATTCGGAGGAGGAAGGCAACTTAGGTAATGGCACAAGATGTATCATTTTGGAAAACCTATCACAAATCACCCAGATAACGGTCATTCTCTGAGAAACAGGGAGGTCGGAAATGAAATCCATAGAGATATGGGTCCATGGTCTCTTGGGCACAGGCAATGGCATTGTCATGTATAGTGTACAGTTCCTATAGCGTCTTGTGCTTGGGTGCGAGGAAAACACAGGAGACATAGGTTGAAATGAAATGACTTGTATTACTTCATACAAGCATGCTGAAAAGTTCACACAGTTTGCAGGAACAGCGACAGGAGACACAGCAGGCCAGAGTAACTTCAAGCACTACAATAAATCTCCAAAGCAGGTTCAGGATCTCTTCTCTGTACCGTAATTCCTCTGCAAACATGGATTCACCAAACAGCAGGTTTCCAGAGTCCAAAAGTGTTCCAAGGTTCCTCAGTAGGGAATAGCTGGAGTACAAGTCCAAGGTTTCAGGAGTCAGGTCACAGACTGACTGAGGCTTGATTCAGGAGCACTGATTGTTCAGCTGAGGCTGCTTAAGAAGCAAGAGGGAAGAATCAGGGCGGGAACATGAAAACTGGAAACTCCATATTAACTGAGGGCAAGAGCTGCAGAAAGACAGAAAGCAAAATGGCCGACGGAAAACTGAGTTTCAAGGAACATGTCAACAGAGACAAAGAACCTTACATTACTCCCCCCTTAGGGACAACCTCCGGATGACCTCAGACCAGGCTTGTCAGGGTACCTCTGATGAAACTGGCGGAGCAGGCGAGGAGCATTTACATTATTGACTGGTTCCCATGAGTTGTCCTCCACTGGGTAGCCCTGCCATTTAATCAAATATTGCAACTGATTTCTGTACAACCTGGAATCTAGAATCCTTTCCACCATAAATTCTTCCTGACCATCGACCAGCACTGGGTCAGGGCAAGGAGAAGAACGTCCAGGAAACGTATTGGGTGTTGCAGCCTTTAGTAGGGATACATGAAAGACAGGGTGGATTCTCATAGTTCTGGGCAGTTGAAGACGACAAGCAACAGCACTTATAATCTTATTGATCTTATAAGGTCCAATGTACTTATGTCCCAATTTAGACGATGGAATCTTTAATTTAAGATTTCTGGTTGACAGCCAGACCAAATCTCCTACCTTGAAAGCTGGTGCAGGTTTACGAAATTTATCTGCTGCTTTCTTGTACCTTTCCTGAGCCAATTCTAGATTTTCCTTTAGAAGATCCATATTCTTTTGTAAAGAAGTGATTCTTTCAGCCACTGCCGGCAAGGGCGTATCTATGGGAAATCGAGGAAGAATGTTAGGATGATAACCTAGATTGGAGTAAAAAGGAGACTGCTTAGTGGAGGCGCTCTGAGAGTTGTTATAAGAGAACTCAGCCAGTGGAAGTAGATCCACCCAATCATCCTGTAGGTGGCAGATAAAACAGCGGAGATACTGCTCCAGGGTCTGATTGGTTCGTTCTGTCTGTCCATTAGTCTGGGGATGAAAAGCAGAAGAAAGGTTTACTTTAATGTCCAATGCTGCACAGAAATTTTGCCAAAACCTTGAAGTGAATTGCACCCTCGATCCGAAATGACCTCATCCGGTACTCCATGTAAGCGAAACACATTCTTAATCATCAAGTCTGATGTCTGTTTTGCAGTGGGTAAGCCGACACAAGGGATAAAATGAGCTGCCTTTGTTAGATGGTCAACCACCACTAGAATGGTGTTCTTCCCTTGAGAGGTTGGTAACTCCACAATGAAGTCCATAGAAATGGATCCCACGGGCGGGACGGGGTGGGAAGAGGTTGCAACAGACCAGTTGGTGAGGAGCGAGGTGTTTTGCATCTTGCACAGACTTCACATGAAGTGACATAGTTTAAGACATCTTTCCTGTAAGTGGGCCACCAAAAGAAACGTGAAAGAAATTCTTGTGTCTTTAGAATTCCCCTATGCCCGGCTATCTTGGAATCGTGGATGAGTTGCAATACTCTCAATCTGACTGTTTCAGGTATATACAGACGTTGTCCCTGAATCCACACACCATTCTTAAAGACAAGACTTACGTCCCTTGGGGGTTGAGCCAACAAAGAATCCGCATGGTATGCTTCCTTGATGTCCTTAAGTAGGTCTTGATTATGAATCACTACCAGGAATCTAGAGTCAGGAAGAATAGTCTTAGGAGGAGTAAGTGGACGTGTCTCTGCTGAATGAATCCTAGAGAGTGCATCAGCCTTTCCATTGCGCGATCCTGGTCTATAAGAAATGACAAAATTAAATTGGTTTAGGAAAAGATTCCAGCGAGCCTGGCGAGGAGTCAGGCACTTAGCCGACCTGATAAATTCAAGGTTACGATGGTCTGTCAGGACGACTATTTGCTGTGCAGCTCCCTGAAGAAGGTGTCTCCATTCCTTGAAGGCGGCAATAATGGCCAACAATTCTCTATTGCCCACATCGTAGTTCCTCTCAGCCGAAGACAACTGCTGGGAAAAGAAGGCACAGGGATGCAAGACATTCTTCTCACCTGTTCTCTGAGAGAGTATAGCTCCAACGGCACAGTCTGAAGCATCCACCTCTATTATGAAGGCAAGCTCGGGGTTGGGATGTACTAAGATAGGTGCGGTGGTAAATTTATCCTTTAACCCCTTAATGACCAAGCCATTTTGTAGGTTAAAGACCAGGCCAATTTTTACAATTCTGACCACTGTCTCTTTATGAGGTTATAACTCTGGAACGCTTCTACGGATCTTGGCGATTCTGAGATTGTTTTCTCGTGACATATTGTACTTCATGATAGTGGTAAAATTTCTTCAATATAACTTGCGTTTATTTATGAAAAAAATGGAAATATGGCAAAAATGTAGAAAATTTTGCAATTTTCAAACTTTTAATTTTTATGCCATTAAATCAGAGAGATATGTCACAAAAATTAGTTAATAAATAACATTTCCCACATGTCTACTTTACATCAGCACAATTTTGGAACCAACATTTTTTTTTTGTTAGGAAGTTATAAGTGTTAAAAGTTGACCAGCGATTTCTCATTTTTCCAACAAAATTTACAAAACCATTTTTTTTAGGGACCACCTCATATTTGAAGTGAATTTGAGGGGTCAATATGACAGAAAATACCCAAAAGTGACACCATTCTAAAAACTGCACCCCTCAACGTGTTCAAAGCCACATTCCAGAAGTTTATTAACCCTTTAGGTACTTCACAAGAATTGAAGCAATGTGGAAGGAAAAAATGAACATTTAACTTTTTTTCCCAAAATTTTTCTTTCGACACAATTTTTTTAAATTTTGTCAAGGGTATCAGGAGAAAATGAACCACAATATTTGTTGTACAATTTCTCCTCAGTACACCGATACCCCATGTGTGGGGGTAAACCACTATTTGGTCGCATGGCAGAGCTCGGAAGGGAAGCAGCGCCATTTGACTTTTTTGGCTGGAATTGAGATTGGACGCCATGTCGCATTTGGAGAGTCCTGTGTGCCTAAACAGTGGAAACCCCCACAAGTGACCCCATTTTGGAAACTGGACCCCCAAGGAACTTATCTAAATGTGTTGTGAGAGCTTTTAACCCCCAAGGGCTTCACAGAAGGTTATAACGTAGAGCCGTAAAATTAAAAAATCATATTTTTTCCACAAAAATGATCTTTTCATCCCAATTTTTATTTTCCAAAGGATAAAAGGACCCCAAAAGTTATTGTGCAATTAGTCCTGAGTACGCTGATACCCCATATGTGGGGGTAAACCACTATTTGGGCGCATGGCAGAGCTCGGAAGGGAAGCAGCGCCATTTGACTTTTTTGGCTGGAATTGAGATTGGACGCCATGTCGCATTTGGAGAGTCCCCGTGTGCCTAAACAGTGGAAACCCCCCACAAGTGACCCCATTTTGGAAACTAGACCCCCAAGGAACTTACCTAAATGTGTTGTGAGAGCTTTTAACCCCCAAGCGCTTCACAGAAGGTTATAACGTAGAGCCGTAAATTAAAAAATCATATTTTTTCCACAAAAATGATCTTTTCATCCCAATTTTTATTTTCCAAAGGTTAAAAGGACCCCAAAAGTTATTGTGCAATTAGTCCTGAGTACGCTGATACCCCATATGTGGGGGTAAACCACTATTTGGGCGCATGGCAGAGCTCGGAAGGGAAGCAGCGCCATTTGACTTTTTTGGCTGGAATTGAGATTGGACGCCATGTCGTATTTGGAGAGCCCCTGTGTGCCTAAACAGTGGAAACCCCACACAAGTGACCCCATTTTGGAAACTAGACCCCCCCAAGGAACTTATCTAGATGTGTGGTGAGAGCTTTGAACCCCCAAGGGCTTCACAGAAGGTTATAACGTAGAGCAGTAAAATTAAAAAATCATATCTTTTCCACAAAAATGATCTTTCCACCCCCAATTGTTATTTTCCAAAGGCTAACAGGACCCAAAAAGTTATTGTGCAATTTGTCCTGAGTATGCTGATACCCCATATGTGGGGGTAAACCACTATTTTGACGCATGGCAGAGCTCGAAAGGGAAGGAGCGCCTTTTTCAAATGCAGACTTTGATGGAATGGTCTGCGGGTGTCATGTCACATTTGGAGAGCCCCTGATGTGCCTAAACAGTAGAAACCCCCCACAAGTGACTCCATTTTGGAAACTAGACCCCCCAAGGAACTTATCTAGATGTGTGGTCAGCACTTTGAACCCCCAAGGGCTTCACAGAAGTTTATAACGTAGAGCCGTGAAAATAAAAAAATCATATTTTTTTCCACAAAAATAATCTTTTTGCCCCCAAATTTTTATTTTTATAAGGGTAACAGGAGAAATAGGACCCCAAAAGCTATTGTGCAATTTGTCCTGAGTATGCTGATATCCGATATGTGGGGGGGAACCACTATTTTGACGCATGGCAGAGATCGGAAGGGAAGGAGCACCGTTTTTAAATGCAGACTTTGATGGAATGGTCTGCGGGTGTCATGTCGCGCTTGGAGAGCCCCTGATGTGCCTAAACAGTAGAAACCCCCCACAAATGACCCCATTTTGCAAACTAGACCCCCCACGGAACTTATCTAGATGTGTGGTCAGCACTTTGAACCCCCAAGGGCTTCACAGAAGTTTATAACGTAGAGCCGTGAAAATAAAAAAATCATATTTTTTTCCACAAAAATGACCTTTTTGCCCCCAAATTTTTATTTTTCTAAGGATAACAGGAGAAATAGGACCCCAAAATCTATTGTGCATTTTGTCCTGAGTACGCTGATACCCCATATGTGGGGGGGAACCACTGTGATCGCCTTACTGCGATCTTTGGGAGGCACAATGAACAAATCCACAAAAGGTGAAGAATTGGTTTTCTTTTTTACGCCGTTCCTCGTGCGATATTAGTGATTAGGCGACTTTATTCCTCGGATCGGTGCGATTACAGCGATAACAGATTTATACCCTTTTTTCATGTTTAGCTTCTGTCACACACTAAAAGATGCTTTTTTTTTGGAATAATTTTTTGTAAGAAATTTTTGCATCGCCGTATTTTGAGAGCTATAATTTTTCCATATTTCGGCCGACAGAGTTATCTGTGGGCTTATTTTTTGCGGGACGAGCTGACGTATTTATTGGTACCATATTTGGGCACATAACATTTTTTGATCGCTTCCTATTCCGATTTTTGTGGAAGCAGAATGAACAAAAACCAGCAATTCAGGAATTGTTTTTTTTTTTTCCTCCGTTCCGCGTGTGGTAAAATTGATAAAGCAGCTTCATTCTTCGGGTCACTACGATTACAGCGATACCTCATTTATATATTTTTTTTATGTTTTGGCGTTTTTTACACAATAAAAAATTTTATAGAAAAAATAATTATTTTTGCATCAGTTTATTCCGCGAGCTATAACTTTTTTATTTTTTCGCTGATGATGCTGTATAGCGGCTTGTTTTTTGCGGGACAAGATGACGTTTTCAGCGGTACCATGATTATTTATATCTGACTTTTTGATCGTGTGTTATTGCACTTTTTCCAAGCGGTATGATGATACCGCTTGGAAAAAGTATAATTTACTACTTTTTTGTGTTTTTTTTTTACGGCTTTCACTGAAGGGGTTAACTAGGGTTACGATTTTATAGATGGGATTTTTACGGACGTGGCGATACCAAACATGTGTATTTTTTTTGTTTTTTATTTTTTTTATTACATAAAAATGTGTATTTTTTAGGGGATTTTTTTAAAATTATTTTTTAATATTTTTTTTACAATTTTTTTAAAAAATGATTTTATTCAACTTGTCCCTTTATGGGACTTTCACTTTTTTTTACTTTTTATTGCAGTTACAATGCATTGCAATGCTCCAGCATTGCAATGCATTGTACCTATGGTGAAAGCTGCTGTGACATGATCACAGCAGCTTCCCGTAGGTAGATGACCCGGAGGTTGTCATGACAACCCCCGGGTCATCAAGGCAGAGATCGGCCCCTGCAAATACATTGCAGGGCGCCGATCTGAGGCAGAGGGAGCTCCCGACCCTCTGCCTCCCCCCCTGAGCTCTGCGATCGCTGGATCGCAGCAGTCAGGGGGTTAACAGCCAGGGGCGGTGGGGGCTCCGCTCCTGGCTGTCAGTGCAGGAAGCCTGGCCACTGCAGCGCCGGCTCCTGCACTGATCGCGCTGGGGAAGCTGAAATTTCAGCTTCTCCTGCACGATCGCTGCTGTGTTTGGTCAGTCAGATTGACTGACCAATCACAGCGCTGTGGGTGCGGGGACCGACGGCAAAGGTCCCCGCACCGCTTGCTGTGCCTGTCAGCTGTCTGTGACAGCTGTCGGCACTGATCTACCACTGCGTGTTTACACGCAGTGGTAGATCAAAGCCATGACGTGCAGAGTCCGTCCTGGTGCCGGAACTGACACCTTGCCATGACGGACTCTGCACGTCAGTGGACATTAAGGGGTTAAACAGGAAAATGCTTCCTGAGCTTGCGGGGTCCAGGAGAACCTAGACTGTTTCCGGGTAAGTTGGGTGATAGGTGACACTACCTCAGAAAAATTCTTAATGAAACGTCTATAGAAGTTGGCAAACCCGATGAAACGCTGCACCTCCTTCACATTTCTAGGAATTGGCCAATCCTTGATGGCTTGGGTCTTGCTTCCATCCATACTAATCCCTTGCGTAGATAGTACATACCCCAGAAATTGAATTTCGGTCCTATGGAATTCACATTTTTCAAGTTTGATGTAGAGATGGTTTTGTCTTAGGCGTTCTAAGACCATTCTCACATGTCCATGATGTTCCTCTGTGGAGTTAGAAAAAATTAGAATATCATCCAGATAAATCACCACAAATGTATCTAGGAGATCCCTGAAGATATCATTCACGAAGTGTTGGAAAGTGGCTGGGGCGGTACTCAGACCAAAAGGCATAACTAGATATTCAAAGTGTCCATAGCGTGACCTGAAAGCAGTCTTCCATTTATCCCCAGGTCTAATACGGACCAAGTTATAGGCCCCACGGAGATCCAGTTTAGAGAAAATTTGGGCATGCCGCACTCTCTCCAACAACTCAGGGATTAAAGGCAATGGATAACGGTTTCTAATAGTAACCTTATTGAGTTCCCTATAGTCTATGCAGGGTCTCAGAGATCCATCTTTCTTATTCACAAAGAAGATGGGTGCACCTGCGGGAGATGAAGAGGGGCGTATAAAGCCCTTGGCTAAATTTTCGTCTATATAATCTTTCAAAGCTTTTAGCTCGGGCCCCGCTAGGGGGTAGATCTTACCAAAAGGTATCTCGGCTCCAGGCAACAATTCAATTGGACAATCATATGGACGGTGAGGAGGAAGCTGATCAGCGTTCTTCTTGTCACATAAATCCACATAGTCCTGGTATACAGCTGGTAGTTCAGGGACTGACATGGTTCCTTTAGGAACAGAGCAAGCTGAAACTCCTTGACTCATCTGTTTCTCCGGAAAGTGTAATTCCTTGGTCTCCCAGTTAATCGTAGGATTCTGCGCCTGCAGCCATGGTAGCTCTAGAATAATGGGAAAGTGGGGAGAAGAGATAAGCATAAAAGACATTTTCTCCTGATGATCTTTACCCATAAGGACCCTCAAAGGCTCTGTTTCTTGATCCACTGGCCCAGAAGTCAGTAGAGAGCCATCCACAGTCTCCATCTGTACTGGAGTAGCCTTCATCACTGAACGTATCCCCTGTTTCAGAGCAAAGGAGATATCCATAAAATTTCCACTTGCTCCTGACTCGATCATAGCAGAGCTAGACACCCAGACTGAGTCAACCCAGAGTTTGATGGAAAGGAAGCAATGAGAATTGTTTCTTTTACAACTCAGCTGGGACACCGCTGAGGAAACTTGAAAAATTGCAGCGTTTATACCGTCATCGTCCCCAGAACTAACAGAGTTTAAGTCCGAGAAATCAAGATCTCTTGCAGCAGATCTCTCTGGAGCCTGAGGCTTGGACATGACAGAGCTCCTCTCGCAACACTCACAGTGAATGACTGCTGCAGTAGTCTTACGAGAACGGCTGGGGCAGTTTATAATGAAGTGCCCTGACTTACCACAGTAGAAACATAGATTTTCCTTTATACGATGTTCTTTGCGTGCATCACTAACCCGTCTTTGTAAAGAGTCCACCTGCATGGGTTCAGGTTCTGGTTCCCTTGTGATCCTACTCAAAGGTTCCTTAGCTGAGGAGGGAGGTAGTAAAAGGTTAGTGCGATTATTTTTGAACCATCTCTCTTGTCTGCGTTCAGTCAGACGAGCATCAATACGGATACAATAGTTAATAAAGTCACCTAACGCAGTGGGAGGGTCGGCACGAGCAAGTTCATCCTTAATCAGTGGAGACAACCCTTTCCGAAAAATAGATTTTTTAGCGGAAGTGTCCCAAGTGGTATCAAGAGCCCATCTCCTGAAATCCAGGGCATATTCGGCTACTGAACGCTTACCTTGGCGCAAAGTTAACATGGCTGCTTCAGCTGTTGCACCTCGTTTGGGGTCATCAAACACCTGCCCCATGGCTGAAATAAAAGCATCAAGGTGATTCAAACAATCATCCTCAGTCTCAATCAGAGGGTTTGCCCACATCAAAGCCTTATTGGTAAGCAACATGATTATAGTAAGCACTTTGGATCGTTCAGTGGGAAATTGTGAAGCATGTGCAGAGAAAAATAAATTGCATTGATTAATAAATCCCCTGAATTTCTCACGTTCACCGCCAAAATGAAAAGGAGGTAATTTGGGGATCCCAGAACTCGGGGTTATGGCAGGAGCCTGGGCTCGTTCCTCTAGAGCCTCAATCCTGGCTCGCAATTCCTGGGTGGTCTGTCCAAACACTTGCAAATTATGATTAGTGAGGTCCTGTAGGCTTGCAAAACGGGTTTTTAAAGTCTGTACATCTGAAAGGATTGTATCAGTCACTCCGCAAAGTTCCTTTATGCGGGCCTCCATCTTCCAGATCTTTTAAGGCAGAAGTGCTGGAAGAGGAAAGGAAAAAACAAACAAAAAAAAAAACAATAGTGTTTACCTGTGGTAACACTCCAGAGTAACATTTTAAGGGAATGCGCTCACCTGGAATGGTTGTGAGAAGTCACAACCACTGTCATCACATAAGGTATTAAACAGACATCTGATATCCACAGTCACAGCAGACACGGCTTTCCCAGACCCAGCAGACACTAAACATTGGCTCCTGAATCTTGTCATGTATAGTGTACAGTTCCTATAGCGTCTTGTGCTTGGGTGCGAGGAAAACACAGGAGACATAGGTTGAAATGAAATGACTTGTATTACTTCATACAAGCATGCTGAAAAGTTCACACAGTTTGCAGGAACAGCGACAGGAGACACAGCAGGCCAGAGTAACTTCAAGCACTACAATAAATCTCCAAAGCAGGTTCAGGATCTCTTCTCTGTACCGTAATTCCGCTGCAAACATGGATTCACCAAACAGCAGGTTTCCAGAGTCCAAAAGTGTTCCAAGGTTCCTCAGTAGGGAATAGCTGGAGTACAAGTCCAATGTTTCAGGAGTCAGGTCACAGACTGACTGAGGCTTGATTCAGGAGCACTGATTGTTCAGCTGAGGCTGCTTAAGAAGCAAGAGGGAAGAATCAGGGCGGGAACATGAAAACTGGAAACTCCATATTAACTGAGGGCAAGAGCTGCAGAAAGACAGAAAGCAAAATGGCCGACGGAAAACTGAGTTTCAAGGAACATGTCAACAGAGACAAAGAACCTTACAGGCATCAATAAACCACTAGAGCGAGAGCAAGGCTTGGAGCGAGAGCAAGTTCCGCAGGACTGCACAAATTCCCTGACGTCACAAGACAAAGTAGGCCACCAAAAGGACCGACTAACCAAGTCTCTGGTACCAAAAATTCCGGGATGACGGGCCAACGCGGAACAATGAATCTCAGACATCACACTCTTTTTCCACCGGTCTGGGACAAACAATTTCCCAATAGATTGGGAAAAAAAATAGCGAACAGGATAAAGCCTCCCAAGACACAAATTCAAAACAATCTGAATCACCAATCTAAAATCCTAACTTTATTTCGTCCATTAGACAGTAAAAATAATAATTCCCGTAGTAAATACTAGAATCAGATTATCCATAAGGTGAGCATATTAAGAACAAATAATAACTATCATTAAATATTTAGACGGGGAAAAGACAATATAGTCAGAAATTGATTTTGTCCAAACGTAGATAATAATAGTGGGGAGTTCTTAATGTTCAAGTCCGTCGTTAATCATATTTATCCATCCAATTGGGGTCAGGGTCATTCAACGATCAGTTGGCGAAAAGCAAGAAAAAATGCACTATAAGAAAACAAGAGAAATTAAAATCATATAAAAACAAGGTGAGATAAAAATCAACGCAGACAAATCAGAGAAATGGAGCAAAACTGCAGGTTTCGTTCAAACCAAATGGATACATGGTATTTAAAGTCCAGATCCACTTTGTCTCAATACGTGCGAGGGGACGAGTAATTTCCCCTCCCCTAACACCAAGAAGAAGTCTATCGATCCCTTTCACTTTAAGCCCTTTTGGGTCGCACTGATGGTGCATTTTAAAATGCTTTGGTAGGGTCCGTAAATGTTCTACACATGTCTCATCTTTGGCGGCCATAATATCTCTAACATGTTCTCTCACTCTTATTTTTAAGGCTCTGGTCGTAAGGCCTACATAAATCTTCCCACATGGGCAACAAGCGTAATATATAACTGCTTTTGTTGAGCAAGTTATTGAATGGGTAATTTTATAGCTTTTACTACCATCATATGAAACAAAAGTAGTCGCAGATTCAATGTTTGGACACGCTACGCATTTCCCAATGGGGTACAACCCCATTTTGTTTTAGAGACTTGCGCAAAAGGTAGTTGCTTTTGATCATTCTTTTCGTAATGACTACGGACTAATATATCACGCAAGTTTTTACTCCGCCGTGCCGTAATGTTTGGAGTTGGTGACAAGTATGTGCCCAAGGTACTGTCCGCCAATAGTATAGGCCAATATTTGGCCATAGTTCTACGCATAAGGTTCCATTGTGAATGGAAGGTGGTTATCATCCGTACCTTATTTGCCTCACTCTTATCTTTCCTAGAGGCTTCATCTGTAGAATAGATCAGATCATGTCTCTCCTGATTTCTAGCACGATTATGTGCTGCCTTGACCTGTCTTTTGCTATACCCCCGAGTCAAAAATCTATGTTGTAAATCTATAGCTCTTTTCTCAAAATCTAAATTAGATGAGCAAATCCGTCGGACCCTCAGAAATTGTCCAGTGGGTATGGACTTGATGACCTGCGTTGGATGGGCGGATTGTGCATGGAGGAGCGAATTCGTGGCCGTCTCCTTACGGAATAAATCGGTTTGTAAAAAGCCCTTGGTGTCTCGTTTAACTGTAACATCCAAAAAATCAATAGCTTCACTATGATATTTGTATGTTAGACGTAAATTAAGATTGTTGAAATTCAGTTCATCAAAGAAAGAAGTCAACTGATCTAAAGTGCCCTGCCAGATCATGAATACGTCATCAATGTACCGTGCCCAAAAGAGGACGCGGTCCATTGATGTACCTCGATCTGACTGGAAGAGGTCCCTCTCCCACAGCCCCAAAAACAGGTTGGCATAGGAGGGCGCAAAGGCCGCTCCCATAGCTGTTCCCTGGAGCTGTAGATAGAGGGACCCCCCAAAATAAAAGAAATTATGCTTAAGTGCAAAGTCCAAAAGGGACAACACGAATTGAACCCCCTCCATGTCAAGCTCAGCTAGAGATAAATAGTGAGCTACTGCTCTCAGGCCGTCCACATGTCTAATACTTGTGTAGAGAGCCTCTACATCGCATGTCACCAAGATCGAGCCCTCCTCCACATTAATTGAATCGATCTTCTTCAAGAAATCACTTGTATCACGAATGTATGAGGGTAGTGTTTCCACCAGGGGTTTAAGCTGAGCATCTATATATTTGCAGACCTTTTCTAAAAAGTTACCGACATCCGAGACAATTGGTCTACCGGGGGGAGTCTTACAATCCTTATGCACCTTTGGCAAAAGGTACAGATTAGATACCTTCGCCTCTGTTACAATCAATACATCACGAAGTTGTTTTGAAATAAAACCTTGTTCGAAAGCAGTATCTAATATTCGAACCAATTTTTCAGAATATTCGCTTAAAGGATTGTAGGTCAACCTCCGGTAGCATTGTTTGTCTTTTAACTGGCGGTAAGCTTCTGCTTCATAGAGTTTTCATGGCCAAACAACTATATTTCCACCCTTGTCCGCAGGTTTGTACACAACGTCACGCAAATGTTTTAACCTATTGAGACTAGTTCTTTCCTCTACCGTCAAATTGTCCCTGTAGATACCTGAGGCAATCCGTTTTAGTTTGTCAGAGACCAACTGAACAAACAATTCTACATTGGGACATGCGGACAAGGGTGGAAATTTTCGTGATTTTTGATATAAACACTTGGGTACCTTACCCATATCCATGATCTCATGTTCTCTAGATAGTTCTTCCAAGGTCTGCAAAGCCAATTGTTCTTCACTGGTGGGAAATAATTGATGCAATTCGTGATTGTGAAACCATTTCTTGAAAATAAGAGATCGACCAAAAATGTGGAGATCCTTGATCACTGTAAAGAGGTCAAAACGTGAGCTTGGTGAAAATGTTAAACCTCTACAGAGCAAAGACAAATCAAGAGTTGAAAAGACATGATCAGATAGGTTAATTACCTTGTGATCTCCAATATCATTTTTTATCTGTTTAGATTTATTGCCCTTTTGGCGGCTTTCCCATTGGCGCACATTCTTTTTCCTCCCCAAACGGGTATTCATTGAAATCCCTGATGGTATTGAAGCCTCAGATAGGCCACTTGTTGAAGATAATGAAGACATAGACATAGATGTTGTGAATGGGTTTGAGATGAGTTCTGAGCAGAGGCTCCCTCTGGTGGTTACAAGCGGTACTAGTGAGGACTGGGAATCAGGTGTTACTGATTGGTCTTATTTAAGGGAATCATTTTCCCATCAGGGTTGCCGGTGATCAATTGTTCTGGTCTGAATCCTTCTTTCCAGTTTCCCTTGTAGCCTGCTGTGTCGTGTCTGCATCTCCTGCTATCAGATAAGACAATTTCTTATTTTGTGTTTTTGCTATATTTTTGCATTTGGTCCTGCACTTCTGTGGGGGCCTTCAGGGTCCCCTCCGGGGGCTTCTGCCCTCTCAGTTTGGTTCAGCCACTGTGTTTTGTACTTTTGCTTTTTCCAGTTTTTTCAGTGGCTGCTGTTTTTGTTACACCAGAGAACTAATTTAGGTGGTAGAGGTCGTGTGATCTCAGGTGATTTTGAAATTAGTAGAGTTGGTGTTTTTTCAGGGTTTTCTGAGATTGCAGTAAGTACCCTTCCTGTCCTTTTCTATTTAGATAGTTTGGGCCCCAGCGTTTGCTCATACTATTTTCTTTCTGTGTCAGTATTTCCTCTTGTCTAACCGCCATTACATGTTTGGGGGCTTTCTATTATCTTTGGGGTTCTGCTCCGGGGCAGATAGCTTTCCTATTTCTATCTTTAGGTGTAGTTAGTTTCTCAGGCTGTGACGAGGCGTCTAGGACCATCGTAGGAACGCTCCACGGCTGCCTCTAGTTGTGGTGGTTAGTCAGGGTACTGCAATCTCATAGATTCCAACTGCTCTGGTGTATTTCCTTTTTTACCTGCACTCCTCAGCTACCGTAACATAACAGTATCACCGGCCGAAAAAAAATTGCATGGTACTCACAGAAGGGAAAAAATATTTTGAAGGAAGAAAAGTTGTCAGAGATATTTTTCTGTTTGTTGCATTTTTTTTTTTTTTTTTTTTTTTCCCTCTGTATCTCTGGGTGCTGGGGAGGATCTTTTCTCCCAATGGAGTTTGCACAGTTGTCTGGCCGTGTGGATCAGCTTGCCACTGAGGTTCGGAGTATTGCTATCTATCTTGCTGGGTTGCCTGTTGTGGAACCTAGGATCCCCATGCCAGATTTGTTTTTAGGGGATCGAGCTAAGTTTCTGAATTTCAAAAATAATTGTAAATTGTTTCTTGCCTTAAAATCTAAGTCCTCAGGGAACGCAGCGCAGCAGGTTCAAATTATCATCTCTCTCCTGCGCGGCGATCCTCAGGATTGGGCTTTTTCCCTGATACCTGGGGATCCTGTTTTGAGTGATGTTGATGCATTTTTTCAGGCTTTGGGGTTATTGTACGATGAGCCTAATGTCACTGATCAAGCTGAAAAAGCCTTGTTGGCATTAAATCAGGGGCTTGATGACGCTGAGTTATACTGTCAGAGATTCCGTAGGTGGGCAGTCCTGACCAAATGGAATGACGACGCTTTGGCGGCCCTTTTCCGGAAGGGTCTGTCGGATAATGTAAAGGATGTTATGGTGGGATTCCCTGTCCCCTCTGGTCTCAATGATTCTATGTCATTGGCGATTCAAATTGACAGACGTTTGCGTGAGCGGAGAAGTATGCGTGGAGTGGTGTTGCCTTGTGAGCCAGCTGCTGAGTCCATGCAGTGTGATGGAGTGGTGTCTGGGGCACAGCGTCATGAGTTTCGAAAGCGCAATGGGTTATGTTTCTACTGTGGTGATGCCTCTCATGCTATTTCAGTCTGCCCTAAGCGGGGAAGACATTTTGCACGCTCAGTTGTCTTGGGTAGTGTTCAGACTAAGTTTTTATTAACTGTCACTCTGATATGCTCTCTGTCCTCATTTTCTGCTCAGGCTTTCGTTGATTCTGGAGCAGCTATTAACCTGATGGATTATGATTTTGCTAAACGTTGTGGATTTCCCTTGATACCCCTACAGAAGTCTATTCCCCTACTGGGGATCGATTCTACCCTTTGGCTGAGAATAAACCCCAGTTTTCTACTCAGGTGATAATGAGGGTTGAACCTGATCACCAGGAGTGCTGCAAATTTTTGGTTCTATATAATCTGCATGACATTATAGTGCTGGGTTTCCCTTGGTTACAGTCTCATAATCCTGTTTTGGATTGGAAATCTGTGTCTGTAACCAGTTGGGGCTGCCAATGTGTTAATACCAACACTCCTGTTTTTTCTGCCTCCCCCAGGCTGAGGATGTTCCTGACTTTTTGTTTGATTTTTCTGATGTGTTTAGCGAAAGTAAATCTGCATCCTTACCTCCCCATAGGAGCTATGACTGCGCTATTGAATTAGTGCCAGGTAGTAAATTCCCTAAGGGTCGCCTTTTTAACTTGTCTGTACCTGAACATGACGCTATGCGGTCTTATATCAAGGAATCATTGGAGAAGGGTCATATCAGACCATCCTCTTCACCCTTAGGTGCCGGTTTTTTCTTTGTGGCCAAAAAAGATGGTTCATTAAGGCCGTGTATTGATTATCGTCTCTTGAACAATATTACTGTGAAATATCAATACCCGTTACCCTTGATTTCTGACCTGTTTTCCAGGGTGAAAAACGCTACTTGGTTTACCAAGCTTGACCTCAGGGGGGCGTATAACCTTATTCGCATTAAGCACGGGGATGAATGGAAGACGGCATTTAACACCCCTGAAGGGCATTTTGAGTACCTTGTGATGCCCTTTGGGCTCACTAATGCTCCTTCCGTCTTCCAGTCCTTCATGAATGACATTTTCAGGGATTTTGTGGACAAGTTTCTGATTGTTTATTTGGATGATATCTTGATTTTTTCTAATGACTGGGACTCTCATGTGAAACATGTTCGAACTGTATTCCAGATTTTGAGAGAGAATGCTCTGTATGTGAAGGGATCAAAGTGTCTTTTTGGCGTACAGAAGATCTCATTTCTGGGATTCATTTTGTCCCCATCTGTTATTGAAATGGACCCGGTCAAGGTTCAGGCCATCTGTGATTGGGTCCAACCTACTTCATTAAAGGCTCTTCAGAGATTTTTGGGTTTTGCCAATTTTTATCGTAAATTTATTGGTAATTTCTCTGTTATTGTTAAACCATTAACTGATTTGACCAGAAAGGGTTCTGATGTGGTGAATTGGCCTCCTGAGGCAGTCTCTGCGTTTCAGGAACTTAAGCAGAGATTCACTTCTGCTCCTGTTCTACGGCAGCCTGATGTTTCTCTGCCATTTCAGGTGGAGGTTGATGCCTCTGAAATTGGGGCAGGTGCCGTTTTGTCCCAAAAAGATCCAGAGACCTCTAAAAGTAACCCTTGTGCCTTTTTCTCTCGAAAATTTTCTCCTACTGAACGTAATTATGACGTGGGTAATCGGGAGTTATGGCCATGAAGTGGGCTTTTGAAGAGTGGAGACATTGGCTGGAGGGAGCCAAACATCAGGTGGTGGTCCTTACGGACCATAAGAATCTGGTCTATCTGGAATCTGCCAAGTGACTCAATCCTAGACAGGCCAGGTGGGCCTTGTTTTTCACACGTTTTAATTTTGTGGTTTCCTTTCTTCCTGGCACTAAGAATGTTAAGGCGGATGCCCTCTCGAGGAGTTTCCTTGCGGACTCTCCTGAGCTGTCTGATCCCTCTGTTATTTTGAAGGAGGGTGTAGTTCTTTCCGCCATCTCGCCCAATTTGAGACTTGCTCTGGAGGGGTGTCAGGAGGATAGGCCCGAGCGCTGCCCTGTTGGAAAATTGTTTGTCCCGGACCAATGGAAAAAGAGTGTGATGTCTGAGATTCATTGTTCCGCATTGGCTGGGCATCCCGGAATTTTTGGTACCAGAGACTTGGTTAGTCGGTCCTTTTGGTGGCCTACCTTGTCTCGCGATGTCAGGGAATTTGTGCAGTCCTGTGGGACTTGCTCTCGCTCCAAGCCTTGCTCTCGCTCTAGTGGTTTGTTGATGCCATTGCCTGTGCCCAAGAGATCATGGACCCATATCTCTATGGATTTCATTTCCGATCTTCCTGTTTCTCAGAGAATGACCACCATCTGGGTAATTTGTGATAGGTTTTCCAAAATGATACATCTTGTGCCATTACCTAAGTTGCCTTCCTCCTCTGAATTGGTGCCGTTGTTCCTTCAGCACGTGGTTCGTTTACACGGCATTCCTGAGAACATTGTGTCTGACAGAGGAGTCCAGTTTGTTTCCAGATTTTGGAGGACTTTTTGTTCTAAACTGGGTGTTCAATTGTCTTTCTCCTCGGCGTTTCATCCTCAGACCAATGGTCAAACTGAGAGAACAAACCAGACATTGGAGACTTATCTAAGATGCTTTGTGTCTGCTTATCAGGATGACTGGGTCTCTTTTTTGCCTTTGGCTGAGTTTGCTCTTAATAATAGGGCTAGCTCTGCCACTTTGATGTCTCCGTTTTTCTGTAATTCTGGGTTTCACCCTCGATTTTCTTCAGGATAGACGGAGGCTTCTGTCTGTCCAGGTGTTGACTCTGTTGTTGAGCGTATGCAGCAGATTTGGGACCAGGTAGTGGAGAGGTTGTCCCTCTCTCAGGAGAAGGCCCAGCGGTTTGCTAACCGGCATAGGACTGATGGTCCTCGGTTTAAAGTGGGGGACTTGGTCTGGTTGTCCTCAAAGAATATTCCTATGAGAGTAGCATCTCCTAAATTTAAGCCTAGGTTCATTGGACCTTATAAGATCATGGAGATTATTAATCCTGTTTCTTTTCGTTTGCTTCTTCCAGGGACATTTAAGATCCATAACGTGTTCCACAAGTCCTTGTTGAAGAGGTTTGTTGAGCCAGTGGTTCCTGCTGCTGTGCCTCCTGACCCTGTTTTGGTTGAGGGCAATCTGGAGTATGTGGTTGAGAAAATATTGGATTCTCGTTTTTCTAGACGAAGACTCCAGTATTTGGTTAAATGGAGAGGTTATGGTCAGGAAGATAATTCTTGGGTGTTTGCTTCGGACATCCATGCTAGGAGACTTATCCGTGCGTATCATAGAACTCATCCTGACCGACCTGGTTGCTCAAATGAGGGTTCGGTGACCCCTCCTCAAGGGGGGGGTACTGTTGTGAATGGGTTTGAGATGAGTTCTGAGCAGAGGCTCCCTCTGGTGGTTACAAGCGGTACTAGTGAGGACTGGGAATCAGGTGTTACTGATTGGTCTTATTTAAGGGAATCATTTTCCCATCAGGGTTGCCGGTGATCAATTGTTCTGGTCTGAATCCTTCTTTCCAGTTTCCCTTGTAGCCTGCTGTGTCGTGTCTGCATCTCCTGCTATCAGATAAGACAATTTCTTATTTTGTGTTTTTGCTATATTTTTGCATTTGGTCCTGCACTTCTGTGGGGGCCTTCAGGGTCCCCTCCGGGGGCTTCTGCCCTCTCAGTTTGGTTCAGCCACTGTGTTTTGTACTTTTGCTTTTTCCAGTTTTTTCAGTGGCTGCTGTTTTTGTTACACCAGAGAACTAATTTAGGTGGTAGAGGTCGTGTGATCTCAGGTGATTTTGAAATTAGTAGAGTTGGTGTTTTTTCAGGGTTTTCTGAGATTGCAGTAAGTACCCTTCCTGTCCTTTTCTATTTAGATAGTTTGGGCCCCAGCGTTTGCTCATACTATTTTCTTTCTGTGTCAGTATTTCCTCTTGTCTAACCGCCATTACATGTTTGGGGGCTTTCTATTATCTTTGGGGTTCTGCTCCGGGGCAGATAGCTTTCCTATTTCTATCTTTAGGTGTAGTTAGTTTCTCAGGCTGTGACGAGGCGTCTAGGACCATCGTAGGAACGCTCCACGGCTGCCTCTAGTTGTGGTGGTTAGTCAGGGTACTGCAATCTCATAGATTCCAACTGCTCTGGTGTATTTCCTTTTTTACCTGCACTCCTCAGCTACCGTAACATAACACATAGACCTATTGGTCTTTAAATTATTCACCACTCTTTTCCTCCACCTGTATACCCTTTTCTGAGCATAGTCAGAGGTATCCCTTGCCAACTTCTTAGACTGAGTATCCTGGATTTGTTTTTCCCAAGTGTCTAAACATGTTTCCATTTGCTCATTGAAGGTGGATAATTTATCACTAGGAATGGTATCTTTAAGACTTATGTATGATGTATCTAATTCCTTTTCTATACCATCAATCACTGTTTGATTCCGTGCGATTAATAGTTCCATAAATTTGAAAGAACTATTATTACAAACTTCTTCCCATCTAGATATAAAATTCTCATCTTCCACAGGGAAAGATGGAAATACTTGTACTCTCAAACCACGTGGAATCATTCGTTTATCAAGATAGCTCTCTAAAAATGCTTTATTCCACCATACTTTCATACGTCTTTGCAAAAGGCGTTTAGTATTTTCCTGCAGTTCTGCAATGTCTCTCTGACTGTCTGCGTCGATGTTAGGGGACCCACTCTGAAAACCTTTTTCAATTTAGTCCGCCAGGACAAGTCTCTGGCTTTATAATCCATGAGACTGCAACAAAATAACTGTGAAAAAACACAGAAAATAGTGATTAGCAAAAATGTTGAAGTCACTATATAAGGCATATTTTTTGAGTTGTACAAATGCCCATAGCAAACATTGGAACTAATATAAAGTTCAAAAATTCATAATAGAACCGATAATTACACTGAACTCCACACAACAATATATGAAAAAATACAACTTTATTAAATGTCAAAATACATGATACAATAAACCAGAATATATACCACACATAGATTAAAAAGGTGGGAACCCATTAAAGGCACCACAGCCCACATAAAGTCCTATAGAGGGACATTCGATCAGGGATTTTTCCCGAGATATTTCTAGAACAGTATGCCTTTTCGGACATATGGGCTGTGTGTATCGAGCCATGGGAGGATACTATTTTGAACATGTGACCGTGGGAGTGTTTTTCTGCGGATCGTGAAAAAAACTAGAGGTGTTCCAATTCGTGTACTAATTAAACACTCCCCCATACAAACTGGAGGCTTTTAATGGATTGTCCAATGAGAATTAGCGTTCTTTGGTGTGTGTCTGTTTTGGGCATTTTGATTAGTAGGGCTTTAAGCATAAAACTACGTCACTGTTGGTGTGAGCACACAAGAGAAAAAGGTAGCACACTGTAGCGCTATAGCTTGCAAACACGAAATATGAAAAATATGAAAAATGAATTGCATCATTACCTTAGAAATATGAAAAATTGAGAAGTCTTAGCGCATAAGATGGCCAAATTATGTGAGCCTGATAGCCACGTCAAGGCTCTTCTCGTATATCAGGTCCTAACTAATGCCTATCCTCGCTTAGAAAAGTCTGTCTGCATGGGAACGTATGAATCCTCTCTTCAGACTAAAATCTACATCTCTGTGGAGGGGTGATGAACCTGTTGTAATTAAAAAGCCTGTGACCACCAGGTGGAGTGCTCAGGTAGAAGGTAAATGAATACATATCAAAAAACTGACCGGCACATCCAAACATAGATTCAGTGTGAACAGGTGCTAAACCTAGAGTCACCAACTCATATACACACAAGAGAAAAAGGTAGCACACTGTAGCGCTATAGCTTGCAAACACGAAATATGAAAAATATGAAAAATGAATTGCATCATTACCTTAGAAATATGAAAAATTGAGAAGTCTTAGCGCATAAGATGGCCAAATTATGTGAGCCTGATAGCCACGTCAAGGCTCTTCTCGTATATCAGGTCCTAACTAATGCCTATCCTCGCTTAGAAAAGTCTGTCTGCATGGGAACGTATGAATCCTCTCTTCAGACTAAAATCTACATCTCTGTGGAGGGGTGATGAACCTGTTGTAATTAAAAAGCCTGTGACCACCAGGTGGAGTGCTCAGGTAGAAGGTAAATGAATACATATCAAAAAACTGACCGGCATGTTATGTTACGGTAGCTGAGGAGTGCAGGTAAAAAAGGAAATACACCAGAGCAGTTGGAATCTATGAGATTGCAGTACCCTGACTAACCACCGCAACTAGAGGCAGCCGTGGAGCGTTCCTACGTTGGTCCTAGACGCCTCGTCACAGCCTGAGAAACTAACTACACCTAAAGATAGAAATAGGAAAGCTATCTGCCCCGGAGCAGAACCCCAAAGATAATAGAAAGCCCCAAACATGTAATGGCGGTTAGACAAGAGGAAATACTGACACAGAAAGAAAATAGTATGAGCAAACGCTGGGGCCCAAACTATCCAAACAGAAAAGGATAGGAAGGGCACCCACTGCAATCTCAGAAAACCCTGAAAAAACACCAACTCTACTAATTTCAAAATCACCTGAGATCACACGACCTCTACCACCTAAATTAGTTCTCTGGTGTAAAAAAATCAAAACAGCAGCCACTGAAAAAACTGGAAAAAGCAAAAGAACAAACATCAGTGGCTGGACTAAACTGAGAGGGCAAAAGCCCCCGGAGGGGACCCAGAAGGCCCCCACAGAAGTGCAGGACAAAATGCAAAAATATAGCAAAAACACAAAATAAGAAATTGTCTTATCTGATAGCAGGAAATGCAGACACGACACAGCAGGCTACAAGGGAAACTGGAAAGAAGGATTCAGACCAGAACAATTGATCACCGGCAACCCTGATGGGAAAATGACTCCCTTATATAAGACCAATCAGTAACACCTGATTCCCAGTCCTCACAATCCTCACTAGTACCGCTTGTAACCACCAGAGGGAGCCTCTGCTCAGAACTCATCTCAAACCCATTCACAACAGTACCCCCCCTTGAGGAGGGGTCACCGAACCCTCATTTGAGCAACCAGGTCGGTCAGGATGAGTTCTATGATACGCACGGATAAGTCTCCTAGCATGGATGTCCGAAGCAAACACCCAAGAATTGTCTTCCTGACCATAACCTCTCCATTTAACCAAATACTGGAGTCTTCGTCTAGAAAAACGAGAATCCAATATTTTCTCAACCACATACTCCAGATTGCCCTCAACCAAAACAGGGTCAGGAGGCACAGCAGCATGAACCACTGGCTCAACAAACCTCTTCAACAAGGACTTGTGGAACACGTTATGGATCTTAAATGTCCCTGGAAGAAGCAAACGAAAAGAAACAGGATTAATAATCTCCATGATCTTATAAGGTCCAATGAACCTAGGCTTAAATTTAGGAGATGCTACTCTCATAGGAATATTCTTTGAGGACAACCAGACCAAGTCCCCCACTTTAAACCGAGGACCATCAGTCCTATGCCGGTTAGCAAACCGCTGGGCCTTCTCCTGAGAGAGGGACAACCTCTCCACTACCTGGTCCCAAATCTGCTGCATACGCTCAACAACAGAGTCAACACCTGGACAGACAGAAGCCTCCGTCTGTCCTGAAGAAAATCGAGGGTGAAACCCAGAATTACAGAAAAACGGAGACATCAAAGTGGCAGAGCTAGCCCTATTATTAAGAGCAAACTCAGCCAAAGGCAAAAAAGAGACCCAGTCATCCTGATCAGCAGACACAAAGCATCTTAGATAAGTCTCCAATGTCTGGTTTGTTCTCTCAGTTTGACCATTGGTCTGAGGATGAAATGCCGAGGAGAAAGACAATTGAACACCCAGTTTAGAACAAAAAGTCCTCCAAAATCTGGAAACAAACTGGACTCCTCTGTCAGACACAATGTTCTCAGGAATGCCATGTAAACGAACCACGTGCTGAAGGAACAACGGCACCAATTCAGAGGAGGAAGGCAACTTAGGTAATGGCACAAGATGTATCATTTTGGAAAACCTATCACAAATTACCCAGATGGTGGTCATTCTCTGAGAAACAGGAAGATGGGAAATGAAATCCATAGAGATATGGGTCCATGGTCTAATGGGCACAGGCAATGGCATCAACAAACCACTAGAGCGAGAGCAAGGCTTGGAGCGAGAGCAAGTCCCGCAGGACTGCACAAATTCCCTGACATCGCGAGACAAGGTAGACCACCAAAAGGACCGACTAACCAAGTCTCTGGTACCAAAAATTCCGGGATGCCCAGCCAATGCGGAACAATGAATCTCAGACATCACACTCTTTTTCCATTGGTCCGGGACAAACAATTTTCCAACAGGGCAGCGCTCGGGCCTATCCTCCTGACACCCCTCCAGAGCAAGTCTCAAATTGGGCGAGATGGCGGAAAGAACTACACCCTCCTTCAAAATAACAGAGGGATCAGATAGCTCAGGAGAGTCCGCAAGGAAACTCCTCGAGAGGGCATCCGCCTTAACATTCTTAGTGCCAGGAAGAAAGGAAACCACAAAATTAAAACGTGTGAAAAACAAGGCCCACCTGGCCTGTCTAGGATTGAGTCGCTTGGCAGATTCCAGATAGACCAGATTCTTATGGTCCGTAAGGACCACCACCTGATGTTTGGCTCCCTCCAGCCAATGTCTCCACTCTTCAAAAGCCCACTTCATGGCCAATAACTCCCGATTACCCACGTCATAATTACGTTCAGTAGGAGAAACATTTTCGAGAGAAAAAGGCACAAGGGTTACTTTTAGAGGTCTCTGGATCTTTTTGGGACAAAACGGCACCTGCCCCAATTTCAGAGGCATCAACCTCCACCTGAAATGGCAGAGAAACATCAGGCTGCCGTAGAACAGGAGCAGAAGTGAATCTCTGCTTAAGTTCCTGAAATGCAGAGACTGCCTCAGGAGGCCAATTCACCACATCAGAACCCTTTCTGGTCAAATCAGTTAATGGTTTAACAATAACCGAGAAATTACCAATAAATTTACGATAAAAATTGGCAAAACCCAAAAATCTCTGAAGAGCCTTTAATGAAGTAGGTTGGACCCAATCACAGATGGCCTGAACCTTGACCGGGTCCATTTCAATAACAGATGGGGACAAAATGAATCCCAGAAATGAGATCTTCTGTACGCCAAAAAGACACTTTGATCCCTTCACATACAGAGCATTCTCTCTCAAAATCTGGAATACAGTTCGAACATGTTTCACATGAGAGTCCCAGTCATTAGAAAAAATCAAGATATCATCCAAATAAACAATCAGAAACTTGTCCACAAAATCCCTGAAAATGTCATTCATGAAGGACTGGAAGACGGAAGGAGCATTAGTGAGCCCAAAGGGCATCACAAGGTACTCAAAATGCCCTTCAGGGGTGTTGAATGCCGTCTTCCATTCATCCCCGTGCTTAATGCGAATAAGGTTATACGCCCCCCTGAGGTCAAGCTTGGTAAACCAAGTAGCGTTTTTCACCCTGGAAAACAGGTCAGAAATCAAGGGTAACGGGTATTGATATTTCACAGTAATATTATTCAAGAGACGATAATCAATACACGGCCTTAATGAACCATCTTTTTTGGCCACAAAGAAAAAACCGGCACCTAAGGGTGAAGAGGATGGTCTGATATGACCCTTCTCCAATGATTCCTTGATATAAGACCGCATAGCGTCATGTTCAGGTACAGACAAGTTAAAAAGGCGACCTTTAGGGAATTTACTACCCGGCACTAATTCAATAGCGCAGTCATAGCTCCTATGGGGAGGTAAGGATGCAGATTTACTTTCGCTAAACACATCAGAAAAATCAAACAAAAAGTCAGGAACATCCTCAGCCTGGGGGGAGGCAGAAAAAACAGGAGTGTTGGTATTAACACATTGGCAGCCCCAACTGGTTACAGACACAGATTTCCAATCCAAAACAGGATTATGAGACTGTAACCAAGGGAAACCCAGCACTATAATGTCATGCAGATTATATAGAACCAAAAATTTGCAGCACTCCTGGTGATCAGGTTCAACCCTCATTATCACCTGAGTAGAAAACTGGGGTTTATTCTCAGCCAAAGGGGTAGAATCGATCCCCAGTAAAGGAATAGACTTCTGTAGGGGTATCAAGGGAAACCCACAACGTTTAGCAAAATCATAATCCATCAGGTTAATAGCTGCTCCAGAATCAACGAAAGCCTGAGCAGAAAATGAGGACAGAGAGCATATCAGAGTGACAGTTAATAAAAACTTAGTCTGAACACTACCCAAGACAACTGAGCGTGCAAAATGTCTTCCCCGCTTAGGGCAGACTGAAATAGCATGAGAGGCATCACCACAGTATAAACATAACCCATTGCGCTTTCGAAAATCATGACGCTGTGCCCCAGACACCACTCCATCACACTGCATGGGCTCAGCAGCTGGCTCACAAGGCAACACCACTCCACGCATACTTCTCCGCTCACGCAAACGTCTGTCAATTTGAATCGCTAATGACATAGAATCATTGAGACCAGAGGGGACAGGGAATCCCACCATAACATCCTTTACATTATCCGACAGACCCTTCCGGAAAAGGGCCGCCAAAGCGTCGTCATTCCATTTGGTCAGGACTGCCCACCTACGGAATCTCTGACAGTATAACTCAGCGTCATCAAGCCCCTGATTTAATGCCAACAAGGCTTTTTCAGCTTGATCAGTGACATTAGGCTCATCGTACAATAACCCCAAAGCCTGAAAAAATGCATCAACATCACTCAAAACAGGATCCCCAGGTATCAGGGAAAAAGCCCAATCCTGAGGATCGCCGCGCAGGAGAGAGATGATAATTTGAACCTGCTGCGCTGCGTTTCCTGAGGACTTAGATTTTAAGGCAAGAAACAATTTACAATTATTTTTGAAATTCTGAAACTTAGCTCGATCCCCTAAAAACAAATCTGGCATGGGGATCCTAGGTTCCACAACAGGCAACCTAGCAAGATATGCAGCAATACACTGAACCTCAGTGGCAAGCTGATCCACACGGCCAGACAACTGTGCAAACTCCATTGGGAGAAAAGATCCTCCCCAGCACCCAGAGATACAGAGGGAAAAAAAAAAAAAAAATACAACAAACAGAAAAATATCTCTGACAACTTTTCTTCCTTCAAAATATTTTTTCCCTTCTGTGAGTACCATACAATTTTTAGGGCCGGTGATACTGTTATGTTACGGTAGCTGAGGAGTGCAGGTAAAAAAGGAAATACACCAGAGCAGTTGGAATCTATGAGATTGCAGTACCCTGACTAACCACCGCAACTAGAGGCAGCCGTGGAGCGTTCCTACGTTGGTCCTAGACGCCTCGTCACAGCCTGAGAAACTAACTACACCTAAAGATAGAAATAGGAAAGCTATCTGCCCCGGAGCAGAACCCCAAAGATAATAGAAAGCCCCCAAACATGTAATGGCGGTTAGACAAGAGGAAATACTGACACAGAAAGAAAATAGTATGAGCAAACGCTGGGGCCCAAACTATCCAAACAGAAAAGGATAGGAAGGGCACCCACTGCAATCTCAGAAAACCCTGAAAAAACACCAACTCTACTAATTTCAAAATCACCTGAGATCACACGACCTCTACCACCTAAATTAGTTCTCTGGTGTAAAAAAATCAAAACAGCAGCCACTGAAAAAACTGGAAAAAGCAAAAGAACAAACATCAGTGGCTGGACTAAACTGAGAGGGCAAAAGCCCCCGGAGGGACCCAGAAGGCCCCCACAGAAGTGCAGGACAAAATGCAAAAATATAGCAAAAACACAAAATAAGAAATTGTCTTATCTGATAGCAGGAAATGCAGACACGACACAGCAGGCTACAAGGGAAACTGGAAAGAAGGATTCAGACCAGAACAATTGATCACCGGCAACCCTGATGGGAAAATGACTCCCTTATATAAGACCAATCAGTAACACCTGATTCCCAGTCCTCACAATCCTCACTAGTACCGCTTGTAACCACCAGAGGGAGCCTCTGCTCAGAACTCATCTCAAACCCATTCACAACACCGGCACATCCAAACATCTCTGTGGAGGGGTGATGAACCTGTTGTAATTAAATTGTTTAATTACAACAGGTTCATCACCCCTCCACAGAGATGTAGATTTTAGTCTGAAGAGAGGATTCATACGTTCCCATGCAGACAGACTTTTCTAAGCGAGGATAGGCATTAGTTAGGACCTGATATACGAGAAGAGCCTTGACGTGGCTATCAGGCTCACATAATTTGGCCATCTTATGCGCTAAGACTTCTCAATTTTTCATATTTCTAAGGTAATGATGCAATTCATTTTTCATATTTTTCATATTTCGTGTTTGCAAGCTATAGCGCTACAGTGTGCTACCTTTTCTCTTGTGTGTATATGAGTTGGTGACTCTAGGTTTAGCACCTGTTCACACTGAATCTATGTTTGGATGTGCCGGTCAGTTTTTTGATATGTATTCATTTACCTTCTACCTGAGCACTCCACCTGGTGGTCACAGGCTTTTTAATTACAACAGGTTCATCACCCCTCCACAGAGATGTAGATTTTAGTCTGAAGAGAGGATTCATACGTTCCCATGCAGACAGACTTTTCTAAGCGAGGATAGGCATTAGTTAGGACCTGATATATGAGAAGAGCCTTGACGTGGCTATCAGGCTCACATAATTTGGCCATCTTATGCGCTAAGACTTCTCAATTTTTCATATTTCTAAGGTAATGATGCAATTCATTTTTCATATTTTTCATATTTCGTGTTTGCAAGCTATAGCGCTACAGTGTGCTACCTTTTTCTCTTGTGTGTATATGAGTTGGTGACTCTAGGTTTAGCACCTGTTCACACTGAATCTATGTTTGGATGTGCCGGTCAGCTTTTTGATACTGTTGGTGTGAGGTCATCCCCCGGAAGAAGGCTGTACGCCGAAACGTGCGTAGGGGCTGGCGCCATCACCCACAGGAGGTAATACTTTTGCACTCTATTCATCACTTTTAGATTGGTGATTCAGATTGTTTTGAATTTGTGTCTTGGGAGGCTTTATCCTGTTCGCTATTTTTAGCTTATGGGAGTGTGTACTGGGGATTTAGTTTTATGTGCAAACCTCTATAGGACTTTATGTGGGCTGTGGTGCCTTTAATGGGTTCCCACCTTTTTAATCTATGTGTGGTATATTGTCTTTTCCCCGTCTAAATATTTAATGATAGAGTTATTACTTGTTCTTAATATGCTCACCTTATGGATAATCTGATTCTAGTATTTACTACGGGAATTATTATTTTTACTGTCTAACGGACGAAATAAAGTTAGGATTTCCTCCCTCTTTGTGATTAGATGCTGTATTTCCAATGTGTCTATATATATAAGATAGTATTGATGTTGGGCACTCTTAAACATAGTGTTGTTATGGGCTATTTTATAGTCCTTATGCCGAATAGATAATTTACACAAGCATTGTACCTTTGAGCTCCCCGGGATGCTTGCTGTGCGCGCATGCCCACTGGGCGCTTCCTGGGGCATCGCTCAGTGCGACTATTTTGCCGTGTGGTCCGGTCATGTGACTCAGGCCCTCCCACCTCATACGTGGGCGTGGCTTGGCTCCGGCCGGAGTGCGTGGCTCTGTCGCACTGTGCGGTCCCCGGGGATGTGTCTGTGGGGCGGTGTGCGCCGCCAAAGCATAGACATCCCTGGGACATTCGATCAGGGATTTTTCCCGAGATATTTCTAGAACAGTATGCCTTTTCGGACATATGGGCTGTGTGTATCGAGCCATGGGAGGATACTATTTTGAACATGTGACCGTGGGAGTGTCTTTCTGCGGATCGTGAAAAAACTAGATGTGTTCCGAATTGTGTACTAATTAAACACTCCCCCATACAAACTGGAGGCTTTTAATGGATTGTCCAATGAGAATTAGCGTTCTTTGGTGTGTGTCTGTTTTGGGCATTTTGATTGGTAGGGCTTTAAGCATAAAACTACGTCACTGTTGGTGTGAGGTCATCCCCCTGAAGAAGGCTGTACGCCGAAACGTGCGTAGGGGCTGGCGCCATCACCCACAGGAGGTAATACTTTTGCACTCTATTCATCACTTTTAGATTGGTGATTCAGATTGTTTTGAATTTGTGTCTTGGGAGGCTTTATCCTGTTCGCTATTTATTAGCTTATGGGAGTGTGTACTGGGGATTTAGTTTTATGTGCAAACCTCTATAGGACTTTATGTGGGCTGTGGTGCCTTTAATGGGTTCCCACCTTTTTAATCTATGTGTGGTATATATTCTGGTTTATTGTATCAAGTCGCTTGGCTGATTCCAGATAAACCAGATTCTTATGGTCCGTGAGGACCACCACCTGATGTTTGGCTCCCTCCAGCCAATGTCTCCACTCTTCAAAAGCCCACTTCATGGCCAATAACTCCCGATTACCCACGTCATAATTACGTTCAGTTGGAGAAAATTTTCGAGAGAAAAAGGCACAAGGGTTACTTTTAGAGGTCTCTGGATCTCTTTGGGACAAAACGGCACCTGCCCCAATTTCAGAGACATCAACCTCCACCTGAAATGGCAGAGAAACATCAGGCTGCCGTAGAACAGGAGCAGAAGTGAATCTCTGCTTAAGTTCCTGAAACGCAGAGACTGCCTCAGGAGGCCAATTCACCACATCAGAACCCTTTTCTGGTCAAATCAGTCAATGGTTTAACAATAACAGAGAAATTACCAATAAATTTAAGATAAAAATTGGCAAAACCCAAGAATCTCTGAAGAGCCTTTAATGAAGTAGGTTGGACCCAATCACAGATGGCCTGAACCTTGACCGGGTCCATTTCAATAACAGATGGAGACAAAATGAATCCCAGAAATGAGATCCTCTGTACGCCAAAAAGACACTTTGATCCTTCACATTCAGAGCATTCTCTCTCAAAATCTGGAACACAGTCCGAACATGTTTCACATGAGAGTCCCAGTCATTGGAAAAAATCAAGATATCATCCAAATAAACAATCAGAAATTTATCCACAAAATCCCTGAAAATGTCATTCATGAAGGACTGGAAGACGGAAGGAGCATTAGTGAGCCCAAAGGGCATCACTAGGTACTCAAAATGCCCCTCTGGGGTATTAAACGCCGTCTTCCATTCATCCCCGTGCTTAATGCGAATAAGGTTATATGCCCCCCTGAGGTCAAGCTTGGTAAACCAAGTAGCACTTTTCACCCTGGAAAACAGGTCAGAAATCAAGGGTAACGGATATTGATATTTCACAGTGATATTGTTCAAGAGACGATAATCAATACACGGCCTTAATGAACCATCCTTTTTGGCCACAAAGAAAAAACCGGCACCCAAGGGTGAAGAGGATGGTCTGATATGACCCTTCTCCAATGACTCCTTGATATAAGACCGCATAGCGTCATGTTCAGGTACAGACAAGTTAAAAAGGCGACCTTTAGGGAATTTACTACCAGGCACTAATTCAATAGCGCAGTCATAGCTCCTATGGGGGGGGCAAGGATGCAGATTTACTTTCGCTAAACACATCAGAAAAATCAGTGAAAAAGTCAGGAACATCCTGAGCCTGGGGAGAGGCAGAAAAAACAGGAGTGTTGGCATTAACACATTGGCAGCCCCAACTGGTCACAGACACAGATTTCCAATCCAAAACAGGATTATGAGACTGTAACCAAGGGAAACCCAGTACAATAATATCATGCAGATTATACAGCACCAAAAATTTGCAACTCTCCTGATGATCAGGTTCAACCCTCATTATCACCTGAGTAGAGAACTGGGGTTTATTCTCAGCCAAAGGGGTAGAATCAATCCCCAGTAGGGGAATAGACTTCCATAGGGGTATCAAGGGAAACCCACAATGTTTAGCAAAATCAAAATCCATCAGGTTAATAGCTGCTCCCGAATCAACAAAAGCCTGAGCAGAAAATGTGGACAGGGAGCAAATCAGGGTAACAGTCAACAGAAATTTAGTCTGAACACTACCCAAGACAACTGAGCATGCAAAACGTCTTCCCCGCTTAGGGCAGACTGAAATAGCATGAGAGGCGTCACCACAGTAGAAACATAACCCATTGCGTTTTCGAAACTCATGACGCTGTGCCCCAGAAGCCACTCTATCACACTGCATGGACTCAGAAGCTGGTTCACAAGGCAACACTGTTCCACGCATACCTCTACGCTCACGCAAACGTCTGTCAATTTGAATCGCTAATGACATAGAATCATTGAGACCAGAGGGAGCAGGGAAACCCACCATAACATCTTTTACATTCTCTGACAGACCCTTCCGAAAAAGGGCTGCCAAAGCATCATCATTCCATTTGGTCAGGACTGCCCACTTTCGGAATTTCTGACAGTACAACTCAGCGTCCTCAAGCCCCTGATTTAATGCCAACAAGGTTTTTTCAGCTTGATCAGTGACATTAGGTTCATCGTACAATAACCCCAGAGCCAGAAAAAAATGCATCAACATTACTCAAAACAGGGTCCCCAGGTGTCAGGGAAAAAGCCCAATCCTGAGGATCGCCGCGCAGGAGAGAGATGACAATTTGAACCTGCTGTGCTGCGTTCCCTGAGGACTTAGGTTTTAACCCCTCTCTGCCATCAGACGTACTATTCCGTCCATGTGACCCTGGACCTAATTCCCATGGACGGAATAGTACGTCATGGGCGATCAGCTGTGCTCCCGGGGGGAGCGCAGCTGATCGCCGCCGGGTGTCAGCTGTATATCACAGCTGACACCCAGCACTATGTGTCAGGAGCGGTCACGGACCGCTCCCGGCACATTAACCCCTGGCACACCGCGATCAAACATGATCGCGGTGTGCCCGGGGCACAGGGGAGGATCGCGCAGGCAGGGGGCTCCCTGCGCGCTCCCCTGAGACCCTCAGAGCAGCGCGATGTGTCGCGCTGTTCCGAGGGTCCGTCCTCCCTCCAGGTCCCCGGATCCAAGATGGCGCCGGGGTCCTGCAGGGAGGCGGCTTCCTCAGTGCCTGCTGAGAGCAGGCGCAGAGGAAGCCTGCAGCGATGCCAGAGCGATCGCTGGTGTGACAGAGTGCTGTGCACACTGTCACACCAGCGATCTGATAAAATACTGTGATGTCCCACCCTGGGACAAAGTAAAAAAGTAAATAAAATAAAAATAAAAAAGTGGTAAAAAAAATCATCAAAAAAAAAAAAATATTCCCCAAAAAATTCATTTCTTCCTGTAAATAAAAAAACAAAACAATAAAAGTACACATATTTGGTATCGCCGCGTCTGTAACGACCCCCCTATAAAACTGTCCCACTAGTTAACCCCTTTAGTGAACCCCTTAAAAAAAAAACTAAGCAAAAAATCAATGCTCTATCATCATACCGCCGAACAAAAAGTGGAATAACACGCGATCAAAAAGACATATATAAATAAACATGGTACCGCTGAAAACGTCATCTTGTCCCGCAAAAAACGAGCCATCATACAGTATCATCAGCGAAAAAATAAAAAGGTTATAGCTCGCAGAATAAAGCGATGCAAAAATAATGATTTTTTATATAGAATTGTTTTTATTCTATAAAAGCGCCAAAACATAAAAAATGATATAAATGAGGTATCGCCGTAATCGTACTGACCCGAAGAATAAAACTGCTTTATCAATTTTACCACACGCGGAACGCTATAAACGCCTCCCCCAAAAGAAATTCATGAATTGCTGATTTTTGTTCATTCTAACCTCCCAAAAATCGAAATAAAAAGCGATCAAAAAATGTCACGTGCTCAAAAATGGTACCATTAAAAACGTCACCTCGTCCCGCAAAAAATAAGACCTCACATGACTCTGTGGGCCAAAATATGCAAAAATTATAGCTCTCAAAATGTGGTGATGCAAAAAACTACTTTTTGCAATAAAAAGCGTCTTTTAGCGTGACAGCTGCCAATCACAAAAACCCGCTATAAATAGTAAATCAAACCCCCCTTTATCACCCCCTTAGTTAGGGAAAAATCATAAAACTAAAAAAATGTATTTGTTTCCATTTTCCCATTAGGGTTAGGGTTGCGGCTAAAGTTAGGGTTAGGATTGGCGCTAAAGTTAGTATTAGGGTTATGGTTGGGATTATGGTTAGGGGTGTGTTAGGGTTAGGTTTGTGGTTAGGGTTGGGACTAGGGTTAGGGGTGTGTTGGGGTTAGGGTTGGAGTTAGAATTGGGGGGTTTCTGCTGTTTAGGCACATCAGGGGCTCTCCAAATGTGACATGGCGTCTGATCTCAATTCCAGCCAATTCTGCGTTGAAAAAGTCAAACGGTGCTCCTTCACTTCTGAGCTCTGCCATGCGCCCAAACAGTAGTTTACCCCTGCATATGGGGTATCAGCGTAATCTGGACCACAAGAGTTATTGTGCAATTTGTCCTATTTCTTCTGTTACCCTTGGGAAAAGAAAAAACTGGGTGCGACAAAATCATTTTTGTAAAAAAAAAAATGATTTTTTTGTTTTTACTGCTGTATGTTATAAATTTTCTGTGAAGCACTTGGGGCTTCATGGCACTCACCACACTTCTAGATAAGTTCCTTGTGGGGTCTATTTTCCAAAATGGGGTCACTTGTGGGGGGTTTCCACTGTTTAGGCGCATCAGGGGCTCTCCAAATGCGACATGACGCCCCCAGACCATTCCATCAAAGTCTACAATCCAAAACGTCACTACTTCTCTTCCGAGCCCAGACGTGCACCCATACAGTCGTTTTCTCACACATGTTGGGTATCAGCGTACTCAGGAAAAATTGGACAACAACTTTTGGGGTCCAATTTCCCCTGTTACCCTTGTGAAAATAAAATATTGGGGGCGAAAAAATCATTTTTGTAAAAAAAAAAAAGATTTTTTATTTTTACAGCTGTACGTTATAAACTTCTGTGAAGCACTTCGGGGTTCAAAGTGCTCAACATACTTCTAGATAAGTTCCTTGTGGGGTCTATTTTCCAAAATGGGGTCACTTGTGGGGGGTTTCCACTGTTTAGGCGCATCAGGGGCTCTCCAAATGCGACATGACGCCCCCAGACCATTCCATCAAAGTCTACAATCCAAAACGTCACTACTTCTCTTCCGAGCCCCAACGTGTACCCATACAGTAGTTTTCTCCCACATATTGGGTATCCGCGTACTCAGGACAAATTGGACAACAACTTTTGGGGTCCAATTTCTCCTGTTACCCTTGTGAAAATAAAATATTGGGGGCGAAAAAAAATCATTTTTGTAAAAAAAAAAGGATTTTTTATTTTTACGGCTGTACGTTATAAACTTCTGTGAAGCACTTCGGGGTTCAAAGTGCTCACCACACATCTAGATAAGTTCCTTGTGGGGTCTATTTTCCAAAATGGGGGTCACTTGTGGGGGGTTTCCACTGTTTAGGCACATCAGGGGCTCTCCAAATGCGACATGACGCCCCCAGACCATTCCATCAAAGTCTGCAATCCAAAACGTCACTACTTCCCTTCCGAGCCCCGACGTGCGCCCATACAGTAGTTTACTCCCACATATTGGGTATCAGCGTACTCAGGACAAATTGGACAACAACTTTTGGGGTCCAATTTCTCCTGTTACTCTTGTGAAAATAAAATATTGGGGGCGAAAAAATCATTTTTGTAAAAAAAAAAAAAAAAAATTTATTTTACGGCTGTACGTTATAAACTTCTGTGAAGCACTTTGGGGTTCAAAGTGCTCACCACACATCTAGATAAGTTCCTTGAGGGGTCTAGTTTCCAAACTGGTGTCATTTGTGGGGGGTTTCCACTGTTTAGGCAGATCAGGAGCTCTCCAAACACGACATGGCATCCAGCCAATTCTGCGTTGAAAAAGTCAAACGACGCTCCTTCCCTTCCAAACTCTGCCATGCACCCAAACAGTGGTTTACCCCCACATATGGGGTATCAGCGTACTCAGGACAAATTGCACAATAACTTTTGGAGTCTTGTTACCCTTGGGAAAATAAAAATTGGGGTGAAAAGATAAATTTTGTGGAAAAAATATGATTTTTTAATTTTACGGCTCTACGTTATAAACTTGTGTGAAGCACTTGGGGGTTCAAATTGCTCACCAAAGATCTAGATAAGTTCCTTAGGGGGTCTAGTTTCCCAAATGGGGTCACTTATGGGGGGTTTCCACTGTTTAGGCACATCAGGGACTCTCCAAATGCAACATGGCATCCAATCTCAATTCCAGCCAATTTTGGTTGGAAACAGTCAAATGGTGCTCCTTCCATTCCGAGCTCTGCCACGCGCCCAAACAGTGGTTCCCCCCCACATATGAGGTATCAGCATACTCAGGACAAATTGGACAACAACTTTTGAGGTCCAATTTCTCCTGTTACCTATGGGAAAATAAAAAATTAGTGACTAAGAGATAATTTTTGTGGGAAAAAAATAGGATTTTTTATTTTCATGCCCGGGCATTATAAACTTGTGTGAAGCACTTGGGGGTTCAAAGTGCTCACCAAAGATCTAGATAAGTTCCTTAGGGGGTCTAGCTTCCAAAATGGGGTCACTTGTGGGGGGTTTCCACTGTTTAGGCTCATCTGGGGCACTACAAACGGAACATGACCCTCATCAATGTTTGCATTCCAAAACGTTACTGCTTCCTTTCCAAGCCCTGCCGTGCGCCCAAACAGTTCCCCCCCCCACATATGGGTATCAGCGTACTCAGGACAAATTGGACAACAACTTTTGGGGTCCAATTTCCTTGGGAAAAATCAAAAATTTGGGACTAAAAAATCATTTTTGTGGAAAATTGTTTTTTTGTTTTTTTCACACCCAGGCATTATAAACTTTTGTGAAACACTTTGGGGTTCAAAGTGCTCACAACAGATCTAGACAAGTTCCTTAGGGGGTCTAGTTTCCAAAATGGTGTCACTTGTGGGGGGTTTCCACTGTTTAGGCACATCACCGGCTCTCCAAACACGACATGGCGTCCAATCTTAACTCCAGCCAATTTTAGTTTGAAAAAGTCAAACGGCGCTCCTTCCCTTACGAGCTCTGCCATGTGCCCAAACAGTGGTTTTCCCCCACATATTGGGTATTGGCGTACTCAGGAGAAATTGCACAACAACTTTATCTGCCCGTTTTCTCCTTTTATCCTTGTGAAAATAAAAAAAAGTTTGTAAAAGATCATTTTTGTGGCTAAAAAGTTAAATATTAATTTTTTCCTTCCACGTTGCTTCAGCTCCTGTGAAGCACCTGAAGGGTTATTAAACTTCTTGAATGTGGTTTTGAGTACCTTGAGGGGTGCAGTTTTTAGAATGGTGTCACTTTTTGGTATTTTCTGCTATATAGACCCGTCAAAGTGACTTCAAATGTGATGTGGTCCCTAAAAAAATGGCTTTGTAAATTTTGTTGTAAAAATGAGAAATCACTGGTCAACTTTTAACCCTTATAATTTCCTAACAAAAAAAAATTTTGGTTCCAAAATTGTGCTGATGTAAAGTAGACATGTGGGAAATGTTATTTCTTAACTATTTTGTGTGACATATTTCTCTGTTTTAAGGGAAAAAAAATTCAAAGTTTGAAAATTGCAAAATTTTCAAAATTTTCGCCATATTTGTGTTTTTTTCAAAAATAAACGCAAGTTATATCAAAGAAATTATACTTCTATCGTGAAGTACAATATGTCACGAGAAAACAACCTCAGAATCGCGAAGATCCGTTGAAGCGTTCCAGAGTTATAACCTCATAAAGAGACAGTGGTCAGAATTGTAAAAATTGGCCCGGTCAATAACGTGCAAACCACCCCTGGGGGTGAAGGGGTTAAGGCAAAAAACAACTTACAGTTATTTATGAAATTAAGAAATTTAGCTCGATCCCCAAAAAAAAATCTGGCATGGGGATCCTAGGTTCCACAACCAGCAACCTAGCAAGATAGGTAGCAATACTCCGAACTTCAGTGGCAAGCTGATCCACACGGCCAGACAACTGTGCAAACTCCATTGAGAGAAAAAAAAAATCCTCCTCAGCACCCTGAGAAAAAGAGGGAAAAAAAAAAATGCAACAAACAGAAAAAAAAAAAATCTCTGACAACTCTGACAACTTTCTTCTTTCCACACTTTTTTTCCCTTCTGTGAGTACCATATAATTTTCAGTTGGGCCGGTGATACTGTTATGATTTGGTAGCTGAGGAGAGCAGGCAAAAACGGCAATACACCAGAGAGGTTGGAATCTACTGGATTGCAGTACCCTGACTAACCACCACAACTAAAGGCAGCCGTGGAGCGTTCCTACGTTGGTCCTAGACGCCTCGTCACAGCCTGAGAGGTTAACTACACCTAAAGATAGAAAGAGGAAAGCTATCTGCCCCGGAGCAGATCCCCAAAGAACATAAGAAGCCCCCAAACATGTAATGGCGGTTAGACAAGAGGAAATACAGACACAGACAGAAAATATTATGAGCAAACGTTGGGGCCCAAACTACCTGGACAGAAAAGGATAGGAAGGACACTTACTGCAATCCAAAAAACCCTAAAAAATACCAACTCTACTAATTGCAAAAACACCTGAGATCACACGACCTCTACCACCTAAATTAGTTCTCTGGTGTCACAAAACTAAGCCGCAGCCACTGAAAAAACTGGAAAAGGCAAATGAACAAATAACAGTGGCTCAGATAAACTGAGAGGAGCACAAGCCCCCGGAGGGGACCTGGCTGACCTCCACAGAAGTGCAGGGAACAATGCAAAAAGCAAGCACAAAAATAAAAGCAGAAAATATCTTATCTGATAGCAGAAGATGCAGGCAATACTCAGCAAGCTTCCAAGTGAACCAGGAACCACAGTTGAGACAAGAACAATTGATCACCGGCAACCATGATGGGACGGAACCTCCCTTATATAAGACCAGTCTGTAACTCCTGATTGCCAATCCTCATTGAATGGTTCAGTACTGTTTGTAACCACCAGAGGGAGCTTCTGCTCAGAATTCATTTCTAACACATTCACAACACCCGTGCATTATAAACTTGTGTGAAGCACTTGGGGGTTCAAAGTGCTCACCAAAGCTCTAGATAAGTTCCTTAGGGGGTCTAGTTTCCAAAATGTGGTCACTTGTGGGGGGTTTCTACTGTTTAGTTTCATCTGGGGCAATGCAAACGGAACATGACCCCCATCAACGTCTGCATTCCAAAACGTTACTACTTTCTTTCCAAGCCCTGCCGTGCGCCCAAACAGTCCCCCCCCCCACATATTGGGTATCAGCGTACTCAGGACAAATTGGACAACAACTTTTGGGGTCCAATTTCCTTGGGAAAAATCAAAAATTTGGGACTAAAAAATCATTTTTGTGGAAAATTGTTTCTTTTTTTTTTCACACCCAGGCATTATAAACTTTTGTGAAACACTTGGGGGTTCAAAGTGCTCACAACAGATCTAGATAAGTTCCTTAGGGGGTCTAGTTTCCAAAATGGTGTCACTTTTGGTGGGATTCCACTGGTTAGGCGCATCAGGGGCTCTCCAAACGCAACATGGTATCCAATCTCAATTCCAGCCAATTTTAGTTTGAAAAAGTCAAACGGCGCTCCTTCCCTTATGACAGTGGTTTCCCCCCACATATGGGTTATTGGCATACTCAGGAGAAATTGCACAACAACTTTATCTGTCCATTTTCTTCTTTTACCCTTGTGAAAATAAAAAAAAGTTTGTAAAAGATCATTTTTGTGACTAAAAAGTTAAATATTAATTTTTTCCTTCCACGTTGCTTCAGTTCCTGTGAAGCACCTGAAGGGTTAATAAACTTATTGAATGTGGCTTTGAGTACCTTGAGGTGTGCAGTTTTTAGAATAGTGTCACTTTTGGGTATTTTCTGCTATATAGACCCCTCAAAGTGACTTCAAATATGAGGTGGTCCCTAAAAAAAATGGCTTTGTAAATTTTGTTGTAAAAATGAGAAATCGCTGGTCAACTTTTAACCCTTATAATTTCCTAAGAAAAAAAAATTTTGATTCCAAAATTGTGCTGATATAAAGTAGACATGTGGGAAATGTTATTTCTTAAACTATTTTGTGTGACATATTTCTCTGTTTTAAGGGAATAAAAATTCAAAGCTTGAAAATTGCAAAATTTTCAAAATTTTCGCCATATTTGCATTTTTTTCAAAAATAAACCCAAGTTATATCAAAGAAATTTTACCAATAACGTGAAGTACAATATGTCACGAGAAAACAATCTCAGAATCGCGAGGATCCGTTGAAGCGTTCCAGAGTTATAACCTCATAAAGAGACAGTGGTCAGAATTGTAAAAATTGGCCCGGTCATTAACCTGCAAACCACCCTTGGGGGTGAAGGGGTTAAAGCTCCGTATATATTTCAGCAGTAAGACACACGGTCACAGGCCCAGTCTGGATAACACCAGAATATCAAAATCAGGAATAGTGTACTGGATCAGTAGCATACAGCGGTATACAGTGTTGTTTCAATTGTAAAGCTACGTATATATTTCAGCACTAAGACACACGGTCACAGGCCCAGTCTAGCTAACACCAGAAAATCTAAATCAGGAATAGTGTACTGGATCAGTAGCGTACAGCGGTAAACAGTGTTGTTTGAATTTTAAAGCTCTGTATATATTTCAGCACTAAGACACACGGTCACAGTCCCAGTCTGGATAACACCAGAATATCAAAATCAGGAATAGTGTACTGGATCAGTAGCATACAGCTGTATATAGTGTTGGTGGAATTTTAAAGCTCCGTATATATTTCAGCAGTAAGACACACGGTCACGGGCCCAGTATGGCTAACACCAGAATATCAAAATCAGGAATAGTGTACTGGATCAGTAGCATACAGCGGTGATAGGGAATTCAGGAGACCCTTCTATATTCTGATACCCTTTTAGATATTCTCATACAATAATCCCTTTAAGAAATCACTTCTCTATATTCCACTAAGACATTATTTGCTGACTGAACTAGCAACATGACACGACATGTACCAAAGGTTAGCCAACGAGACATATTCTTGTTGACTATGAGATAATTAGAATAATATCACCCTAATGATGGGAGCAGCAAATAATGAGTATAGGTGAATGACGATTAAACATGCAATCAATCAGTTAAGTAATAAAGTTATAACTGCTGATGATGACAGTTTGGGGGTCCATCAAAGGAACACCTGATGATTAGTGAATTCCTTAGTTTGATAAATAGCTGGTCAAATTTACATGGACTATGGTACGTGACAAAATGTATTTTGTGTAATAAATGATTTGCTAATATGTCCTGGAAAACACCATTACCTATTGTATGTGTACGCCCAGTCCAGCCGTCAATATAAGCTGGCTGGGGGAGTGATTAAAGCCAGATGACCTTGGCATCAGAACAAGACGCTCGTCTCCTGTGTCATTTCATCTCACCATCCTGCCTCGATCGAAGCTCCATCCAATCAGGCAATCATCTGATATCCTAAAAGGCCTGTTTAGGCCTAAACCTGACAATTTTGGCGTCCCTGCGTTGGGGCTGGTTCAACAGAGGACACACCCAGTATCCGAGTCCTGGCAATCGCACTGCGGACCGAGGAAAACACACAGAAAACATCACAGGTGAAGGTAAGAAATTTGTTTCTTACAACACTCTGTGTCTCCCTCGGCCCTACAGCTTGCACACCGGACTTTGGGTACGTTATAGATGTGTCTTTCTAGATTACCAGCTCATATTGTTTGACAAAGAACCATAGACAGCATATCAGATTGATTGATTATTTGTAATTTCTGTTATATGTTATCTGTTGTAGTGTGCACTGAATAACTGTGTCTGCAAGAGAATGATTGAGACATGAGACTCCCTGCATGCACTGAATGAGTTAACTAACTGTGTGTGTGATAAGGATTTCTTTACAAGAATCCTGAATGTTATAAGGGAGTCCACTTAGATAAAGAAGTAAAAGAGTGACCTTTGCTGGATTGGTCATAGGAGAGAGGCACATTAGCAAAGTGAAAAACACATAGAAATACATCTGTGAGGAAGAGGTAAGCTGAACCCATAATATTGTGCTAAAAGTGTATGGTTTGCGTCAGTCTAGCCAATATTTGGGGAAGCTGCAAGTGAAGTGATTGGGTGAAAGGTTTGCAAAAGTGCGTGCAATGACTGAAAGGAACTATGCTTTTGCTTTATGGTGTAAGTCTGTCTATCTCCAGTCTTGTTTTGTGTTTGTGTTATTTTCATGGTGCTAGAAGATTTTGAACAGCTTTGGGTCATTTTAGCCTGCCTGTGGTTAATGGGGTTTGCTTTCTTGTTGATATATAGATTTGCTAAGTACGCCGGACTCAATTCTGAGAACGTGCCACTTACGGGTGACGGGCCAATAGGGCGAAGTGCTGTGACACTATAGGAAGAAGTGGTCACAGGGCCAAAGCACTTCATTAATAAATCCCCAGGTTAGTATAGTAGGGGAGGGATAAGAGATAACATACGTCACGTCCTTCACCTTGTTTGTTTATAAGTTGGGGTGAGGTATTGCAGTAAGGACAGGAGGGAAAGTGGGCACGCAATAACACCATGAGCACAGAGCAAGGTAGACATCAACCAGAGATAGAGAGAGAGAGTGACAGAGTAAGAAGAACACAAGCAGAAATGGGTAATAGGCAAATTTCAGAGCACCAAGAGGGTTACACAGCACAGGAGATAGTGGAGAAACGGAAAGGAAAGTTTGCAGTGAAGGATTTAAGGAAGTTATTGAGAGGCTTAGGGATGAAGAGTGAGCCGCTAGATTCCTCCCTCTGGGAGGCGGCTCTAGCAATGAGTATGGGGTGGATCACTGACAATAAGTTGGTTCCACAAGCAAGGGCTTGGGCAGAAGTAGAAAGAGAAATGAAAAAGGAATGTTGTTGGGAGTAAAGAAGAAACAGAAAAAGGAATTATGTATGTAAGGAAGGAAAAGGTGCCTCCACCATATCACCCCCATCTTATGGCTCCTGTGCTCAAAGGACCAGAAGGGTGGATATGTGTGTGTGGACAGAAAAACCCCGATTGGCGTGAACAATGTTCTGCCTGCGGGAGACCAAGACCCCATGTGGGTATAGGGTTGTATCCAGTTATACATGCTCAGTCTCAAGTACAGGACCCTGGGTAAAACATCACAATAAAATCAGAAAATAGCTTAAAAGGGCTAGACGACGACCAACCAGCTTTAGAGACTATGGACCAAACTGGTTCTGTAGCCGTGATATCAAACAATGCGACATCCACTCCTAGACGCCAAGCTGCCCCTATAACGACAGTGTCTCAATAAACCATGGGGCCCAAAAGACTATATGACGTTAGTGAAAGATGCACCAGACCCATTTGACTTGCCAATGTCCTTTTACAGATGGATGGTAGGATTAAATAATACCTACACGTGCACTTGGGCAGATTTAGAGTCTATCTTAAGGGGAAAAATTGGGGATGCAAGAATGGAGTCAGTTTTGGAGGCAATAATCAGAGTGGGGAGACCATATAGTTCTGAGTGGAGACTGGGAACACAGTATGCTAGGACCATGGAGTCAGGAATGAATTTCTTAAAAGGTCTGCATGCATGGTGTCAGGAAAAAGTAGGGGAATCCACAATCTCCCTCCTGGATGTAGTACAGGGTCCTCAGGATACAGTAGAACACTTTTGGGGGAACTTGAAGCTGAGACATGCAGATCTAGGTTATGAAGACATGGGAGAGGTAGGAAGGAAACTTTTCCATGGGGCTTTCATGGCAGGAATTAGACCCCAGCTCAGACAAAGGGTTCAGGCAGCAAAACCCGACTGGAGAACATGTACAATAGAGGAATTAGTACGGGTGGCAAAAGGGGTAGAATTAGATCAGAAGACAAAGTCAGTACCAATACTCTATGTTTCCAATGACCGTCAGACAGGACTTAGGAATTATTCAGTCAGAAAGGACCGCCGACAGAAGAGTGCTATAAATGTGGGAAAATGGGCCACATTCGTCGCGACTACAGATCACCTAGGAGAGACCCCACAAGTTACAACCAGACTAGGACTGACACTCTGACTCAAAACTCGCAATAGGAAGCAGGCAACCCCGTAGCCATCTATCCCCTTACAGCACCTTCACATCCAAGCTCACAAGGGGTAGTCTCAGTACATCTTCCAGGTGGTAGAAAAATTCAATTCCTGGTGGATACGGGGGCAGCCAAAACAGTTATCCGCCAGGAACATGTCAGATCATCAGACATATCAGACGACACCATTTACAGTCATGGCCAAAAGTTTTGAGAATGACACAAATATTATATTTTCACGTGATCTGCTGCCCTCTGGTTTTTATGTGTGTTTGACAGATGTTTTTATCACAGACAGAAATATAATAATTGCAAACATATGAGTAACAAAAGCTTATATTGACAGTTAGAATGAGTTAATGCAGCAAGTCAATATTTGCAGTGTTGACCCTTCTTCTTCAGGACCTCTGCAATTCTCCCTGGCATGCTCTCAATCAACTTCTGGACCAAATCCTGACTGATAGCAGTCCATTCTTGCACAATCAATGCTTTCATTTTGTCAGAATTTTTAGGTTTTTGTTTGTCCACCCGTCTCTTGATGATTGACCACAAGTTCTCAATGGGATTAAGATCTGGGGAGTTTCCAGGCCATGGACCCAAAATCTCTATGTTTTGTTCCCTGAGCCATTTAGTTATCACCTTTGCTTTATGGCAAGGTGCTCCATCATGCTGGAAAAGGCATTGTTGATCGCCAAACTGCTCTTGGAGGGTTGGGAGAAGTTGCTCTTGGAGGACATTCTGGTACCATTCTTTATTCATGGCTGTGTTTTTAGGCAAGACTGTGAGAGAGCCGATTCCCGTGGCTGAGAAGCAACCCCACACATGAATGGTTTCAGGATGCTTAACAGTTGGCATGAGACAAGACTGGTGGTAGCGCTCACCTTGTCTTCTCCGAATGAGGCGTTTTCCTGATGTCCCAAACAATCGAAAAGGGGATTCATCAGAGAAAATAACTTTACCCCAGTCCTCAGCAGTCCACTGCCTGTACCTTTTGCAGAATATCAGTCTGTCCATGATGTTTTTTCTGGAGAGAAGTGGCTTCTTTGCTGCCCTCCTTGAGACCAGGCCTTGCTCCAAGAGTCTCCACCTCACAGTGCGTGCAGATGCACTCACACCTGCCTGCTGCCATTTCTGAGCAAGCTCTGCACTGCTGGTAGCCCGATCCCGCAGCTGAAACACTTTTAAGAGACGGTCCTGGCGCTTGCTGGTCTTTCTTGGGCGCCCTGGAGCCTTTTTGGCAACAATGGAACCTCTCTCCTTGAAGTTCTTGATGATGCTATAGATTGTTGACTGAGGTGCAATCTTTCTAGCTGCGATACTCTTCCCTGTTAGGCCATTTTTGTGCATTGCAATGATGACTGCACGTGTTTCTTTAGAGATAACCATGGTTAACAGAAGAGAAACAATGATGCCAAGCACCAGCCTCCTTTTAAAGTGTCCAGTGGTGTCATTCTTACTTAATCATGACAGATTGATCTCCAGCCATGTCCTCATCAACACCCACACCTGTGTTAATGGAGCAATCACTGAAAAGAGGTTAGCTGGTCCTTTTAAGGCAGGGCTGCAATGATGTTGAAATGTGTTTTGGGGGATAAAGTTCATTTTCTAGCCAAATATTGACTTTGCAAGTAAGTGCTGTTAAGCTGATCACTCTTTATAACATTCTGGAGTATATGCAAATTGCCATTAGAAAAAGTGAAGCAGTAGACTTTGTAAAAATTAATATTTGTGTCATTCTCAAAACTTTTGGCCATGACTGTACACTCAAGGCTTTGAGGGACTGATTCAAGAATGTAAAATGACTAAACCATTGCCCTTCAAACTAGTTGACCACACGTGTATGACAAGACTACTGATAAGTGACAAATCACCTGTCAATTTGCTAGGTTCTGACGTCCTCCAAGCACTGCAGGCACATATTGTGTATGACCCAGATGGTACTGTGAAGCTGACAGCAGGGATTTCAGAGCATACTTTGTGCAGAGTACTCGCAGCTCTGCACATAACTGACACCCCCTCCCCTCTGGAGACACATGAGTCACTCACACAGGTTCCAGACGCGCTATGGGCAAAGTCCAAAACTGATATCAGACATATGCTAGTGCCTCCTATAATGGTTCATTTAAAGCCTGGTGCAAGACCACCGCAAATCAAGCAGTACCCTTTAAGTGCAGCACAAGAAGATGCCATAGGGAAGAACATCACAGCTCTCATTGCCTCTGGGGCTATAGCACCAACAAAGTCCATAGCGAACACTCCCCTGTTTCCAGTGAAGAAAAAGGGCAAGAAGGGAGAGCCAGTTTCCTACAGAATGGTGCATGACCTCAGAGCCATAAATGCTGTAACTGAACTGCTAACACCTGTAGTACCCAACCCCCACACAATCATGTCACAAATTCCAACCACAGCTGCTTACTTCACGTGTATTGATCTAGCAAATGCTTATTTCTCTGTGCCTTTACATCCAGATTGTCAACACCTGTTTGCTTTCACGTTCAGGGGGAGGCAGTATACATGGCTTGTATTGCCACATGGGGCCCACAACTCGCCAACCTTGTACACTGCTGCATTGCAACTTGTTTTGCAGGACTGGATCATCACACATGCTGAGGTAGTTCTGCTCCAGTATGTTGATGATCTCCTCCTTTGTGCCCCCAACAGAGATGTATGCTGCGAAGCTACAATCTCACTGCTTCAACACCTTTTTTCCAAAGGGTGCAAGGCGTCCAGAAACAAACTACAATTTTGTCAACTAAAAGTTGTATTTTTGGGACATTGCATATCACAAGGAGCACGCCACTTGACAGAGGATAGTAAGAAGGCAATTGAACAGCTACAACCACCTGCAGGGGTTCAACACCTACGCACCTTCTTGGGGCTAGCATCATATTGCAGGCCTTGGATTCGCTCTGCATCCATTCTCATGCAGCCTCTCTATGATTGTCTGCCCACACAACCCTTCCAGCTCCATCAGGAAGCACTAGACAGTTTCTACTCACTAAAACTTACAATTGTCTCTGCTCCAGCACTTGGCACCCCAGACTACGTAAAACTGTTTCTGCTCTACTGTACAGAAATGATGGGACATGCTACAGGGGTCCTAGCCCAAAAACATGGCCAACACAACAGGCCTGTGGCCTACTACTCTGCTCGTTTAGATCCTGTTGCATGAGGAGCTCCATCATGTGTCCGCGCAGTGGCAGCTGTTTCACTCTTACTAGACAAGGCCTCAGAGATTGTACTGCACTATCAAATCACTGTCTACACTCCACATGACCTGCACAGCAACCTCAGCCAGGTCCAACCCAAGCATATTGCTGTAGCCAGACATCTTAAGCTTCAGTGTTCCCTCCTAATGCCTCCCAATGTCACTTTGAAACGGTGTATGACTTTGAATCCAGCTACCCTTATTCCAATCAATGTAGCAGATTCAAAAGGGGGATAAGGGGGGGATGGGCAAGGAAAACCACTGTTTTTGCAAAATCTGTCAGAAGATAAATTGTTTGATGCATACCATGAGCATGACTGTATAGCCCTTATGGCTCAAGAGACTGCAGGGTTCTCACATGTTTCTGATGTACCTCTCACTAATCCTGAGGTTGAGCTTTTTGTAGATGGTTCAAGAAGCATCGTTGAAGATGGACGGTTCTATACTGGATATGCAGTGGTCATACAGCATGAGGTAGTAAAAGCAGAACCACTTCCTCCTCACATGTCAGCACAAGAGGCGGAGTTGACGGCACTCATTGAAGCGCTTAAAGGGGTGACAGGTAAACACTGTAATATCTACACAGATTCAAGCTATGCTATCGGTATAGCCCATGACTATGGTCCCATATGGAGGGCGAGAGACTTTCTTACATCAGCAGGTACCCCTGTAAAACATGGGAAGCTTATCAAACAACTGCTGGAGGCACTTCTGCTCCCGAAGGAAGTTGCCATAGTTAAGGTAAAAACACACACAAAACTCTCTACCAACGAAGAAAGAGGCAACGAGAAGGCGGACAAGGCAGCCAAGGAAGCCGCACGAAAGCTGAGGCATGACCAGGCCTCTGGGGTACCCCCACTGATCATGGTAAGCACTGAGTGTCAGCAATTAGATCTTAATATCTTACAGGCTCTGACTCGGCAGACAACTGGGGAAGAGAAGAGGGTATGGTCGAAAGCTGGAGCTCAGGAGCATGAAGGTTTGTTGAATGATGGGTCAGAAAGTCTGCCTACCGAGGGCCTTGTACCCCATGATGGCTCAGGCGGCTCATGGCCCAACGCATTTGTCCAAAAACGCCATGTGTGCTTTAGTAGAGAGACAATGGATCGCCTCTGGATTCACAACAGTCGCTACTAGATTTACACAGGCATGTCTAACATGTGCACAACACAATCCAGGAAGTGTAGTGAAAGTACCACAGAAACACGCCTAAGCCCCTCTATCCGTTTCAATGACTGCAGATAGATTTCATACAACTCCCAAGAACAGGAATGTATGAATTCGTGCTCGTGTGTATTGACCTCTTTTCAGGCTGGCCAGAAGCCTTCCCTATGCCAAAAGCTACTGCAAGAGCCATGCAAAGAAGTTGATGTCAGAAGTCTTCTGCAGGTTTGGACTACCTGAAACCATAGAGCCTGACAGAGGTACCCATTTCACCGGACAGGTAATGCAGAATACCATGCAAATGTTAGGGGTGACACAGGCTTTTCACACCCCATACAGACCCCAAGCAAGTGGGAAGGTTGAAAGGCTAAATGGTACCCTTAAAGGGAATCTGTCACCCTAAATTGGCGGGATATTTAAATGATGGCAGTCAGGTCAGATGGGTGGTGTTTTGGGTACTTGCCTTAACATGTTGTTCGCCGCTGTCTCCATTATTTCTGGGAATTGTAGTCGTTGCCCTCCATATAACGGGCCTGCGCATTGCAATCTGCGGGCAAAGCATACTGCGCGTGCGCAATTCAAGATTGCAATGCGCAGGTGCATTATATGGAGGGCAATGACTACAATTTCCAGAAATAATGGAGACAGCGGCGAACAACATGTTAAGGCAAGTACCCAAAACACCGCCCATCTGACCTGACTGCCATCATTTAAATATCCCGCCAATTTAGGGTGACAGATTCCCTTTAAGCTAAAAATTCAGAAAGCAAGTGAGGAATTGGGGAAACTTTGGACAGAATGTCTGCCTTTAGCGCTCTTTTCTATTAGGTACACGCCCAATAGGAAGACTAAGCTCTCACCATTTGAGGTTTTGTTTGGGTCAGCCCCTAGGTTAGGACTGTATTTTCCACAGTTACTGCAACTGCAGTGTGACACTCTCACCTCTTATGTCCAGGGCCTGCAAAAGAGGCTCTCCTCTGTGCATAAACAAGTTTTTTACTCTATTCCAGACCCAGAGTGTCGAGAAGGTGCCCATTCTCTACAGCCTGGAGACTGGGTGGTGGTAAAAAGACACACAAGGAAACCATTGAAGCCAAGGTTTGATGGTCCCTTTTCAAGTCCTCCTCACTACAGCCACATCAGTAAAGTTTGAAGGAAGACCAACTTGGATCCATGCCAGCCATTGCAAAGTTTTGGACCGAAAGAAGGATGATCCTGCTTCTGATGATACTGCCAATCTTACCCTACAAAGGACAGACGGCTCGGACGAGTAGAAGTGACACTTTTAGGACTGTAGTTCATATTAGATTTGATTTTGAGAAAAATGTGGAATGGATGAAGTACATTTATTATAATCAACAGAGATTCATAAAGTATGTTGGAGGTACACTACAAGAAATAATAGCTCAGCAGATACACTACAAACAGTAGAAAACATAACGTAGCACCAAACGATTAACACATGTACTTGCTAGTATAATCATGCACATATAATTGAGATTCTTTTCTTTCACATAACAAATCAATGAAGTTGAGAAAAAGATATATCTCCCTCACCTATGGGGAATTCGGCCGAAGAAATGGTTAGGAAGTCCGACACTGGCACTAGGCCTTTGACATACCTGTGGGTTCAGGGTAGAGTCATATCTATTCTCAAAAGGGGGAACTGATAGGGAATTCAGGAGACCCTTCTATATTCTGATACCCTTTTATATATTCTCATACAATAATCCCTTTAAGAAATCACTTCTCTATATTCCACTAAGACATTATTTGCTGACTGAACTAGCAACATGACACGACATGTACCAAAGGTTAGCCAACGAGACATATTCTTGTTGACTATGAGATAATTAGAATAATATCACCCTAATGATGGGAACAGCAAATAATGAGTATAGGTGAATGACGATTAAACATGCAATCAATCAGTAAAGTAATAAAGTTATAACTGATGATGATGACAGTTTGGGGGTCCATCAAAGGAACACCTGATGATTAATGAATTCCTTAGTTTGATAAATAGCTGGTCAAATTTACATGGACTATGGTACGTGACAAAATGTATTTTCTGTAATAAATGATTTGCTAATATGTCCTGGAAAACACCATTACCTAATGTATGTGTACGTCCAGTCCAGCCGTCAATATAAGCTGGCTGGGGGAGTGATTAAAGCCAGATGACCTTGGCATCAGAAGAAGACGCTCGTCTCCTGTGTCATTTCATCTCACCATCCTGCCTCGATCGAAGCTCCATCCAATCAGGCAATCATCTGATATCCTAAAAAACCTGACAGGAATAGTGTACTGGATCAGTAGCATACTGCGGTATAACAGTGTTGTTTCAATTGTAAAGCTCCGTACCGTATATACTCGTGTATAAGCCGAGATTTTCAGCACCTTTTTTCGTGCTGAAAATGCCCCCTCGGCTTATACACGAGTCATAGGGCAGAAACCAGCGGGGTAGGGGGTGCTGCGGCAGGAGCCGGTGGCTGGGATCATACTCACCCTCCCCGTGCCATTGCTGAGGGTCCCTGCAATCCTGCGTTCTCCCGGCTTCTTCAGCTCTCCAGCGCTGAGCGGTGATGTAATACCCGCTCATTAAGGTCATGTAATATGGACGCGACGCCACTCCCATAGGCGTGGCGTCCATATTCATGGCCTTAATGAGCGGTATTACATCACCGCTCAGTGCTGGAGAGCCGAAGGAAGCCGGGGAGAGCTGCAGGATTGCAGGGACGCTCAGCGATGGCACGGGGAGGGGTGAGTATGATGGAGGAGAGGACAAGGAGCATGAGCAGGACGGGGGGGGAGGAATGGTGGACGGGGGAAGCATGGAGGAGGGCGGGGAGGATAACGGAGGACGGGGGAGGCATGGAGCAGGACAGGGGGGGAGAACGGTGATGGGGAGGCGTGAGGAGGACGGGAGAACGGAGGACGGGGGAAGCATGGAGCAGGACAGGGGGGGCACAGGAGGACGGATAAGGAATGGGGAGCACAGCGGAGGGCGGAGCAGAGGGGTGGAGTACAGAGGAGAATAGGGGAGCACAGAGCTGGATGGGGGAGCAAGAAGCAGGACGGGGGCAGCACAGAGCAGGAGGGCAGTTTATACACCCGGCTTATACACGAGTCAATAAGTTTTCCCAGTTTTTTGTGGCAAAATTAGGGGGGTCGGCTTATACACGGGTCGGCTTATACACGAGTATATACGGTATATATTTCAGCACTTAGACACACGGTCACAGGCCCAGTCAGGATAACACCAGAATATCAAAATCAGGAATAGTGTACTACATCAGTAGCGTACAGCGGTATACAGTGTTGTTTGAATTGTTAAGCTACGTATATATTTCAGCACTAAGACACACGGTCACAGGCCCAGTCTAGCTAACACCAGAAAATCAAAATCAGGAATAGTGTACTGGATCAGTAGCGTACAGCAGTATACAGTGTTGTTTGAATTTTAAAGCTCCGTATATATTTCAGCAGTAAGACACACGGTCACAGGCCCAGTCTGGATAACACCAGAATATCAAAATCAGGAAAAGTGTACTGTCTCAGTAGCGTACAGCTCTATACAGTGTTGGGGAAATTGTAAATCTCCGTATATATTTCAGGAAAAACTGACACGGTCAAAGGCCCAGTTTGGATAACAGCACAATATGAAAGGCCAAAAAAGTGTACTGTATCAGTAGCGCACAGCTGTATACAGTGTTGGGGGAATTGTTAATCTCCATATATATTTCCGGAGTCAGCCTGTATTTGTCCGTGATACCAGCCTGCACATGGTACTGTGAGAAGCGTACAGCTCTATACGGTGTGGGAAAAAATGAACACTCGGTAACTGTAGCGTCGGCGTCCCGGCCCTCTGCCAGGCAGGGACGCCGTTCCCCTTACCAGCGCTCTGCGTCCTCAGCGCTCCCGGCGTCCTCGGCGCCCCCGGCATCCTCGGCGTCCTCCTTCCGCCCTGCTGGGCCCGCGCGCTCCTTCCCTGCTGCTGGACTTAGGGCGCGCGCCCCTCCCCCGCTCTTAAAGGAGCCGCGCGCATTTTCCAAATTAGTCTCCGGCCAATGCCGGAGGACTCCACCCTATATTAAGGGCTTCCTCTTTAATGGAGGTGCCCGAGCAATGTTGTTGTTGCACTGTATAACTCTGCTTCAGCCCTCAGCTCCTGGTTCCAGTTGCCTGCCTGTTACCTGTCTGTTTGCTGTCTGCCATCTGACTGCAGCCCTCCCCGGAGGTTCGGACATCACCTGCAGTGATCCCCGGCTATTACAAAGACTCTTGCCTGCTCACTTGGGAGCGATCATCTGCCATCCGACTGCAGCTCTATCCGAAGGTTCGGACTTCATCAGCAGTGATCACCGGCTACTCCAGAGACTCTTGCCTGCTCACTTGGGAGCGATCATCTGCCATCCGACTGCAGCTTTATCCGAAGGTTCGGACTTCATCAGCAGTGATCACCGGCTACTCCAGAGACTCCTGCCTGCTCGCTTGGGAGCGATCATCTGCCATCGGACTGCAGCCTACCAGGAGGCTCCAACATCTCAGGTCGTATAAGCCTGTCTATTCAGAAACTGTCCTGGTCACTTGCTGTGACAACCTGCCTGTCCAGAGACTGCCCTGGTCACTTGCTGTGACAACCTGCCTGCCCAGAGACTGCCCTGGTCACTTGCTGTGACAACCTGCCTACCCAGAGACTGCCCTGGTCACTTTCCGTGACAACCTGCCTACCCAGAGACTGCCCTGGTCACTTGCCGTGACAACCTGCCTACCCAGAGACTGCCCTGGTCACTTGCCGTGACAACCTGCCTACCCAGAGACTGCCCTGGTCACTTGCCGTGACAAACTGCCTACCCAGAGACTGCCCTGGTCACTTCCCGTGAATTCCTGTCCGTATTCCCCGGGCGCCACCTGCTCTCTTACAAGTATACTGTCTTGTATAATAAAGCTCAGTGGTTTCACCTACCAGACCCGTTACAGTTTGCTCGGGCCATGGAACCCGGTGGCACCCAAACCCCTTCACTCCCGGAATTGTGTCATGAACTATCTCGCCAGAAGTCGCAACAGGAGGCCATCCTGGGTCACCTGCGGAACGTCAATTCCCGCCTGGACACTCTGAATTCATCACCAGCAACCACCGCTGGAGCCATGACTCACAATCCGGCAGCCTCGCTGCTTCCCAATTCCGTGGTTTCCATTCCCGGACCCCGACTTTCAGCTCCTCCTAGGTTTGGAGGCGACCCTGCTCTGGCTCGTGGTTTCATTAACCAGTGCACCCTGCATTTCGAACTCCTGGCATACCAGTTTAACTCTGACCGGGCCAAAATTGCCTTCATCATGTCCCATCTCACCGGAGAGGCTCTGGCCTGGCTTAATCCTCTCTGGGAGAGAGAAGATCCTCTGGTATCTGACCTGCCTGCTTTTCTCTCGGCCTTCCGGAAGATATTCGACGAACCTGGACGGAAGACCTCCTCTGCATCATCTCTGTTGCGTCTCCGTCAGGAGAGTCTCACCGTTGGTCAATATGCCATACGGTTCCGTACCCTAGCCTCAGAGTTGGCTTGGGACAATAACGCCCTGATTTCGGTCTTCTGGGAGGGTCTGTCCGGCCGTATTAAAGATGAACTGGCCGGTTGGGACATTCCAAACTCCCTTGATGATTTAATAAATCTTGCCAATCGAATTGATCTACGGTTCCAGGAACGTGCCAAAGAGGTCACCCGTGAGAGAGGGTTTCCTCGTCTTGCACCCTCGTTTCAGAGACCTATAACCCCTTCTGTTTCTCCCCAGATGCACACTGCTGAGCCTATGCAGGTCGACCAGACCAAGATGGTCAAAGCCCGTCAGGACTCACGCCGTGCCGAGAGGAGTTGCTTCTACTGTGGCAGTAAGGAGCACTGGATCCGTACCTGTCCGGAGAGGTCGGGAAACGCCTGTGTCTAGGTTCGCTCGGAGAGGTCCACCTAGACCAGAATAAATCCTTTTCATCTCTGCTGCTGTCTGTCTCTATTCTCATCGGTAAGAACCGTTACTTCGAACTGGCCCAACTTGATTCTGGAGCAGCTGGGAATCTTGTTTCACAGTCTCTAGTAGAGAAGTATCGCATTCCCACCAAACCTCTGGTTGAACCAGTATCTGTTGCTGCTGTGGATGGGGGTCTCCTACCTCGTCCCATCCAACTTATCACCGAAGCCATAACCCTGCAGGTGGGAATGTTGCATTCTGAGAGCATCTCGTTTCATGTTTTACCTGGACTCTCTCATGCTTTCTTACTAGGTCTGCCCTGGCTCCAAAAACATGCACCCGTGCTCGACTGGCAGAATGGAGAGATTCTTCGCTGGGGACAGGACTGTCATAAAACGTGTCTGGTGCCTGTCCATCCCGTCCGTTCTTCTCCTACACCTGCAAATCTACCTGGACTCCCGATTCCATATTGGTCATTCGCTGATGTCTTTAATAAAAAGGAAGCAGAGACATTACCCCCGCATAGACCATATGATTGCCCGATCGACCTGCTACCCGGTACTACGCCTCCCCGTGGGCGTATTTACCCATTGTCCACTGCAGAGACCAGGTCGATGTCAGAATATATCGAGGAGAATTTAGCAAAAGGATTCATCCGGAAATCTACCTCCCCGCGGGAGCAGGTTTCTTTTTTGTAAAAAAGAAAGACGGATCGCTCCGTCCCTGTATTGACTACAGAGGCCTAAATTTGATCACGGTGAAGAATAAGTACCCTCTTCCGCTCATTCCGGAGTTGTTTGATCGTCTTAGAGGGGCTAGAGTCTTCACTAAACTGGATCTTCGTGGAGCATACAACCTGGTTCGTATCCGTCGAGGAGATGAATGGAAGACGGCATTCAACACCCGGGATGGCCACTACGAGTATCTGGTTATGCCCTTTGGCCTCTGTAATGCTCCAGCAGTCTTTCAGGAGTTGGTCAATGACATCTTCCGGGACCTCCTCTACTCCTGCGTTGTGGTGTACCTTGACGACATCTTGGTCTTCTCTCCGGATCTCCAGTCTCACCGGAGGGATGTTCGTCAGGTTCTGCTCAGGCTCAGGCAGAATCACCTCTTCGCCAAATATGAGAAGTGCCTCTTTGAGCAGACCTCGCTTCCGTTTCTGGGCTACATTATCTCTCAGACAGGCCTACGAATGGATCCGGAGAAACTGTCTGCCATCGAGAAGTGGCCCCGACCAGAGGGGTTGAAGGCCATTCAGCGGTTCCTGGGATTCGCTAACTATTACCGTCTCTTCATACCGCACTTCTCTTCCAGGACTGCTCCAATCTCAGCGCTCACCCGCAAGGATGCTAACCCCAAACAGTGGACGCCCGAAGCAGAGGAGGCCTTTCTTTCCTTGAAACAAGCCTTCTCTTCCGCTCCAGTGCTGCATCGCCCGGACGGCAACAAGCAGTTCTTCCTGGAGGTGGACGCTTCCTCTGCTGGAGCCGGAGCGGTACTTACTCAAAAATCTTCATCCGGGAAGATGGTTTCCTGTGGTTTCTTCTCCAAACTCTTCTCCTCCTCCGAGCGCAACTACTCCATAGGAGATCGAGAGTTATTGGCCATTAAGTTGTCATTGGAGGAGTGGCGTTACCTACTCGAGGGGGCTCTTCATCCGGTAATCATCTACACGGACCACAAAAATCTGTCTTACCTTCAGCATGCTCAGAGACTTAACCCTCGCCAAGCCCGGTGGTCCTTGTTTTTTGCCCGTTTTGATTTTCTTTTGCATTTTCGCCCGGCTGACAAAAACATCAAGGCGGATGCCTTGTCCCGGTCCTTCCTGGTGTCGGATCTCGAAGATGAGCCTAAACATATCATCGATCCCGCCAGAGTGATGCAGGTGGCTCCCGTGAGGCTAAATCGTCTCCCTCCTGGTAAGACGTTCGTATCAGAGACTGATCGGAAGAGAATTCTACATTGGGGTCATTCGTCTAAACTCGCTGGCCACGCTGGTCAGAAAAAGACCCTCCAACTCATTACCCGGCATTATTGGTGGCCTACCCTGCACAAAGACGTAATAGACTTTGTTTCTGCCTGTGTCTCCTGTGCCCGCAACAAAGTTCCGAGACACCTGCCTGCCGGCCGTCTTCTTCCGCTTCCTGTACCTGCTGCTCCCTGGCAGCATATAGCCATGGACTTCATTACGGATCTCCCCGTCTCTGCTGGTTGTACGGTCATTTGGGTGGTCGCTGACCGCTTTTCCAAGATGGCTCACTTCATTCCTCTGCCAGGTCTTCCGTCTGCACCCGAGTTGGCTAAAGACTTTATCCGCCACATCTTCCGTCTCCATGGTTTGCCGCGTCACATTGTGTCGGATCGTGGGGTACAGTTCACCTCACGTTTCTGGAGAGCTACTTGTAAGTTACTAGACGTCACCTTGGATTTCTCCTCCGCTTACCATCCACAGTCCAATGGACAAGTTGAGCGAATAAATCAGAATCTGACCAGCTATCTTCGACACTTCGTTAATGCTCATCATTCTGATTGGGTGGAGCTCCTGCCTTGGGCCGAATTCTCTTACAATAATCACGAGAGCGAATCGTCCACCAAGTCTCCGTTTTTTATAGTCTTCGGTCAGCACCCTCGGATTCCTGTCCCCGTTTCCATCTCTGTGGACAATCCAGCTGCGGAATCTCTGGTTAGAGAATTCTCCTCCATCTGGGAGAGTACCCGGTCCGCACTCATTCAGTCATCCGAGCGCATGAAAAGACATGCTGACAAGAAACGTCTGGATCCTCCTCAATTCCGTCCTGGGGACAAAGTCTGGCTTTTGTCCAAATATGTTCGGCTCAAAATTCCTTCCTACAAGTTAGGTCCTCGGTTTTATCGGTCCTTTTGAGGTCATCAGGCAGATCAACCCAGTGTCCTATAAATTGAAACTCCCGGCCAATTTGCGAATTCCTAACTCTTTTCATGTGTCTCTCCTCAAACCTGTGGTACTTAACTCTTTTTTTAAGTCTACAGGTACACCTCCTGCTCCAGTGTCTGCTGATGATGAATTTGAGGTAGAGAACATTCTGGCCACAAAAAGGGTAGGAAGAAAGACTTATTTTTTGGTGGATTGGAAGGGGTTTGGTCCTGAGGAGAGAACCTGGGAGCCTCGGGAGAACATCCATGCCCCTCTCATCCTAGCTAAATTTCTTTCTGGCCTAAAAAGGGGGGGGCCTAGAGGGGGGGTACTGTAGCGTCGGCGTCCCGGCCCTCTGCCAGGCAGGGACGCCGTTCCCCTTACCAGCGCTCTGCGTCCTCAGCGCTCCCGGCGTCCTCGGCGCCCCCGGCATCCTCGGCGTCCTCCTTCCGCCCTGCTGGGCCCGTGCGCTCCTTCCCTGCTGCTGGACTTAGGGCGCACGCCCGCGCCCTCCCCCGCTCTTAAAGGAGTCGCGCGCATTTTCCAAATTAGTCTCCGGCCAATGCCGGAGGACTCCACCCTATATTAAGGGCTTCCTCCTTAATGGAGGTGCCCGAGCAATGTTGTTGTTGCACTGTATAACTCTGCTTCAGCCCTCAGCTCCTGTTCCAGTTGCCTGCCTGTTACCTGTCTGTTGCTGTCTGCCATCTGACTGAGCCTCCGGAGGTTCGGACATCACCTGCAGTGATCCCCGGCTATTACAGAGACTCTTGCCTGCTCACTTGGGAGCGATCATCTGCCATCCGACTGCAGCTCTATCCGAAGGTTCGGACTTCATCAGCAGTGATCACCGGCTACTCCAGAGACTCTTGCCTGCTCACTTGGGAGCGATCATCTGCCATCCGACTGCAGCTTTATCCGAAGGTTCGGACTTCATCAGCAGTGATCACCGGCTACTCCAGAGACTCCTGCCTGCTCGCTTGGGAGCGATCATCTGCCATCGGACTGCAGCCTACCAGGAGGCTCCAACATCTCAGGTCGTATAAGCCTGTCTATTCAGAAACTGTCCTGGTCACTTGCTGTGACAACCTGCCTGTCCAGAGACTGCCCTGGTCACTTGCTGTGACAACCTGCCTGCCCAGAGACTGCCCTGGTCACTTGCTGTGACAACCTGCCTACCCAGAGACTGCCCTGGTCACTTGCCGTGACAACCTGCCTACCCAGAGACTGCCCTGGTCACTTGCCGTGACAACCTGCCTACCCAGAGACTGCCCTGGTCACTTGCCGTGACAACCTGCCTACCCAGAGACTGCCCTGGTCACTTGCCGTGACAACCTGCCTACCCAGAGACTGCCCTGGTCACTTCCCGTGAATTCCTGTCCGTATTCCCCGGGCGCCACCTGCTCTCTTACAAGTATACTGTCTTGTATAATAAAGCTCAGTGGTTTCACCTACCAGACCCGTTACAGTAACTGGAAGAAATTTACCCCTTCTCACTGGCAGGCAGCCTAAAAATAAGCTCTGCTGCTCCACCAAATAATTTTCCCCCTTATCACTGGCAAGCAGCCTAGTAATCGGCTCTGCTGCTCCACACAGGCAATTTCTACCCTATCACTGGCAGGCAGCCTAGTAATCAGCTCTGCTGCTCCACCAAAGAAATTTCCCCCTTAGCACTGGCAGGCAGACTAATATTCAGATCTGCTGCTACACACGAGCAATTTGCACTCTGACACTGGCAGGCAGCCTAAGAACCAACGTTGCTGCACACGCCAAAATCCTCCCCTGTCACTGCACAGTGACTGTACAGCTAATCGCTATCAGCACAAGCAGATTTTTTTTTTTTGGGCCCTTTTTTTTGGGCCCTGCCTAACGCTCTCCCTAATGAGAAGCACCAGCAGCAACCTCTCCCTACACTGAGATCGGCAGAAGTAAAATGGTGGTCAGCGCTGAGGGATTTTATATGCACTGTGACGCCACACAAAGCAAAGGTGGGTGCTGCCATGACGGGGCGGAACCACCAGGTCAAGACCTCCCAGGAAGCCCAGTGGCGGGGGAAGCGTGACCGCGCATGCGCGAACCGCTGACGCGACCCCGAGAAACCATGTCGGGAACGTGCCGGGGGGCGGAGCCAGACTGATGAGGACCCGGGACCGTGACACACTGTAACCTAGGCAACTTTGGGTATATATTTATAGCATTTGATATCTCATTGTACTTTTATTTATTATTATGCCCCATTAATTGGACACCGCATACTTGATATATATGTATGAGTTGTTTTATTTCATGCTTATATATATATATATATATATACAGTATATATATTTAGCTCTATGCCCATATTGTGCCTTCTGTGGTGCGTGTGCGCAGCCTGTGACTTGCTGTCTGGGCGGTTGCGTCTTAGTGGCCTTGATAACGCCGGGTACACATCCCGTGCTTCCACTCACGTGGCGAGGCTATCTGAACTTCCGGGTTCTCCTGGCTGCGCATGGTCATTGATATTGGCGTGAGATTTAATTACCTGTATATATAAACTCACCAATGTTGCAAAGACCTCACCCCCTGACGAAGGAACGAGTTTCCGAAACGCGTATCGGGGTGCGCGGTATCAAGAACCGGTGATATTTAAAGGTATATTCTACTCACTTTTTATTGAACCAATGGCACCTCAGTAACTGGCACTTTATATATGCTATTTGGTGATATTTTCTCATCATCACTTGTGCACTTTAGTTCATATCCTTGATTTTCACGTATGGTTTTATGCATTGATATTAAGTATATATTGTACACTTATTGATCTATATTGTGCACAATTTTGTTTTTTTATTTTTTTCACATGCTTTTATATGATAATTGTTATACACCTACATGTGCTATTGACTTTTGATTTATTTATTTATTATTTTCTTATATATACCTTAAATCCGCCATTTGCAGTATTGGTCTGCTATATATATATATACACACAGTATATATATATACTGTAGACAGTTCAGGGGTTTAGCTCCGGGATCGCCGTCTCGGGTAGACGGAGTGGCATAGAAAAGTTCAAGCACAGACAGCAGTACTGGTATAAACTGGCCGCAACCAGTTTTATTGAAAGTCCACAGCAATAAACATAAATCAAACCATAAAACAAAATCCTAAGCCTGGCAGGCTGCTAGCTAGACACAGTTAGTTCCCTCACTACCGTGGTCTAGGCTCTAGCAGCCTGGCCAAAACAACACATATTTATGTAGTTACCAGCGCTTGGCTTCCAGGAGACTTCCAGCAGCGTCTGAAGCCGGATTCAGACTGAGAGCTCTCTCTGCTAGCTCAACCACCTACTTCTGGCTGCTTGATTAGACAGCTGAGTGCACTCAGGGTTGGGCTGCAAGCCTGTACTGGATGGTGAGTGGAGTGAACGTCGCACTGACAACCTACCTTCACTCCTACATTTCTCATACCACCCAGCTAAGAAACCTGGGCGAGATGTACACCCCGTCCAGTACGCACTCCTTCACTGTCTCACATATCCCCCCCCTCTTCTCCAGACCTTAGGGCTGGTTAACAACCCCAAAGAGACAGTGGAATCTGGATAAGGCATCGGCATTACCCTGTAACTTCCCAGGCCTATGCTCTACCGAAAAATTGAATTCTTGAAGCGAAAGGAACCACCTTGTCACCCTGGCATTCCTTTCCTTGTTCTGCTTCATCCATGCCAGAGGAGCATGATCTGACTGTAATTTAAATTTCCTGCCCAAGAGGTAATAACGTAGCGAGTCCAGCGCCCATTTGATTGCGAGGCACTCTCACTCCAGAATGGCATAATTTTGTTCAGCTGGTGTCAGTTTTCGACTACATGACCGGGTGCTCCTCCCCCTTCATGACCTGCGACAAAACCACCCCTAACCCCACATTAGAGGCATCTGTCAGGAATTGAACCCAGTACCTCTTGTCCACCGGCCAGCAGCTCTACCATCTGAGCTATTCTACTGGCTGCAAGGTTCCTTGCTGAACCCAGATACCATTGACTGTTCTTCCTGATCGGCTCCACCCAGTGATCTCTTGATTGGCTTCTGATTGCCAATTACACACCCTATATAAGCCTGGCCCTGTGGGTGTGTCATTGCGAGATTATTGTGCTCTTAGCCTCTAGTCAAGCGTTTCCTGCTGTTCCTGCTGCTACCAATACCGTTCTCCTGTGAACTGACCTCGGCCTGCCCTTCTGACTACGCTCTCCGCCTGATCCATTGCTACCAATACCGCTCTCCTGTGAACTGACCTCGGCCTGCCCTTCTGACTACGCTCTCCGCCTGATCCAGTGCTACTAATAACGCCTTTCCAGTGTACCGTCCCGGCTATCTCTGACCACGTTACCTGTCTCTGCTTCCCCTAGTGTTTGCAGTAACATCGGCTCCAACCCAGACGGGATCCTGACAGAATAATCTCGCGCCAAAATGGAGTCCGCTGTAAACACCCTGAGGCAGCAAGTTACGGAACTTCAAAATTTTTGTACTAACTATCAAGGAAAATATTCCAAGTTACAAACGGAGTTCACGGGTCTACAACAGGAAGTAATTGAGCTACAAAAACAACTTCTGGACGTGCGCAATTCAGGGTCCGAATCAAACGCGCGGCTGCCGCTGCCTGCAAAGTTCAGTGGGGATCGCCAGCAGTACCGAGGATTCCTCAATCAATGCCGCATATACTTCCAGATGCAACCTGCTCCCTTTACCAGTGAGAGGAAGAAAGTTTTTTTCATGATAAATCTCTTGACGGATGAAGTTCTTGCTTGGGCTTCACCTTATGTAGAAAAGGACTATGGCCTCCTTAATGACCTGGAAGCTTTTACCGCAGCTATGAATCAAGTTTTTGATGACCCAAACCGCTGTGCCACAGCAGAAACCAAATTACATAATTTGCGCCAAGGACGTCGCTCTGTTGCGGAATATACATCGGAGTTCCGTCGCTGGGTGGCCGACACCACCTGGAATTCAGCGGCCCAGAGAAGTAAATTTCGACGAGGGTTATCAGAACCAGTGAAAGACGAGCTTGCCAGGGTTGAGACCCCTGACCAGTTGGAGGACTTTATTCAACTGTGTATCTGGATAGACCAGAGACTTACTGAAAGGAGAAAGGAGAGACTGCGAGCACTTGGGAATAGCCCTGGCTTCTCATTTTCAGCATCAGACCATCAAGAAAAGACGCAAGGCGTGTCTGAACCGATGCAGATCGACGTCATCCGAAGACCACTCTCTGCACAGGAGAAGGAGAGGCGACGTGCAGAACATCTCTGCCTCTATTGTGGGGAAAAATCGCAGAAACAACAGCCATAAAGTCTCAAAAATGTATACTTTTATTAAGGAAAAATACAAAGCATGTTAAAACCTGGACAGGGATGGGTACAGGACAAACGTGATCCAAAGGTGGTAATCACAAAATTGTGGATACAACAAAGGCCAAACAGCAAAAACTGCTCAAGTGAGTAGCTATAATAACAAAACAAGATCAAAGTGGAGGTAACACCAGGGTCTCAGTATATAATAAGTGCTGCAGATATGACACGATGGCATGTAATGCATATGACATGGCATGCCATGTCATCATTAACATGTTTCCATATTGTGGGTTAACACCAGCGTTGCACCATTTGTTATATCCAGATATGCATTACATGTGATTTCTCTACAGCTGCATGGGTTATTTTATTAATAGGGATCGTGTCTTTTACTGTGCACTGCATAAATCTTGTTAAGACACTGTTCTCTATCATACCACCACATGCATGCTGTTTTTCCTTTATGCCATCGTGTCATATCTGCAGCACTTATTATATACTGAGACCCTGGTGTTACCTCCACTTTGATCTTGTTTTGTTATTATAGCTACTCACTTGAGCAGTTTTTGCTGTTTGGCCTTTGTTGTATCCACAATTTTGTGATTACCACCTTTGGATCACGTTTGTCCTGTACCCATCCCTGTCCAGGTTTTAACATGCTTTGTATTTTTCCTTAATAAAAGTATACATTTTTGAGACTTTATGGCTGTTGTTTCTGCGATTTTTCTGTATTCTGTACAGCTTTTTCTCTCTATTATGTCCATCATGCACATGTCTTATAGATAGATTATTTCTTCTATACATCTTTATTAAGCTGTGACATGTCAGCCACTAGTAATTTGCATTTACTCTATTGTGGGGACCCTGGACACCCTAATAAAAGGTCTATAGCCTTTACCAACAACAGGTCTGCCAGCAATATGGACCTTTCTCAGCAGTCGGATTCCATCATGCAGACTATCTCATCAGTAACACCAGAAACAGACAAAATACATACTACATCATCTCATTTTGTAATCCCCATTCAGGTTGTAATGGGCACCCAAAAAATACAATGCTCTGCCCTGTTGGATTCGGGAGCAGGAGGAAATTTTATGGACTTAAAATTTACACATGATAACAATATTTCCAGTAGGACCAAATCCACACCAATTGAAATGGAAACTGTGGATGGATCACCCTTGTCTTCTGGACCTGTCACGCATGAGACAATCGAACTTGAGATTTGTATCGAACCGGATCATTATGAAGCTGTCAGTTTCCACCTTATTTCATCTCCGAAATTTCCGGTTATCCTAGGGATCCCCTGGTTTTCAGTCCATAACCCTTCTATCAACTGGGCATCAAGGACCATCACCTTTCCATCTGACTACTGCAAGAATAATTGTCATAAGGAACCCCCTGTTCTCCAACAAGTCCAAATCTCTGAGATTTCGCATGAGAAGGAAGAGAAACTACCACCTCAATATCAGTAGTTCTCTGATGTCTGCAGTAAGAAGAAAGCAGATCAATTACCTCCTCACCGTCCTTACGACTGTCCCATTGAATTGCTGCCAGGAACAACCATTCCATTTGGGCGGATTTACAATCTTTCTGAACCTGAATTGAAGGTATTAAGAGAGTTCCTGGATGAAAATTTAGAGAAAGGCTTTATTCGACCTTCCACATCTCCAGCTGGGGCACCCCTGTTCTTTGTTGAAAAGAAAGACTCCACTCTGCGGCCATGTATTGACTACAGAGAGATTAATAATATCACCGTCAAGAATCGCTACCCGCTACCCTTGATTCCTGAACTATTCGATAGACTCCGTTCTGCGAAAATCTTTACGAAGCTGGATCTTAGAGGGGATTACAACCTCATACGGATTCGCCCAGGAGATGAGTGGAAGACCGCCTTCAGAACGAGATATGAACATTTTGAATCTCTGGTTATGCCCTTTGGCCTTAGCAATGCCCCAGCCACCATTCAACATTTTATTAATGATGTATTTCGAGATTTCTTGGATCAATTCGTTGTGGCTTATCTCGATGACATTCTTATATTTTCAGACACCTTGGAAGAGCATCGCAGGCACGTCCAGTTAGTCTTGGAACGACTACAGGAGAACCATCTTTACATTAAACTTGAAAAATGTGAGTTTGAACAAACCAGTATCCAATTTCTGGGATATATCATCTCCCCAGAAGGTCTGAGCATGGATCCCAGCAAAATCAATGCTGTAGTGGACTGGCCTGTACCAAGAAATTTAAAAAACGTCCAGCGTTTCATAGGATTTGTACATTTTTACCGAAAATTTATAAAGAACTTTTCACGGATCATACTACCAATTACCACACTAACAAAAAAGACCAAAGCATTTTTCTGGTCTCTGGAGGCACAGGAGGCTTTTGACAAGTTGAAAACTCTTTTTTAGTACACCATTGTTAGTACACCCAAATCCTGAATTGCCATTTACTGTCGAAGTGGACGCCTCGGACTCTGCAGTGGGAGCCATTCTGTCTCAGCGAGTTGGGGACAAAATGCAACTTCACCCATGTGCGTTTCTTTCCCACACCATGTCATCTGCAGCAAAAAACTACAACATCGGTAATAAAGAACTGTTAGCCATTAAAGTTGCCTTCTCCGAGTGGAGACATCTTCTGGAAGGCGCTAATCACCCTGTGACTGTCCTCACGGACCACAAGAATCTTGAATTCCTCCGTACAGCAAAAAGATTGTCTGCAAGACAAGCACGATGGGCCTTATTTTTCTCAAGATTCAATTTTATAATTTCTTACCGGCCTGGTTCAAGAAATGGCAAGGCTGATGCCCTGTCCAGGATGTGTTCGGAACCTCAGGAGAGGTCTAGTAATGACGATACAATTCTAGGCCCTAAAAATTTTTTCGGAATATTGCACTCTAAAGGACTTTGTAATAGAATTAAAGATGGATACCAAGAGGACTCTTTCCTTAACCATCCTTCGGAAGACGTCGATCTTTCATTCAAAGAGGGGTTTTGGATGCAGAAACACAAAATATATGTACCTGAATCTTCTCGCCTTGAAGTCCTCAAAAGTGTCCATGATTCTAAACTGGCAGGACATCCTGGAGTTGCAAAAACACAAGACTTACTACTTTGTTTCTTTTGGTGGCCTAATTGTAGGAAGGACGTGAGGAAATATGTTTCAACCTGTTTAACATGCGCACGAAACAAGACCCCACGATCGTCTCCTCTAGGACTCCTGCAACCACTCCCAGTTCCATCCAGGCCTTGGGGATCTATTTCCATGGATTTTATTGTGGAACTACCCCCTTCCAAACAGATGACCGTCATCCTTGTCATAGTGGACCGACTCACAAAAATGGCCCACTTTATTCCAACTGAAGGAATTCCTACTGCTGAAAAAACTGCAGAACTGATGATCAAAGAGGTATTCAGGTTACATGGAATTCCTGACAGCGTGGTGTCTGACAGAGGCGTTCAGTTTATGTCAAAATTTTGGAAGAGTTTCTGTACAGTCTTGGGAGTCACGGTGAATCTTTCTACCGCTTTCCATCCTCAGTCCAATGGCCAGACGGAGAGAACGAACCAGACTTTGGAGCAATACCTCCGTTGCTTCATTTCCTATCTTCAGGATGACTGGGTGGACTATTTACCAACAGCAGAGTTTGCCTACAACAACTCCATACATAGCGCTACATCTCAAACCCCATTTTTTGCTAACTATGGATTACATCCAGTATTTATCCCTAATCTGTAGAGTTGAGCGATACTTTCCGATATCCAAAAGTATCGGAATCGGAATGGTATCGCCGATACACAAAAAATATCGGCGATACCCGATACCGATACCGGAAATACAATGTAAGTCTATGGGAACAAAATATCGGAATTAAAAAAAACCCCATTCTAGCCTTGTAGGTTAATTGTACATGAAGGAAAACAACAAAGAGTAATGTAGAATGTATTGGGGGAGGTTGAGGAGACATTAAAGGCATAGATGTTTAACCCAATCCAATGGAATAGCATTAATTTTTTTTTTTTAGGAAATACGTTCGGATTGACGAAGAAATTGACAATGTTGTTAACCTTTTTTCTATTTTGGCAAATATGTATGTTTCACAACTTCCATGCTCTTCACCTTTTTAACTTTTGACACACTTTCTCCTTCATAATCTTCAGCAGCATCATCTTTGTCATCAAATTATTCTTCATTTTCACCTTCTTTATCTTCTTCTAAAACTTCTTGCTTTTCATGTTTTTGTTAACATTACTCATATTGTTCTTTTTAAACTATTATTCTTCTTCATATTATAGTCCTTCATCTTCTTCATCATATTCTTATTTGTGACATAGATTCCTGTACTTGTAATCTGTAAAAGTATGATTTTTTCATCGTTCCGTTCTTGCTGCCACAAAAGATTTAAATTACAACAGTATTTGTCCGTGTTCAGTTTAGCCTGCAGCATCAGGCATTTACCAGGGGCACCACGAGGAGGAACGGACTCACCCCCATACACTGCTTAGTCTTCTTCTGCTTATAATTTAGAGCATATATTTTGCTCTTCATTTTGGTCTTATACTTCATGTTCTTCTGCCTTTAGATCTTCTGCTTATTGTTCTTGTGTCTCTTGTTCTGTATCTTGTATTTGTAGCACAACCTTGTACCAGCTGATGTTACTGGGACACGGTTACTAAGCAGGAGGTACCTGTGCTCCAAAGCACTACCAAGGACCAGCAGACGTTGCTGGAACTCGGATACCGAGATGGAGGCACCTAGGCCAAAGGCACTGCGGAGAACCAGTTGACGGTACTGGAACCCGGACGGGTAGCAGAAGGTACAAGAGCCAATGCAAGTAACGAGGACCAGCTGACTGTGCTGGAACCCGGAGGGGCAGCAGAAGGAAAAGAGCCAATGGCACAACCGAGGACCAGCTGACGTTACTGGGACACGGTTACTAAGCAGGAGGTACCTGTGCTCCAAAGCACTACCAAGGACCAGCAGACGTTGCTGGAACTCGGATACCGAGATGGAGGCACCTAGGCCAAAGGCACTGCGGAGAACCAGTTGACGGTACTGGAACCCGGACGGGTAGCAGAAGGTACAAGAGCCAATGCAAGTAACGAGGACCAGCTGACTGTGCTGGAACCCGGAGGGGCAGCAGAAGGAAAAGAGCCAATGGCACAACCGAGGACCAGCTGACGTTACTGGGACACGGTTACTAAGCAGGAGGTACCTGTGCTCCAAAGCACTACCAAGGACCAGCAGACGTTGCTGGAACTCGGATACCGAGATGGAGGCACCTAGGCCAAAGGCACTGCGGAGAACCAGTTGACGGTACTGGAACCCGGACGGGTACCATAAGGCACCCATGAAAATGTAAGTTGACAGGCCGCAAGCCGTCTGCAGTTACCAAATCACACAGTCCTACAGTGGTGCTTGTCCTATTTTCACAACGGAAAGAGCCTTTATTTACATATCCCACAGCACACATAGGAATCACCTAAACTGCAGGCACCATAGAGTCGGATAACCGGAATGCAACATGACAGGACAACTTATTTGAGGCTAATTTACGTTGACACTGCCAGGAAACAGCTGTGGTGCTGTAACCAGGGTGGGCATGAGTCAGTACCCGTGCCAATTACTTCCGAGCAACAACTGGCGGTGTTGGAGCCCAGGGATGAGAGGAGGACAGGGTGGAGGCAGCATGACTTTTTGTCGTACACACAGCAGGAGAACAGCTGCCATTACTCAACCCCAGTAACACAGGAGCAAGTGTTGACTGTGCTAACAGCACTTACAGGCAACAACTGGCGGTGTTGGAGCCCAGGGTCCAATGCATCGACTTCAATTGTTTCCACCTCCTCTCAGGAACACAGCACTGTTGATCAACCATCTGTCTCTTCACCGCCTGCCAAATTGCCCAGTCAGTCAGAGAGTTCTGTACAGGAGCCAGCTGAGTCTCTGCTTCTGTTCTCAGAATCTGTTGGTTTGCAAACAGGGGCACAGCCAAGCAGCATTCTGGAATGTGAAGAAGAGGGAGTATGCAGTGATGCGCAACAGCTGTGTCTCTCTGAATCTGAAGAGGCGGGTGAGACAGTGCCGATGGTCAGCACACCGCAGAACGCATCTGATGATGATGAGACTCAGGTGCCAGTTTCTGTTGAGCATGGTGGTGGCCAGACCACCCAACAGCAGCAGGTGTTGGAAGAGGTTAGTGGAGATGATGAGGTCCAAGACCCAACATGGCGTGAGGAACAGGAAGGTGGTGGTAGCAGCTCTGAGGAAGCGATTGCCCCAACGGTACAAACAGGAGGGAGAGTTAGGCTGCATACTCTGTTGCCTGTAGCCTCCATTTTGGCACCTGTTCGGATTTCTCTTCCAAAAGTCTAAACGGACGCTCCCAGGACTTGCACTGCGTGGTCCTTTTTTCACACACTTGCAGATGATATTTGCTATGTCAAATGCAAGCTGTGTAATCAAAAAGTAAAAAGAGGTAAAGTGTCAGTAACCTCAATACCACAAATATGTGTAAACATGTGCGGAGAAAACACGTACTTGAGTTACAAAGACACACTGAAGATGTACAGTCTATAGAGAATCACTGCACAAGTTTAACTGCATATGTCATGGTTAAATTTGAAATTTTTATTGCACACTTGATGTGAAAAAAGAAAATAGCTATGAGACTACTGACTGACGTTTTGGGCAACGCAGTGGCCTTTATCAAATAGTCGCTGGAAGAGATAGAAAAATTTACAGTCAATGACAATGTATAATATATACAATATATACAATAAATACATAGGGTGAAGAATATATATACATAGGAATTAGGCAACATGTTAAACATTTGGGTGATACTGTAGAACACGGAGAATTATCCCTCTAGGGTATGCGGGTGGATAATGTAGTTTTTTGTTGATTTTTGGGAGTGTGTAGAAAACAGGGGTGATGGGGTATTGAATATTAAGGAATGTCATAGTCTTACAGTCTATGGTGATCAATTAAAGATGTTTTGTCAGGATACGATAAATTTTTTGACAGATGTAAAATGTAGGGTCACAATTGAGTTGTCTGTAGGTTAGGTTAACTGACAGTTGTCTATGAATTTCGGCAATAGATTGGGTCTTATTCATAATAACGATAGCACCCCCCTTATCTGCTGGTTTAATAATAATGTTGGGGTTATCTTTCAGAGATTTTATGGCTTGTTTATCTGTGGGTGTCAGGTTGTGGCGTATCGGGTGTAGGCCCAATCTCGGCAAACCATCCACGAGCACAGGCTCTGAATGCTGGCATTGCAAAACTTCTGTCCCTTGAAATGCTGTCATTCAGGCTGGTGGAGACTGACAGTTTACGGAACTTAATGGCATTGGCAGTCCCACAATACAATGTGCCAAGCTGATTTTATTTCAGCAGGCAAGCCGTCCCTGGTCTGTAAAAGCATGTTGTTGAGGTTAAAATTAAACATGCGCTACTAAACTCCGTCAGTAGCAATGTCCACCTGACCACCGCTGCGTGGACCAGTATCCATGGCCAGGGACGATACCTTTCCCTTACTGCCCATTGGGTCAATGTTGTGGAGCCGGGTACAGATCTTGCGAGTGGCGCTGTACGTGTTCAGGCAACTACAAGGATTGCGGGAATCAAGTCTGTACACATTGACTCCTCCTTCTCCATTTCCTCAGAAACATCGTTGCAGGAGCCGTCACGGTCTACCTCCACATGGACCCGTGAACGCTTAATAAGAATCTTTAGTTATATAGCGCCAACAGATTACGCAGCGCTTTACAGTTTAACAGTTTCAGAACACAAGTCATAACTAACAACGTTACCAATACAATAATGAAAGCAATATAATCCGCACATGCTCGTGAGAGCTTACAATTTACAAATATGTGGGGGAGATACAAAGTACAGGTGTTTATATACAATGGTGTATTTAGAATGATGGCCCAGCCATTTTGAGGGAGTGAGGGATGGATGGAGATAGTGAATGGGCTACACACACACACTTACACATAGAATGACTTTGATTAGTGAATGTGATAGGCCGCTATGAAGAAATGTGTTTGAGTGAGCGCCCCAAAACATGCAAATTGTGGATAGTTCTAATTTCTTGGGGTACAGCATTCCACAGTATTGGCGCAGCGCGGGAGAAGTCTTGGATTCGGGAGAGATGTTCTTTAGGTGTAGGTGGCAATAGCGGGCAACAGATTGTATATGGGAGGTGAAGGAGAGATTGGTGTCAAACATAACACCCAGACAGCGAGCCTGTTGACCGATATGAGCACAGACGTGGCCAAACGTCAACAGGCCGTCCTGAAATTAATTTCCATGGGGAATCAAAGACACACAGCGCTGGAGCTCTGGAATGCCATAAAGCAAGAGAGCGACATGTGTATTTTGCCAGCGAATCTCCAGCCAGGCTTGGTAGTGTGTGACAATGGCCGAAATCTGGTGGCAGGTCTGGGCCTAGGCAACGTCACTCACATACCATGTCTGGCACATGTGCTAAACTTGGTCGTCCAGAGTTTTTTGAGGGACTATCCGGATCTTGATGCACTGCTGCACAAGGTCCGCCTACAGTGCGCTAACTTGCGACGTTCCACCATGGCCAGATCGCGCATTGCAGCTCTGCAACGCAGATTTTGCCTTCCTGAACATCGCATCATATGTGACGTACCCACCAGGTGGAATTCCACGTTACATATGTTGGAGCGGTTGTGTGAGCAGCAGCCAGCAGTAATGGAGTATCAGCTGCATCAGTTGCAATCAACTCGCAATTTGCGCCGTTCACTTCACCACTACTGAGTGGGCCTCTATAATAATAATCTTTATTTATATAGCGCCAACAGATTCCGCAGCGCTGTACAGTTTAACAGTTTCATAACACAAGTCATAAGTGACAACGTTAACAATACAATAATTAAAGCAATATAAGCCGCCCCTGCTCGTGAGACCTTACAATCTACAATGAGGAGGGGGAGCTACAAAGTACAGTTGTTTATATACAATGGTTTATTTACAATGATGGTCCAGCCATTTTCAGGGAGTGAGGGATGGATGGAGATAGTGAATGGGCTACACACACACACAGTTACACGTAGAATGACTTTGATTAGTGAATGTGATAGGCCGCTCTGAACAAATGTGTTTTGAGTGTGGAAGTAGGGCTGTTAATGGGGATGTTGAAGTCTCCAAGGATAAGGGTTGGTACTTCTGAGGACATGAAAGTGCGGCAGCCAGGCAGAGAAGTGGTCAAGGAACTGTGTGGGCGAGCCTGGGGTCCGATATATTACCGCTACTCTAAGGGAGAGGGGACGAAAGAGCCTGATGGTGTGTACCTAATAATTTTCAAAATCTTAATATAAAATTTACATGTTACATATTTACATCTAGTATAAAACATTTAACCATTAAGCCTACTTACAGAACAAGGAAGTGTAAAAAAACTTGTGCTTAAAAAAAAAGTGCAAATAAATGTGAGAAGGGCAGTGTAACAAATAATTTAGGAAAAAGATAAACTAACATCAAGTGCTGTGTGCTGTGTAAGAGCCAGACACATTAACATGAAATCAGTCTGGAATAGCGGTGATTTTCTCCCCATAACCCGAGTAACATTCTGGGAGAGGGGTGTAGAGTCAACGATCAGCAACTAGCTACGGTAGATCAAATACCTGAAAAAAAAAAAAAAAAAAAATGGTTATTTAACATTCATACGATACATTTTATTTTATAAAAAAAAAATTAAATATTTAACATTCATAAGATACATTGTATTTAAAAAAAAAAAAAATTATTTAACATTCCTAAGATAAAAATTTTTTTTAAACATAAAAACTATAATACACAGCAGGATCTTTAGTAAAAACCAGACTTACCACTGTAACCTCTTAATCCTTGCAAGCTTCAACACAACGTTGACAAGGTACACAGCAGGGGTGGTCGGTCTCCTAGACAACGAGCAAACTCCTTCATGTTGAGAGAGGCCACCATCTCCTTAGCTTTCTGGTACTTTTCTGTGGGAATGAGCTTGTCTCCAACCAGCCAGGAATATTCATTGAATGGCACACCATGGTTTGGTATTAGCACCCAGTACCAAAAGTGAAGCCAACCACAGTTCCCATTTCTCATGAACTTTATTTGATATACTGGCTGGCCAAACATTAGTTTCTCACAAAGGAGCTGAAGACCCTGAGTGGCAGTAGGTGCAAGTCTCTCCAGCATTACCTGTTTGTTAGATATTTGCCGTCTACACCTAAAGAACATCTCTAGAATCCGCCCTTTTCTCACCATGGAAACAACAAAAACCCTCACTGTAGCATTGATCCACTCCCGCCTGGACTACTGCAATGCTCTATTACTTGGCCTCCCCATTACTCGACTATCCCCTCTCCAGTCCATCCTTAATGCAGCAGCCAGGGTCATCCATCTGGCTAATCGGTACTCGGACGCGTCCGCTGTTCGCCAGTCCTTACACTGGCTGCCCATTCATTATAGGATCCAATTCAAAGTACTGGTTCTCACCCACAAAGCTCTCCACAGTGCAGCACCCCCCTACATCTCCTCCCTCATTTCTATCTATCGGCCTAACCGACTGCTGCGCTCTGCAAATGACTTTCGACTAACCTCTGCAGTAATCCGTACCTCCCACTCCCGACTCCAAGACTTCTCCCGCGCTGCGCAAATCCTCTGGAATGCTCTACCACAAGAAATTATGACTATCCACAATTTGCCTGGTTTCAGGCACTCCCTCAAAACACATTTGTTCAGAGTGGCCTATCACATTCAATAAGCAAAGTCGTTCTATGTTTAAGTGTGTATGTGGAGCCCATTCACTACCTCCATCCATGCCTCACTCCCTCAAGATGGCTGGACCATCATTGGAAATGCACCATTATATATACACACCTGTACTTTGTATCTCCCCCACCTCATTGTAGATTGTAAGCTCTCACGAGCAGGGTCGGCTTATTTTGCTTTAATTATTGTATTGTTAACGTTGTTACCTATGACTTGTGTTTTGAAACTGTTAAAGTGTAAAGCGCTGCGGAATATGTTGGCGCTATATAAATAAAGATTATTATTATTATTATATCAGAGGGAGAAGAGGATTGGGCCTTGACAAGGTGCCCGATTGCATCTTAAGTCTTATTGAATGTTGGAGCCAGTCCACCGTACAAAAGCAGCCATAGAGTGTCCGGGTACCTGCTTGGATTTCGATCAAAATGAAGACTACTTTGATGTACATGTACACCAATTCGAGAAAAATGACAAGGATGAGGCAGTAAGACACGCTCAGCAGAGTACAAGCAGCATTGCTTGAAGAAGTAACTTGAGCGTGATCAAAATTGAATAAATTAAAATCTCAGACTACAGTGAACACAACTCTTAGCTGTGAAAGGGCTTTTTGTGTCCTTCTACAGTGTTTTCAACCAATGTATTGGATACGGATGGAAGCACGTCACACTATAATTTCAATTGAATGGAGCAGCAAGAATTACACTAAAGAAAAAAAAAAAAAAAGAGTGAGAGTGACATGTGCAGATGCCTACATACAGCGTTGTATGCCGAGCAAACTGCAGCGCGTCACCTGCACTCACACACACACCTTGCAGAGCTGTGAAAAAAACACTGCAAGGCAAAAGGAAGATGTACACAGCGGTTGGTAAAGTAGCCTGCCTAAAGCACAGTACACAAAATCGCAATCTCTAACTGTCCCTCAGAGTCAGCAGAGCAGCGTTCTGTCCCAAACTGAATTAACAGCACAGTGACGCTAAAATGGCGGCTTTATCCCACAACAATACCTTCCTTGTGTCACGGTTAGGGTAGCGTGTGTCTATTATATGAGTGTCTGTAAAATGTAACGTTACGCAGACTTATTCTGCCCTTGGGACGCAAAAATAAGACAGCAGTAATCATTTACTGTATAAAACTCCACCTATGCGCAACAAAACAAGCACGTTCCCTCTTACGGTTCCTGCGCTGACATGTGAGTAGGGAGTTTGGAGACGTTCCTGAATTTATCCCAGGTATCCAAGCATATCAGGCCGATAGGAGAGCATTAAAACCACCCACGGTGGTGACTTAAATATGGTGAATCGAACCAGTGAAGAACTGTAGGTCGATGCGAATGAATGTGCGATCACATGACACACGTTTATAATAACCCTTGCTAGACACGAGTAACTTTGTAGACATTTGGACACACCTGAACCCAGATGGCAGTGAATATTCATTCTATTCGGCGCCACATGACTCTTGGTCCAGAATAGATTATATATTGCTAGCACAGGAGCTATTAAGGGGAGTGGAAGAGGCAGATGTGCACAGCGTAGCTATATATGACCACGCGCCCGTATCAGTGACCCTGCCAGATATGGTGCAGATGGGGCCAAACCAAACTTGGCGCTTCCCGACCTATTTGTTAATGGATGAGAAGTTTCGACATCATGTGAAGCAATGATGTTTTTAATATGTAAGGGATAATGGAGATACTAGGGATAGGCCGGAAATTTTATGGGCAGCAGGGAAGGGAGTAATGCGCGGGAAACTAATAGGTTATCAGACAACGCTAAAAAAGAAGATGGCGACAAACTACTCGCAGGCTAGCAGGATATTACGCGATAGGTACACGGCAAACAAGACAAGTTCATCAACACAGGTTAAAAATAGATGTAAGCAGGCTAAGGTTGACTTACACGTATGGGTATATCGACGAGAGAGAAGCAGTAATAACAATTATAGAGCCGATGTATATCGTTATGGTAGCAAATGAGGGAGACTATTAGCACGACTAGCGAAAGGAAATCACATTCGTCATCAACATATTACAGCGTTAACGAATAAACATGGGATCATGAACACAGACCCTCGAACCATAAACACCATTCTACAAGAATACTACTCAGACTTATATAAGGTGGAACATACGGATAGTGAGGAGGGTAACACCTTTGTAGATGGAATACGGTTACCATCCATCACAAACTAGCAGCTTCTCCTTTTAAAAAAACAAATTGAGGTGACGGAAGTGACAGCGGCGATAAGTTACTTTAAATACGGGAAAGCTCCAGGATCTGACGGGTTTACAGCCAAATTATTAAAATTATTGAGTGAGGATATCCCGTCCACATTGGTACGCACCTTCAATCATATATTGGAGACAGGAGGGTTGCCCAGCCATTCAAACATGTCACACATGAAGTTGCTACTAAAACCAAACAAACCTTCACATCTGCCTGGATCCTATCGTACATTCTCACTCATTGACCATTATATCAAGATTTTGTCCAGGATCATGGAAGATCTTTTGAGTAGCATTGTTCCTACGCTGATAGGGCGATCACAAGTGGCCTTTGTTAGCTACTTTGTTGGCTACTATCAGTCTCACTATGCATAACACATGTATGCAGTGGGCAGTATTACCTTTGCCTTCGGTGGAGTAGGAAAACCCCTCTCCTATCGAAGTGTTAGTTGGGGAGATGGAAGATTTGACACCGGGACCTGAATTGTAATACTTAAATGTGACAGGTGACAAATTTGTTAAGGCGCAACTACGCGGCCCCTACGTTGAGTCTAGCCCGTGAAAATTTACTGGTTGTCAATGGGGAACCCCAACACCCGGGGCAGCTACAGTATTTAAACAATTAGAGCTGAACCAAGATTTGCTGTATCAGGTTTATAAAATACATGTTGAAATTTTTTAGCAATTGCTGCTACCGCAGTCATATCGGAGGTTGGTAATGGACTTAGCGCATGCGCATGTACTAGGGTGACATTTGTGCCAAAAGAAAACCCTACACAGAATTATACAACGGTTTTACTGGCTGGGGGTCTATCAAGAAGTTAAACGGTATTGTAACTCTTGTCGCATGCGCCAGATACACAGTCCTCAGCCTCATTTTGTAAGTCCCTTGGTGCCATTAAAAATTTTAGAGGTCCAGTTTGAGAGAATACCCATGGATCTGGTGGAGCCGGTTAATAAATCAGCAAGGGGTCATCAACAGGGGCAATAAAAGGGGCACTGTGTGGGTCACCAGTTTTGAGCACACCCGAGTTCAAAAGAGAATTCATTGTCCAGACTGATGCGTCAGAGGTAGGTCTGGGTGCCGTGTTGTCTCAGGACTGGAGCTTAACGGGGAGGAGCATCCCATTAGTTTCCTGAGTCGAAAACTTACTCCATCAAAAAACAGAGACAGCATTGTAGAGAGAGAGTGCCTGGCGATAAAGTGGGCACTGGAGTCGTTGCGCTACTATTTGTTGGGGATAACATTTTGTTTTGTAAATGATCATTCCCCTGTGACTGGCAGTGTTGTAGCCCAGGGAGTAGAGTTCAGGTGGTAGAAAGATGAACATAACAGGAGACTTGGAAAACGTTGGCAAACAGTTATTTAATCTGAAAACGGACAGGCAAATTCAGGTGAGATCCATGCCTTGTTCATTTTCAGAAAAATAAGCCGGTCTACATTGTCTGAGGATAGTCGCATGCGACGGTATGTTAGTACACCACCTGCAGCACTAAAGACGCGCTCAGATAATACACTGGCAGCAGGGCAAGCCAGCACCTCCAAAGCATACCACACATCAAATACAAATATAACAGTAATAATAATATTATCAATAAAAAATGAAATTGCACACACAGTACACAGACACAGCTCATATGTGTGTATGAGAGAGTGTTTCTGTGTGTAGTTCATGCCTCTAGCCTAGAAGATCAGTCTTGCTAAAATCTTTAACACTGACCCCTGTTCTGTTCTTAAAATGGTGGATGCTGAACTGCTTCTCAGCCCCCTCATACACAATCATTATGTGGCACTGCTGGGCTCAGTCAGAGGCATCAGATTGAACTAGGCTGTCCTGAGTCATTCTCAATAGAACATTTTGTTCAGCAGTTCATCTAGTTCATTTAGTTCAGAGGTCACATGATGCATTTCCTATCAGCTCCTCACAGGATAGGGTGGAGAAAAACTGAACTAAATGAACTAATCTTTTGAACTAATCTTTTCAGTGAACTAGTTCATGGTGAACTAATCACCAAAATTAACTAGATTTCCCATCACTATGGTGTACACCTTGGTGGCGCTGTCACAAAACTTCGCCACATTTGTAACATACAGCTCTTGCCCTGTGCAGAGGCGCTGCTTGTGCTCTCTCTTGTTGCAGAGGTGTCTACAATGCCTCGACGCACAGAGCTGCTTTGTAAAGCAGTAGCAGCAGCAGCGCTCTCGGCTGGAATGGAGAACATTATGGATTTCAACAGTGTGTCTTGGTCCTCCAACATTTTACGGTCCCGGTTCAACGGTGTGATGAGGCTTTGTAAGTTGTCCCAGTAGCGAGGGTCTAGGAGGGTGTACACCCAATAATCTGACGTGGTGAGAATGTGGCCGATGCAGCGGTCGTTTCTCAGGCAGTGCAGCATGAAATCAACCATGTGCTGCAGACTCACAAATGGCCAACAAACGCTGTCCTCTGGAAGAGCGTCACACTAATATATTTTTGTAAATTTAAAATAGAATAAAGCAGCAGCAATTTTTGAAAAATTACAAGGATGAGCCAGTGACAGACACTCAGCAGAGTACACGCTGCGGTGGTTGAAGTGGAGCGGGATCTACACTCCTACAAAAAAATGAAACCTCAGACTACAGTGAACACTGAAACACAACTGTTCACTTGCTGTGAAAGGCCTTTTTGTGGACTTCTATTAAGTTTGCAAGCAATGTATTGTATTTTGGATGAAGAGCGTCACACTAATATATTTTTGTAAATTTAAAATAGAATAAAGCAGCAGCAATTTTTGAAAAATTACAAGGATGAGCCAGTGACAGACACTCAGCAGAGTACACGCTGCGGTGGTTGAAGTGGAGCGGGATCTACACTCCTACAAAAAAATGAAACCTCAGACTACAGTGAACACTGAAACACAACTGTTCACTTGCTGTGAAAGGCCTTTTTGTGGACTTCTATTAAGTTTGCAAGCAATGTATTGTATTTTGATGGAAGAGCGTCACACTAATATATTTTTGTAAATTTAAAATAGAATAAAGCAGCAGCAATTTTTGAAAAATTACAAGGATGAGCCAGTGACAGACACTCAGCAGAGTACACGCAGCATTAGTTGAAGTAACTGGAGCGTGATCTGCACTCAAAAAAAAAAAAAAATCACAGACTGCAGTGAACACTGAAACACAACTGTTCACTTGCTGTGAAAGGCTCCATTGTGGACTTCTATAGTGTTTGCAACCAAGGTATTGTATACGGATGGAAGCGCGTCACACTATTATTTCAATTACATGGAGCAGCAAGAATTACACTGAAGAAAAAAAAAAGAGTCTGTGAGTGACACGTGCAGATGCCTACAGACAGCGTTGCATACAGAGCAAACTGCAGCGTCACCTGCAATCACACACACCTTGCTGAGCTGTTAAAACAACACTGCAGGCAAAAGGAAGCTTTACACAGCGGTTGGTGCTAGCCTGCCTACAGCACAGTACACTAAATCGCAATCTCTAACTGTCCCTCAGAGTCAGCACAGCAGCGTTCTGTCCCTTACTGAATTCACAGCACAGTGACGCTAAAATGGCGGCGGCGCCTTTTATACACTGAAGAAAAAAAAAAAAGAGTCTGTGAGTGACACGTGCAGATGCCTACAGACAGCGTTGCATGCAGAGCAAACTGCAGCGTCACCTGCACTCACACACACCTTGCAGAGCTGTTAAAACAACACTGCAGGCAAAAGGAAGCTTTACACAGCCGGTGGTAAACTAGCCTGCCTAAAGCACAGTACACTAAATCGCAATCTCTAACTGTCCCTCAGAGTCAGCAGAGCAGCGTTCTTTCCCTGAGTTCACAGCACAGTGACGCTAAAATGGCTGCGGCGCCTTTTATAGTGCATTCTGACATCATTTCAGCAGCCAATCACAGCCATGCCATTAGTTAAGATGACCGCAGCATTACAGGATGTGCCCACACTTCATAAGATTCATCATTGGCTGACTAACATCACATTGCCTCTCAAAGAATTATGGGAACTTCCGATTCCGGTATACGATATTGAAAAAGTATCGGAATTAAGTATCGGAATTCCGATAACGCGAATATCGGCCGATACCCGATACTTGCGGTATCGGAATGCTCAACACTACTAATCTGCCAGTGAACACTCCCATTCCTGCTGTTAATGACAGGCTTGCAAAATTACAGGAATCCCAGAAGGAACTATCAGAGATGTTACTCAAGACCCAGGAAGAATATAAGGAAGCAGCAGATAAACATCGGAGAGTGCCCCCTGCTCTTCAGGTTGGAGACAAAGTTTGGCTGTCCACTAAAAATCTAAAGACACATGTACCATCCTCCAAATTTGGTCAAAAATTCATTGGACCTTTTCAAATTTCTGCAAAAATTAACCAGGTTGCTTTTCGTTTAAAACTTCCCAACAATCTAAAGATTCATCCAGTATTTCACATATCCTTGCTCAAACCCTTTTGTGAAAACCCGTTTCCAGGAAGAATTCAGCCACCTCCTCCACCAGAAAGGATCCGTGGTGAAGAAGAATACATTGTGGATAAGATTCTGGACTCCCGAAAATTCAGAGGTAAACTGCATTATCTGGTGCAGTGGAAGGGTTATGGACCAGAGGAAAATTCATGGGAACCAAAGGACAATGTCCATGCTCCTAGACTTACAAGAGCCTTTCATCAGAGGTACCCAGATAAGCCATCTCCTGAGATGTCCAGAGGCCATCCTGGAAGGAGGGGAGTACTGTCAGGAATTGAACCCAGTACCTCTTGTCCACCGGCCAGCAGCTCTACCATCTGAGCTATTCTGCTGGCTGCAAGGTTCCTTGCTGAACCCAGATACCATTGACTGTTCTTCCTGATCGGCTCCACCCAGTGCTCTCTTGATTGGCTTCTGATTGCCAATTACACACCCTATATAAGCCTGGCCCTGTGGGTGTGTCATTGCGAGATTATTGTGCTCTTAGCCTCTAGTCAAGCGTTTCCTGCTGTTCCTGCTGCTACCAATACCGCTCTCCTGTGAACTGACCTCGGCCTGCCCTTCTGACTACGCTCTCCGCCTGATCCATTGCTACCAATACCGCTCTCCTGTGAACTGACCTCGGCCTGCCCTTCTGACTACGCTCTCCGCCTGATCCAGTGCTACTAATAACGCCTTTCCAGTGTACCGTCCCGGCTATCTCTGACCACGTTACCTGTCTCTGCTTCCCCTAGTGTTTGCAGTAACATCGGCTCCAACCCAGACGGGATCCTGACAGCATCAGTTTGAACAAGAAACTCGTCCCTGAAATTAGGGGTGACCAGAACTGGTCTTTGACATAAAGCCATTTTCAAAGACTGAAATGCTTTTTCTGCCTCTGGATTCCATTCTACCATTTTTGACTTCCCACCCTTTGTCAGGTCGGTCAACGGGGCAGCAATGGAGGCATAATTTTGTACAAATCTGCGATAGTAACCAGTGATGCCCAGAAACGCTTTGACCTGTCATTTTATGATGGGTGTAGGCCAGTTCTGAATCGCCTCTACCTTATCGATTTGTGGCTTAATCAGTCCCCTGCCAATGACGTAGCCCAGGTACTTGGCCTCTTCTAGGCCAATTGCACATTTCTCTGGGTTTATGTTCAGCCCAGCTCCGCCTATTGAGTCTAAGACGGCTTGTACCTTAGCGGGGTGGCTCTCCCAATCGGAACTGAAAATTACAACATCATCCAGGTAGGCAGCCGCATAGGCTTGATGCGGGCATAGGATCAGGTCCATAAGCCTCTGAAAGGTAGCCGGGGCTCCATGCAACCCGAATGGCATCACAAAATACTGAAACAAGCCGTCAGGGGTTGCAAAGGCCGTTTTTCTTTTGCCTCATCAGACAGGGGTATCTGCCAGTACCCTTTTGTCAGATCGAGGGTTGTAATATAACGGGCACACCCTAACCTCTCGATTAGCTCGTCTACCCGTGGCATCGGGTATGCGTCAAACTTTGACACGTCATTCAACTTTCTAAAATCATTACAAAACCTCCATGTTCCATTAGGTTTTGGGATCAGGACAATCGGGCTACACCACTCGCTTTGGGCCTCCTCAATGACCCGAGGTCTAGCATCCGTTTGATCTCAGTGGAGACTATCTCTCTACGGGCTTCCGGAATCCTGTACGGCTTCAGCTTGACCTTAGTGCCGGGTTCGGTCTTGATATGGTGTTTCACGAGAGAAGTCCGGCCGGGCAAGTCTGAAAACCTCTGCGGATTTTTCTGCAGAAACTCCCTACTTCCTGTTTTTGGTACTGACAACATTTCACCAACTATCACAGGAGGTATAGGTGATTTTAACCCTTTCTCTAATTCACACGAGGCCAACAATGACTCTTTGTCCCTCCAGGGCTTGATCAGGTTGATATGATACACCTGGTAGGGCTTCCGTCTCCCTGGCTGGTGTACCTTGTAGGTGACCTCGCTCACTTTCTGTACTACCTCGTAGGGTCCATGCCACTTGGCCAAAAATTTACTTTCCACCGTGGGGATTAGGATCAGGACCCGATCCCCGGGGTTGAAGGTCCTAACTTTTGCTGACCGATTATATATTTTGCTTTTAGCTTCTTGGCTCTCTGCAGGTGATCCTTAACCAATGGCATAACCTTAGCAATTCTATTCTGCATCTGGGAAATATGCTCTATAACACTCTTGTATGGGGTTGCCTCGGTCTCTCATACTTCCTTGGCTATATCTAGCAAGCCCCGCGGGTGCCGACCATATACCAACTCAAAGGGAGAAAACCCAGTAGAGGCTTGAGGCACCTCTCTGACTGAAAACATTAGGTAGGGTAAAAGGTAGTCCCAGTCCCGACCATCTTTCTCCACTGCTTTCTTTAACATATGTTTTAACGTTTTATTAAAACGTTCAACCAGCCCATCTGTCTGGGGGTGATACACGGATGTTCGAATGTGCGAGGTTTTAAGCAACTTACACAGCTCCTTCATCACCTTGGACATAAAAGGTGTGCCTTGGTCCGTGAGGATCTCTTTAGGGATTCCTGTCCTGGAAAACATATGAAAGAGTTCCCGTGCAATATTTTTGGACGCCATATTTCTTAAAGGGACAGCCTCGGGGTACCGGGTTGCATAATCAAGTACCACTAGTATGTATTGGTGCCCCCTGGCTGATTTCACAATAGGACCTACCAAGTCCATCGCTACTCTTTCAAATAGTATCTCTATAACCGGAAGCGGGACTAATGGACTGTGGAAGTGGGAAACCGGAGCATTTATCTGACACGTGGGGCAGGATTTGCAATAATCCCCCACGTCTCGATAAACCGCTGGCCAGTAAAACCTCTGGAGGATTTTTTCCTGGGACTTGTCCATCCCCAGGTGCCCACCAAGCACGTGGTTATGTGACAAACTTAGCACCATACTTCTATAGGGTTTTGTAGCGTCGGCGTCCCGGCCCTCTGCCAGGCAGGGACGCCGTTCCCCTTACCAGCGCTCTGCGTCCTCAGCGCCCCCAGCGTCCTCAGCGCCCCCAGCGTTCTCGGCGTCCTCCTTCCACCCTGTTGGTCCCGCGCGCTCCTTCCCTGCTGCTGGACTTAGGGCGCGTGCCCGCACCCTCCCCCGCTCTTAAAGGAGCCGCGCGCATTTTCCAAATTAGTCTCCGGCCAATGCCGGAGGACTCCACCCTATATTAAGGGCTTCCTCCTTAATGGAGGTGCCCGAGCAATGTTGTTGTTGCACTGTATAACTCTGCTTCAGCCCTCAGCTCCTGTTTCCAGTTGCCTGCCTGTTACCTGTCTGCTTGCTGTCTGCCATCTGACTGCAGCCCTCCCCGGAGGTTCGGACATCACCTGCAGTGATCCCCGGCTATTACAGAGACTCTTGCCTGCTCACTTGGGAGCGATCATCTGCCATCCGACTGCAGCTCTATCCGAAGGTTCGGACTTCATCAGCAGTGATCACCGGCTACTCCAGAGACTCTTGCCTGCTCACTTGGGAGCGATCATCTGCCATCCGACTGCAGCTTTATTCGAAGGTTCGGACATCTCCAGCAGTGATCACCGGCTACTCCAGAGACTCCTGCCTGCTCGCTTGGGAGCGATCATCTGCCATCGGACTGCAGCCTACCAGGAGGCTCCAACATCTCAGGTCGTATAAGCCTGTATATTCAGTAACTGTCCTGGTCACTTGCTGTGACAACCTGCCTGTCCAGAGACTGCCCTGGTCACTTTCTGTGACAACCTGCCTGCCCAGAGACTGCCCTGGTCACTTGCTGTGACAACCTGCCTGCCCAGAGACTGCCCTGGTCACTTGCTGTGACAACCTGCCTGCCCAGAGACTGCCCTAGTCACTTGCTGTGACAACCTGCCTGCCCAGAGACTGCCCTGGTCACTTGCCGTGACAACCTGCCTACCCAGAGACTGCCCTGGTCACTTGCTGTGACAACCTGCCTGCCCAGAGACTGCCCTAGTCACTTGCTGTGACAACCTGCCTGCCCAGAGACTGCCCTGGTCACTTGCCGTGACAACCTGCCTACCCAGAGACTGCCCTGGTCACTTGCCGTGACAACCTGCCTACCCAGAGACTGCCCTGGTCACTTGCCGTGACAACCTGCCTACCCAGAGACTGTCCTTGTCACTTCCCGTGAATTCCTGTCCGTATTCCCCGGGCGCCACCTGCTCTCTTACAAGTATACTGTCTTGTATAATAAAGCTCAGTGGTTTCACCTACCAGACCCGTTACAGGTTTAGGTACCAGGAGCATACTCACGACCTCTCCATTGATCTTAGTGACCCTATATAGCAGGTCATTGTTCATGGCAAAATGGGGAAATTGTTTATCAGAGCCGGGCTCTTGTGGGATCTCATTCAGAACAGTTATATTTTCCCTGGCATTTTTAAGAGTGGGGTCTCGCAACTGCTCACACCCGAAATTGTCACGGGACACAGGTAGGTCAGGGACATTCTGTTCCAGAGAACCATTATCCTCCTCCCCCAACATCATCTGAAAAGAAAATTCATCCTTATCATTATTATCACATAAGTTCAACAACACATTAGCATTGTGTTCCGCCCCTATGGACCGTGTAACCTCAGTAGGACCGTTTTTTCCCCAAAGACTCCAAACAGGGGAAAGTCACGACCCAATATGACTGGGTGCATCAGATTCTTCACTACCTCCACTTCATACGAGATCTCCCCAAGTTTGGTGACGAAGTCCACGGAAGTCACCGGGTAGACTTTGGTATCTCCATGGATGCACACCACGCTCAGGTGTTTATCGGGAATGAAGTCCCTATCAGCCAGGCTGGCATGTACCAGAGTCACTCGACTACCTGAGTCTAGGAGGGCTGGTACGGGGCAGCCATTTATAACCACCTGGGACACCTGTGGGCCATTCTCCTCGGTTGGGGTGGCAACGCACACGGGTTCCGCGAGGAGAGAGTCCTTCCAGCATCACAGTCCATAGGTACCCCACTAGTGGACAGTTGGCTGAAATATGACCCCTTTCACGGCATCTCCAACACTGTCTCAGGTCTGGTGGTTCAAACGGGGAGACCTTTCTAGGCCTGGGGACCCCCGACAGGGAAGCATCACCCTTGCCTCACACATGTCCCCTCGGGCCTGAACCCGTCTATCAGCAGCCCCCCTGGCCCCAACAGCTGGAACTCTCTTACCGGGAGATGTCGGAGGCCGGGTACTCCGAAATGACGACCGCTCGGATGGCTGGTCACGGAGGTAGTCTTTGGTGGCAGAGTACCTCTCTATCAGGCTGACCAGTTGATTGGCGTCTTTGGGGTCTCCCTGTCCGACCCAGTGCTGCACCTCAGGAGGAAGGGCCCAGATGTACAGGTCCATCACTACCTTTTCGACGATTTGGGCAGGGTTGCTGAAGTTAGGCTCCAGCCACTTCTTTACTAAATAGATTAGATCATACATTTGTGAGCGAGCAGGCTTGTCCCCACTGTATCTCCAGTTATGGACTCTCCTGGCACGGACTGCAACCGTAACACCCAGGCGGGCAAGAATCTCCGCTTTTAGCTTGGCATAGTCTCTGCTGTCCTGCTCGCTATGGTCAAAATAGGCCTTTTGGGGTTCCCCAGTGAGATAGGGTGCGACCACCATGGCCCATTCAGATGGTGGCAGATTCTCCTTCTCTGCCAGTCTTTCAAATATAGCGAGATATGCCTCCACATCGTCATGAGGCGTCATCTTCTGCAGGGTCTGTTTTACCGCCTTCTTTACAGCGGACAACGCAGGTGACCTTGCGTCATCACTCTGGGACGAGGTGCTGAGAGCCTGGCGTAGTGCTGCAACCTGCTCCATTAACAATCGGTTAGTCTCCTGCTGTTGCAGATTAGCTTGCGCCATATGTCTAAGCAGCTCCTCCATGCTATCAGACTTGTCTGTCCCGGCAATGGCAGCCTTTACCCAGGACATGCACACTCCAAAGTCTTTACCACAGCAAGTTCAGCTTTTCTGTGCAGACACTATTAGGGCTACTGTCTCTTTAAGGCTGCTGTAATGTATGTAGTACAGTTCATATAGCGTCTTGTGCTTGGGTGCGATGAAAATACATGAGACACAGGTTTGATATAGAAAGTCTTGTATTACTTCATACAAGTTGGCAAAAATAGTCACACAGTTTGCAGACACAGAAGCAGGAGACACAGCAGGCCAGAGTAATCTAAGCTCAGCAATCACTCTCCACAACAGGTTCAGGATCTTCTTCTCTGTTACCGTAAGTCCATGCAAACGTGGGTCTTTCAAAGAGCAGGGTTCAGAGACCACAAGTGCTTCAGAGTTCCTCAGTAGGAATAGCTGGAGTACAAGGTCCAAGGCTTTAGGAGTCAGGTCACAGGTTCACTGCAGGCTAGATTCTGAAGCACTGATTGCTCAGCTGTGGCTGCTTAAGAAGCAAAAGGAGAGAATCAGGGCGGGAACATGCAAGCTGGAAACTCCATTTTGACTGAGGGCAAGATAGCTGCAGCAAGACAGAAAGTAAAATGGCTGACGAACAAACTGAGTTTCAGGAACATGTACACAGAACCTTACATTACTCCCCCCTTAGGGACAACCTCCGGATGACCTCAGACCAGGCTTGTGTGGGTACCTCTGATGAAACTGACGGAGCAAGCGAGGAGCATTAACGTTATTGACTGGTTCCCATGAGTTGTCCTCCACTGGGTAGCCCTGCCATTTAATCAGATATTGTAACTGATTTCTATACAACCTGGAATCTAAAATCCTTTCCACCACAAATTCTTCCTGACCATCGACTAGCACTGGGTCAGGGCAAGGAGAAGAACGTCCAGGAAACGTATTGGGTGTCGCAGCCTTCAGTAGGGATACATGAAAGACAGGGTGGATTCTCATAGTTCTGGGCAGTTGAAGACGACAAGCAACGGCACTTATAATTTTACTGATTTTATAGGGTCCAATGTACTTATGTCCCAACTTAGACGATGGAATCCTTAACTTAAGATTTCTGGTTGACAGCCAGACCAAGTCTCCTACCTTGAAAGCTGGTGCAGGTTTACGAAATTTATCTGCTGCTTTCTTGTACCTTTCCTCAGCCGATTCCAGATTCTCCTTTAGAAGATCCATATTCTCCTGTAAAGACGTGATTCTTTCAGCCACTGCTGGTAAAGGCGTTTCTATGGGAAATCGTGGTAGAATGTTAGGATGATAACCTAGATTAGAGTAAAAAGGAGACTGCTTAGTGGAGGCACTCTGAGAGTTGTTATAAGAGAACTCAGCTAATGGAAGTAGATCCACCCAATCATCCTGTAGGTGGCAGATAAAGCAGCGGAGATACTGCTCCAGGGTTTGATTGGTTCGTTCGGTCTGTCCATTAGTCTGGGGATGAAAAGCAGAAGAAAGGTTTACTTTAATGTCCAATGCTGCACAGAAATTTTGCCAAAACCTAGAAGTGAATTGCACCCCTCGATCCGAAATAACCTCATCCGGTACTCCATGTAAGCGAAACACATCTTTAATCATCAAATCTGATGTCTGTTTTGCAGTGGGTAAGCCGACACAAGGGATAAAATGAACTGCCTTTGTTAGACGGTCAACCACCACTAGAATGGTGTTCTTCCCTTGAGAGGTTGGTAACTCCACAATGAAGTCCATAGAAATGGATCCCCACGGGCGGGACGGGGTTGGAAGAGGCTGTAACAGACCAGTTGGTGAGGAGCGAGGTGTTTTGCATCTTGCACAGACTTCACATGAAGTGACATAGTTTAAAACATCCTTCCTGCAAGTGGGCCACCAAAAGAAACGAGAAAGAAATTCCTGTGTCTTTAGAATTCCTCTATGCCCAGCTATCTTGGAATCGTGAATGAGTTGCAATACTCTCAATCTGACTGTTTCAGGAATATACAGCGTTGTCCCTGAATCCACACACCATTCTTAAAGACAAGACTTACGTCCCTTGGGGGTTGTGCCAAAAAGGAATCCGCATGGTATGCTTCCTTGATGTCCTTAAGTAGGTCTTGATTATGAATTACTCCTAGGAATCTAGAGTCAGGAAGAATAGTCTTAGGAGGAGTAATTGGACGTGTCTCTGCTGAGTAAATCCTAGAGAGTGCATCAGCCTTTCCATTGCGCGATCCTGGTCTATAAGAAATGATAAAATTAAATTGGTTTAAGAAAAGATTCCAGCGAGCCTGGCGAGGAGTCAGGCACTTAGCCGACCTGATAAACTCAAGGTTACGATGGTCTGTCAGGACGACTATTTGCTGTGCAGCTCCCTGAAGAAGGTGTCTCCATTCTTTGAAGGCGGCAATAATGGCCAACAACTCTCTATTGCCCACATCGTAGATCCTCTCAGCCGAAGACAACTGCTGGGAAAAGAAGGCACAGGGATGCAAGACATTCTTCTCACCTGTTCTCTGAGAGAGTATAGCTCCAACGGCACAGTCTGAAGCATCCACCTCTATTATGAAGGCAAGCTCGGGGTTGGGATGTACTAGGATAGGTGCAGTGGTAAATTTATCTTTTAGACGGGAAAATGCTTCCTGGCTTGGGGAGTCCAGGAGAACCTAGACTCTTTCCGGGTAAGTTGGGTGATAGGTGACACTACCTCAGAGAAATTTCTAATGAAACGTCTATAGAAGTTGGCAAACCCGATGAAGCGCTGTACCTCCTTCACATTTCTAGGACTTGGCCAATCCTTGATGGCTTGGGTTTTGCTTCCATCCATACTACTTCCTTGTGTAGACAGTACATACCCCAGAAATTGAATTTCGGTCCTATGGAATTCACACTTTTCAAGTTTGATGTAAAGATGATTTTGTCTTAGACGTTCCAAGACCATTCTCACATGTCCATGATGTTCCTCTGTGGAGTTAGAAAAAATTAGAATATCATCCAAATAAATTACCACGAATGTATCTAGGAGATCCCTGAAGATGTCATTCACCAAGTGTTGGAAAGTGGCTGGGGCGGTACTCAGACCAAAAGGCATAACTAGATATTCAAAGTGTCCATAGCGTGACCTGAATGCAGTCTTCCATTCATCCCCAGGTCTAATACGGACTAAGTTATAGGCCCCACGAAGATCTAGTTTAGAGAAAATTTTGGCATGTCGCACTCTCTCCAATAACTCAGGGATTAAAGGCAATGGATAACGGTTTCTAATAGTAACCTTATTGAGTTCCCTATAGTCTACGCATGGTCTCAGAGATCCATCTTTCTTCTTTACAAAGAAGATAGGTGCACCTGCAGGAGATGAAGAGGGGCGTATGAAGCCCTTGGCTAGATTTTCGTCTATGTAATCCTTTAAAGCCTTTAGCTCGGGCCCCGCCAGGGGGTAGATCTTACCAAAAGGTATCTCTGCTCCAGGCAATAATTCAATTGGACAATCATATGGACGGTGAGGAGGAAGCTGGTCAGCGTTCTTCTTGTCACATAAATCCACATAGTCCTGGTATACAGCTGGTAGTTCAGGGACTGACATGGTTCCTTTAGGAACAGAGCAAGCTGAAACTTTTGGACTCATCTGTTTCTCTGGAAAGTGTAATTCCTTGGTCTCCCAGTTAATGGTAGGATTCTGAGCCTGCAGCCATGGTAGCCCTAGAATAATGGGAAAGTGGGGAGAAGAGATAAGCATAAAGGACAGTTTCTCTTGATGATCTTTACCCATAAGAACCCTCAAAGGCTCTGTTTCCTGATCCACTGGTCCAGAGGTCAGCAGGGAGCCATCCACAGTTTCCATCTGTACTGGAGTAGCCTTCTTCACTGAACGTATCCCCTGTTTCAGAGCAAAGGAGACATCCATAAAATTTCCACTTGCCCCTGAGTCGATCATAGCAGAGCTAGACACCCAAGCTGAGTCAACCCAGAGTTTGATGGAAAGAAAGCAATGAGAATTGTTTTTCTTACAACTCAGCTGGGACACCGCTGAGGAAACTTGAAAAATGGCAGCGTTTACACAGTCAACGTCCTCAGAGGTAACGGAGTTTAAGTCCGAGAAATCAAGATCTGTTGCTGCAGATCTCTCTGGAGCCTGAGGCTCGGACCTGACAGATCCCCTCTCGCAACACTCACAATGAATGAGTGCTGCAGTAGTCTTACGAGAACGGCTGGGGCAGTTTATAATGAAGTGCCCTGACTTACCACAATAGAAACATAGATTCTCCTTAAAACGATGTTCCTTGCGTGCATCACTAACCCGTCGTTGTAAAGAGTCTACCTGCATGGGTTCAGGTTCAGGTTCCCGTGTAATCCTACTCAAAGGTTCCTTAGCTGGAGAGGAAGGTAGGAAAAGGTTAGTGCGATTGCTTTCGAACCATCTCTCTTGCCTGCGTTCAGTCAGACGAGTATCAATACGGATGCAGTAGTTAATAAAGTCACCTAACGCAGTGGGAGGGTCGGCACGAGCAAGTTCATCCTTAATCAGTGGAGATAACCCCTTTCGAAAAATAGATTTTTTGGCGGAACTGTCCCAGGTGGTATCAAGGGCCCATCTCCTGAAATCCAAGGCATATTCAGCTACCGAGTGCTTACCTTGGCGCAAAGCTAACATGGCTGCTTCAGCTGTTGCACCTCGATTGGGGTCATCAAACACCTGCCCCATGGCTGAAATAAAAGCATCAAGGTGATTCAAACAATCATCCTCAGTCTCAATCAGAGGGTTTGCCCACATCAAAGCCTTGTTGGTAAGCAACATAATTATAGTAAGCACCTTAGATCGTTCAGTGGGAAATTGTGAAGCATGTGCAGAAAAAAAAAGATTGCATTGATTAATAAATCCCCTGAATTTCTCACGTTCACCGCCAAAACGAAAAGGGGGCAACTTGGGAATCCCAGAACTCGGGGCTACGGCAGGAGTCTGGACTCGCTCCTCTAGAACCTCAATCCTGGCTCGCAAATCCTGGGCAGTCTGTCCAAACACTTGCAAATTGTGATTAGTGAGGTCCTGTAGGCTTGAAAAACGGGTCTTTATATTCTGCAAATCTGCAAGGATATTATCAGTCACTCCGCAAAGTTCCTTTATGCGGGCCTCCATTTCCCAGATCTTTTAAGACAGGAGTACTGGAAGAAGAGGAGAGGAGAGAAAAAAAAAAACAATAGTGTTTACCTGTGGTAACACTGCAGAGAGAAAAAAAAATTAAGGGAACTGCTCACCTGGAATGGTTGTGAGAAGTCACAACCACTATCATCACAGAAAGTTCACCCGGACATCTGATATCCACAGTTACAGCAGACAAAAAAGAGAAAAGAAAAAAAAAAAACAATAGTGTTTACCTGTGGTAACACTGCAGAAAAAAAAACACTTAAGGGAATTGCTCACCTGGAATGGTTGTGAGAAGTCACAACCACTGTCATCACAGAAAGTACAACCGGACATCCGATATCCACAGTTACAGCAGACACAGCCTTTCCAGACCCAGCAGACACTAACGTTTGGCTTCAGAATCTTGTAATGTATGTAGTACAGTTCATATAGCGTCTTGTGCTTGGGTGCGATGAAAATACATGAGACACAGGTTTGATATAGAAAGTCTTGTATTACTTCATACAAGTTGGCAAAAATAGTCACACAGTTTGCAGACACAGAAGCAGTAGACACAGCAGGCCAGAGTAATCTAAGCTCAGCAATCACTCTCCACAACAGGTTCAGGATCTTCTTCTCTGTTACCGTAAGTCCATGCAAACGTGGGTCTTTCAAAGAGCAGGGTTCAGAGTCCACAAGTGCTTCAGAGTTCCTCAGTAGGAATAGCTGGAGTACAAGGTCCAAGGCTTTAGGAGTCAGGTCACAGGTTCACTGCAGGCTAGATTCTGAAGCACTGATTGCTCAGCTGTGGCTGCTTAAGAAGCAAAAGGAGAGAATCAGGGCGGGAACATGCAAGCTGGAAACTCCATTTTGACTGAGGGCAAGATAGCTGCAGCAAGACAGAAAGTAAAATGGCTGACGAACAAACTGAGTTTCAGGAACATGTACACAGAACCTTACAGCTGCTGTGACAGACTATATATATTTTTTTTCTTTGCTGCTGTTTGAGCCACTGTGCTGCCCGCATTCGAGCACCAATTGTAGACAGTTCAGGGGGTTTAGCTCCGGGATCGCCGTCTCGGGTAGACGGAGTGGCATAGAAAATTTCAAGCACAGACAGCAGTACTGGTATAAACTGGCTGCAACCAGTTTTATTGAAAGTCCACAGCAATAAACATAAATCAAACCATAAAACAAAATCCTAAGCCTGGCAGGCTGCTAGCTAGACACAGTTAATTCCCTCACTACCGTGGTCTAGGCTCTAGCAGCCTGGCCAAAACAACACATATTTATGTAGTTACCAGCGCTTGGCTTCCAGGAGACTTCCAGCAGCGTCTGAAGCCGGATTCAGACTGAGAGCTCTCTCTGCCTAGCTCAACCACCTACTTCTGGCTGCTTGATTAGACAGCTGAGTGCACTCAGGGTTGGGCTGCAAGCCTGTACTGGATGGTGAGTGGAGTGAACGTCGCACTGACAACCTACCTTCACTCCTACATTCCTCATACCACCCAGCTAAGAAACCTGGGCGAGATGTACACCCCGTCCAGTACGCACCCCTTCACTGTCTCACAATACATAATTTTTTTTTTTTATTAATCTTGATACATGCACATTTTTTGTGCCACTTGTTTGCCTATTTTTATCTGATTTTACCCTAATTAATAAAGATATATTCTTTTAAATATATATTTCTGGTGTGGGTATTTCTTGGCGTTCCATGTTCTTGGGTTTTCTACTACAGGAGATCTGTATATAGTGTATAGTGTACAGGTAATACAGTGTTCACCAGTGACAAAATATACAGGAGCTCTGTTTATAGTGTCAGTGTACAGGTATTACAGTGATCACCAGTGATATTATACACAGGAGCTCTGTATATAGTGTCGGTGTACAGATAATACAGTGATCACCAGTGAAATTACACAGATGAGCTCTGGACACAGTATACAGTATATAGTGTAAGTGTACAAGTAATACACTGACTCACCGGTGACATCTGTATTTGAAGCCTTTTATCTTCATCCAGTGCAGACCGCCATCACTTCTTCCAGCCAGGACTCGTCTCTGCAGAGAATAGCACAGTTATCCATAGCTGATCGCTTCCAGAGCACATTCCCCACTATTTTCCCCGACTTCTACACTATGTCAGATAGAGAAAAAAAAGACATAGTGCCGCCCTGCACATTAGCAGGACCCACTTTTGTTCTCCCCATGTAAGACAGTAACCTCAAAAGTATAGTAAATTACAGCAGTAATAATGTCCCCTGATTGGACCCTACAGTACTTATGTCCCCACTTGCCACCATAAACCAATAATGTATGTTCTTCATACTGACCTCCATACAGTAATTATGTCACCCCTTTATTTAATAAGGTGCCAGATCCTGGGCCCCTTTACTTAACCCCTTTTCCCCCAAGGGTGGTTTGCACGTTAATGACTGGGCCAATTTTTACAATTCTGACCACTGTCTCTTTATGAGGTTATAACTCTGGAACGCTTCAACGGATCTTTGCGATTCTGAGATTGTTTTCTCGTGACATATTGTACTTCATGTTAATGGTAAAATTTCTTCGATACAACTTGCGTTTATTTATGAAAAAAATGGAAATATGGCGAAAATTTTGAAAATTTAGCAATTTTCAAACTTTTAATTTTTATTCCCTTAAAACAGAGAAATATGTCACACAAAATAGTTACTAAATAACATTTCCCACAAATCTACATTACATCAGCACAATTTTGAAACCAAATTTTTTTGTTTTTGGTTAAATAGTTATAAGGGCTAAACGTTGACCAGCGATTTCTCATTTTTACAACACCATTTTTTTTAGGGACAATATCACATTTGAAGTCACTTTGAGGGGTCTATATGGCAGAAAATACCCAAAAGTGACACAATTCTAAAAACTGCACTCCTCAAGGTACTCAAAACCACATTCAAGAAGTTTATTAACCCTTCAGGTGCTTCACAGGAGCTGAAGCAATGTGGAAGCAAAAAATGATCATTTAACTTTTTAGTCACAAAAATGATCTTTTGCAAACAATTTTTTTATTTTCACAAGGGTAAAAGGAGAAAATGGACAGATAAAGTTGTTGTGCAATTTCTCCTGAGTATGCCGATACCCCATACGTAGGGGAAAACCACTGTCTGGGCGCACGGCAAAGCTTGGAAGGGAAAGAGCGCCGTTTGACTTTTTCAAGCCAAAATTGGCTGGAAATGAGATTGGACGCTATGTCGCGTTTGGAGAGCCCCTAATGTGCACTTTGAGCCCTCAAGTGTTTCACTAAAGTTTATAATGCCTGGGTGTGAAAAAAAAAAAAATTCCACAAAAATTATTTTTTAGTCCCCAATTTTTTATTTTTCCCAAAGAAATTGGACCCCAAAAGTTGTTATCCAATTTGTCAAGTACGCTGATATCCCATATGTGGGGGGGAAATGTTTGGGCGCACGGCAGGGCTCGGAAAGGAAGTAATGACGTTTTCTATTGCAGATTTTGATGGGTGTCATGTTCAGTTTGCAGAGCCCTGATGTGCCTAAACAGAGGAAACCCCCCACAAGTGACCACATTTTGGAAACTAGACCCCCTAAGGAACTTATCTAGATCTGTGGTGAGCACTTTGAACCCCCCAGTGCTTCACAGAAGTTTATAATGAACGGGCATGAAAATAAAAAATCCTATTTTTTTCCCACAAAAAAAATCTTTTAGTCACCAATTTTTTATTTTCCCAAGGGTAACAGGAGAAATTGGACCACAAAAGTTGTTGTCCAGTTTGTGCTGAGTACGCTGATACCCCATATATGGGAGAGAAGCACTGTTTGGGCGCACGGCAGAGCTCGGAAGGGAAGGAGCGCCATTTGACTTTTTCAAACCAAAATTGGCTGGAATCGAGATTGGACGCCATATCGCGTTTGGAGAGCCCCTCATGTGCCTAAACAGTGGAAACCCCCCACAAGTGACCCCATTTTGGAAACTAGACCCCTAAGGAACTTATCTAGATCTGTGGTGAGCACTTTGAACTCCAAGTGCTTCACAGAATTTTATAATACCCGGGCAGGAAAATAAAAAATCCTATTTTTTTCCCACAAAAAAAATCTTTTAGTCACCAATTTTTTATTTTCCCAAGGGTAACAGGCGAAATTGGACCATAAAAGTTGGTGTCCAATTTGTCCTGAGTACGCTGATACCCCATATAAAGGGGGGAAGCACTGTTTGGGCGCAAGGCAGAGCTCGGAAGGGAAGGAGCGCCATTTGACTTTTTCAAACCAAAATTGGCTGGAATCGAGATTGGATGCTGTTGTGAATATGCTAGAGGCGGCTTCTGAGCTGGGGCTCCCTCCGGTGGTTGCTGAGGGTAATGAACTGATTAATGAATGGCCTTCAGCTGGCGCTGAATGGTAGATATAAGTTGCCTGATTTCCCAGCAGCCTTGCCGGTTATCAATTGTTCTTCTGGTCTTGCTTGAAGCACTGCTAGTTTCCTGCTCTCCTTCAGATAAGTGTTTGCTGTTTTTTTTTTCTATGTTTGATTTTCTCTGCTGGTTTTCTGCCTGCAGTGGACTGCAGCCTGTCCCCTTTTGGGGGTCTGACGCTGCAATTGTGCTCCGTTTGTGTCTGCACTTTTGCTTTGCTCTTTTGTTACTTTTAATTTGCTGAATAGCGTTTTGTTACACCAGAGATCTGATTTAGGTGGAAGAGGTCGAGTGATCTCAGGTTTTTTGACAATCAGACGTGTTGGTATTTTTGTTAGGGTTTTTGTTGGATTGCAGTCAGAATTCTTTCCTGTACTTTTCTGTATAGACAGATTGGGCCCCAGCGTTTGCTCATTCTATTTTCTGTCTGTGTCCGAGCTTTCTTCTTGTCTAACCGCCATTACATGATTGGGGGCTTCCTATTTTCTTTGGGGATCTGCTCCGGGGCAGATAGCTTTCATCTTTCTGCCTTTAGGTGTAGTTATCTCTCAGGCTGTGACGAGGTGTCTAGGATCAACGTAGGAATGCTCCATGGCTACCTCTAGTTGTGTGGTTAGTTCAGGTTACTGCAATCCAATAGGTTCCAGCCTCTCTGTTGTGTTACCGCTTTTGCTATTTTTTGCCATTTCTCCTCAGTTACCGAAACATAACAGTATAACCGGCCCAAGCTGAAAATTATATGGTACTCAACAGAAGGGAAAAATGGTAAAAAACGAAAAAAAAAAAGGGAGTTGTCAGAAATTTTTTTTTTCTGATTGTTGCATTTTTCCCTCTTTTTCTCTGGGTGCTGAGGAGGAATTTTTTTTTTCTCTCAATGGAGTTTTCACAGTTGTCTGGCCGTGTGGATCAGCTTGCCACTGAGGTTCGGAGTATTGCTACCTATCTTGCTGGGTTGCCGGTTGTGGAACCTAGGATTCCCATGCCAGATTTGTTTTTGGGGATCAATCTAAATTTCTGAATTTCAAAAATAACTGTAAGTTGTTTTTTGCCTTAAGGCCTAAGTCCTCAGGGAACGCGGCACAGCAGGTTCAAATTGTCATCTCCCTGCTGCGCGGCGACCCTCAGGATTGGGCTTTTTCCCTGACACCTGGGGATCCTGTTTTGAATGATATTGATGTATTTTTTCAGGCTCTGGGGTTATTGTATGATGAACCTAATGTCACTGATCAAGCTGAAAAGACCTTGTTGGCATTAAATCAGGGTCTTGAAGACGCTGAGTTGTACTGTCAGAAATTTCGAAAGTGGGCAGTCCTAACCAAATGGAATGATCATGCTTTGGCAGCCCTTTTTCGAAAGGGTCTGTCAGAAAAAGTAAAGGACGTTATGGTGGGATTCCCTGTTCCCTCTGGTCTCAATGATTCTATGTCTTTGGCTATTCATATTGACAGACGTTTGTGTGAGCGCAGAGGTATGCGTGAGATAGTGTTGCCTTGTGAGTCAGCTCCTGAGCCCATGCAGTGTGATGGAGTGACTTCTGGGACTCAGCGTCATGAGTTTCGTAAGCGCAATGGGTTGTTTCTACTGTGGTGATGCTTCCCATGCTATCTCTGTCTGCCCTAAGCGGGGAAGACGTTTTGCATGCTCAATTGTCTTGGGTAGTGTTCAGACTAAATTTTTGTTGACTGTTACCCTGATTTGCTCCCTGTCCATATTTTCTGCTCAGGCTTTTGTTGATTCAGGAGCAGCTATTAACCTGATGGATTTTGACTTTGCCAAACGTTGTGGGTTTCCCATGATACCCCTGCGGAAGTCTATTCCCCTACTGGGCATTGATTCTACTCCTTTGGCGGAGAATAAACCCCAGTTTTCTACTCAGGTGATAATGAGGGTTGAACCAGATCATCAGGAGAGTTGCAAATTTCTGGTGCTGCATAATCTGCATGACATTATTGTACTAGGTTTCCCTTGGTTACAGTCTTACAATCCTGTTTTGGATTGAAAATCTGTGTCTGTGACCAGTTGGGGCTGCCAATGTGTTAATACTGACACTCCTGTTTTTTCTGCCTCTCCCCAGTCTCAGGATGTTCCTGACTTTTTGACAGATTTTTCTGATGTGTTTAGTGAAAGTAAATCTGCATCCTTGTCCCCTCACAGGAGCTACGATTGTGCTATTGAATTAGTGCCTGGTGGTAAATTTCCTAAAGGTCGTCTTTTTAATTTATCTGTACCTGAACACGATGCTATGCGATCTTATATCAGGGAGTCTTTGGAGAAGGGTCATATCAGACCATCCTCTTCACCCTTGGGCGCCGGTTTTTTCTTTGTGGCCAAAAAGGATGGTTCATTGAGGCCGTGTATTGATTATCATCTCTTGAATAAGATTACTGTGAAGTATCAATATCCGTTATCCTTGATTTCTGACCTGTTTTCCAGGGTGAAAAGTGCTAGTTGGTTTACCAAGCTTGACCTCAGGGAGGCGTATAACCTTATTCGCATTAAGCACGGGGATGAATGGAAGACGGCGCTTAATACCCCAGAGGGGCATTTTGAGTACCTAGTGATGCCTTTTGGGCTTACTAATGCCCCTTCCATCTTCCCATCCTTCATGAATGATATTTTCAGGGATTTTGTGGATAAATTTCTCATTGTTTATTTGGATGTTATCTTGATTGTGACCCCATTTTAGAAACTAGACCTCTTAAGGAACTTATCTAGATCTGTGGTGAGCACTTTGAACCCCCAAGTGCTTCACACAAGTTTATAACGTAGAGCCGTAAAATTAAAAAATCATATTTTTTCCACAAAAATGATCTTTTCACCCCAATTTTTATTTTCCCAAGGGTAACAAGACCACAAAAGTTATTGTGCAATTTGTCCTGAGTACGCTGATACCCCATGTGTGGAGGTAAACCGCTGTTTGGGCGCACAGCAGAGCTTGGAAGGGAAGGAGCGCCATTTGACTTTTTCAACGCAGAATTGGCTGGACGCCACATCACTTTTGGAGAGCCCCTGATGTGCCTAAACAGTGGAAACCCCCCACAAATGACCCCATTTTGGAAACTAGACCCCTCAAGGAAGTTATCTAGATTTGTGGTGACAACTTTGAACCCCCAGGTGTTTCACTAAAGTTTATAACGTAAAAAGCAATGTGCTACAAATAATAATAATAATATTAATATTAAAGGGAATCTGTCACCCCATTTTTCGACCATCAGCTGCGGCCACCGCCATCAGGGGCTTATCTACAGCATTCTGTAATGCTGTAGTCAAGCCCCCGATGTTACCTGAAAGAGAAGAAAAGCGAGTTAGATTATACTCACCCAGGGGCGGTCCGCCGTCCGGTCCGATGGGCGTCGTGGTCTGGTTCGGCGCCCCCCATCTTCTAGCGAAGCAGTCCTCTTCTTAGCTTCATGTCGCGGCGCAGGCGCACTGCTCTGCCCTGGAGAGGGCAGAGCAGAGTACTGCAGAGCGCAGACGCCGGACCTCTCTGACCTTTCGCGGCGCCTAAGCACTACAGTACTCTACTCTGCCCTCAGTAGGGCAGAGCAGTGCGCCTGCGCAGGAGCTGCGACGGGACGCAAAGAAGAGGCCAGCTTCGCTAGAAGATGGGAGGCGCCAAACCGGACAGCGACGCCCATCGGACCGGACGGCAGACCACCCCTGGGTGAGTATAATCTAACTCGTTTTTCTTATCTTTCAGGTGACATCGGGGGCTTATCTACAGCATTACAGAATGCTGTAGATAAGCCCTTGATGGCGGTGGTCGCATCTTATACTCCAAAAATGGGGTGACAGACTCCCTTTAATAAAAGGATCTAAAAGCAGGTGTAAAACCATCAATATATTGTGAGGTAGTGACCGGGATCGTTTACGAGGGACGTTATATTTCCCCCAGAATGTGTACAGAGACCTAGTAAAGCCATTGGAGTGCATTGCAGTCACACACACAGCTGCGTCTGCAATGCAGGAATGAAGGTGAGCAATGACCTAGTCAGACTACCTGGCTAAGGCAGATTAAGTAAAATCCGGCAGGGCCTTCATTTCTTGGAGGAGGTCACACGAGGCAGTGGGGCGGCCTCCTCCCTCCAACCCGGGTTTTCCAGTGGCTTTTGCCACAGGTCTTTAAAACTCGTGCACTAAGGTGTTGTGAGTGGGCTTGGGATGAGTTCTGAGCAGAGGCTCCCTCTGGTGGTTACAAGCGGTGCTGGTCTGTCCAGTGAAGATTGTGAAGATTGTGAGGATTGGGAATCAGGTGTTACTGACTGGTCTTATATAAGGGAGTCACCTTCCCATCAGGGTTGCCGGTGATCAATTGTTCTGGTCTCAATCCTTGAGTCCTGTTTCCTTTGTAGCCTGCTGTGTCGTGTCTGCATCTCCTGCTAACAGATAAGACATTTTCTTCTTTTTGTTTTTGTGCTTGATTTTTGCATTTTGTCCTGCACTTCTGTTGGGGCCTTCAGGGTCCCCTCCGGGGGCTTTTGCCCTCTCAGTTTAGTTCAGCCACTGATGTTTGTACTTTTGCTTTTTCCAGTTTTTTCAGTGGCTGCTGTTTTGATTTTGTGTAATGTATATAGTACAGTTCATATAGCGTCTTGTGCTTGGGTGCGACGAAAACACAGGAGTCACAGGTTTGATATAGAAAAGTCCTGTATTACTTCATACAAGTTGGCAGAAATAGTCACACAGTTTGCAGACACAGAAACAGGAGACACAGCAGGCCAGAGTAATCCAAGCTCAGCAATCACTCTCCAATACAGATTCAGGATCTTCTTCTCTGTTACCGTAAGTCCATGCAAACGTGGGTCTTTCAAAGAGCAGGGTTCAGAGTCCACAAGTGCTTCAGAGTTCCTCAGTAGGAATAGCTGGAGTACAAGGTCCAAGGCTTACAGGAGTCAAGTCACAGGTTCACTGCAGGCTAGATTCTGAAGCACTGATTGCTCAGCTGTGGCTGCTTAAGAAGCAAAGGAGAGAATCAGGGCGGGAACATGCAAGCTGGAAACTCCATTTTGACTGAGGGCAAGATAGCTGCAGCAAGACAGAAAGTAAAATGGCTGACGAACAAACTGAGTTTCAGGAATATATACATAGAACCTTACATTACTCCCCCTTAAGGACAACCTCCGGATGACCTCAGACCAGGCTTGTGTGGGTACCTCTGATGAAACTGACGGAGCAAGCGAGGAGCATTAACGTTATTGACCGGTTCCCATGAGTTGTCCTCCACTGGGTAGCCCTGCCATTTAATCAGATATTGTAACTGATTTCTATACAACCTGGAATCTAAAATCCTTTCCACCACAAATTCTTCCTGACCATCGACTAGCACTGGGTCAGGGCAAGGAGAGGAACGTCCAGGAAACGTATTGGGTGTTGCAGCCTTTAGTAGGGATACATGAAAGACAGGGTGGATTCTCATAGTTCTGGGCAGTTGAAGACGACAAGCAATGGCACTTATAATTTTACTGATTTTATAGGGTCCAATGTACTTATGTCCCAACTTAGACGATGGAATCCTTAACTTAAGATTACTGGTTGACAGCCAGACCAAGTCTCCTACCTTGAAAGCTGGTGCAGGTTTACGAAATTTATCTGCTGCTTTCTTGTACCTTTCTTGAGCCGATTCCAGATTCTCCTTTAGAAGATCCATATTCTTCTGTAAAGACGTGATTCTTTCAGCCACTGCTGGTAAAGGAGTTTCTACGGGAAATCGTGGTAGAATGTTAGGATGATAACCTAGATCAGAGTAAAAAGGAGACCATTTAGTGGAGGCACTCTGAGAGTTGTTATACGAGAACTCAGCTAATGGAAGTAGATCCACCCAATCATCCTGTAGGTGGCAGATAAAGCAGCGGAGATACTGCTCCAGGGTTTGATTGGTTCGTTCGGTCTGTCCATTAGTCTGGGGATGAAAAGCAGAAGAAAGGTTTACTTTAATGTCCAATGCTGCACAGAAATTTTGCCAAAACCTAGAAGTGAATTGCATCCCTCGATCCGAAATAACCTCATCCGGTACTCCATGTAAGCGAAACACATCTTTAATCATCAAATCTGATGTCTGTTTTGCAGTGGGTAAGCCGACACAAGGGATAAAATGAGCTGCCTTTGTTAGACGGTCAACCACCACTAGAATGGTGTTCTTCCCCTGAGAGGTTGGTAACTCCACAATGAAGTCCATAGAAATGGATCCCCACGGGCGGGACGGGGTGGGAAGAGGCTGTAACAGACCAGTTGGTGAGGAGCGAGGTGTTTTGCATCTTGCACAGACCTCACATGAAGTGACATAATTCAAAACATCCTTCCTGCAAGTGGGCCACCAAAAGAAACGAGAAAGAAATTCCTGTGTCTTTAGAATTCCTCTATGCCCAGCTATCTTGGAATCGTGAATGAGTTGCAATACTCTTAATCTGACTGTTTCAGGAATATACAGACGTTGTCCCTGAATCCACACACCATTCTTAAAGACAAGACTTACGTCCCTTGGGGGTTGTGCCAAAAAGGAATCCGCATGGTATGCTTCCTTGATGTCCTTAAGTAGGTCTTGATTATGAATTACTCCTAGGAATCTAGAGTCAGGAAGAATAGTCTTAGGAGGAGTAATTGGACGTGTCTCTGCTGAGTAAATCCTAGAGAGTGCATCAGCCTTTCCATTGCGCAATCCTGGTCTATAAGAGATGATAAAATTAAATTGGTTTAAGAAAAGATTCCAGCGAGCCTGGCGAGGAGTCAGGCACTTAGCCGACCTGATAAACTCAAGGTTACGATGGTCTGTCAGGACGACTATTTGCTGTGCAGCTCCCTGAAGAAGGTGTCTCCATTCTTTGAAGGCGGCAATAATGGCCAACAACTCTCTATTGCCCACATCATAGTTCCTCTCAGCCGAAGACAACTGCTGGGAAAAGAAGGCACAGGGATGCAAGACATTCTTCTCACCTGTTCTCTGAGAGAGTATAGCTCCAACGGCACAGTCTGAAGCATCCACCTCTATTATGAAGGCAAGCTCAGGGTTGGGATGTACTAGGATAGGTGCAGTGGTAAATTTATCTTTTAGACGGGAAAATGCTTCCTGGGCTTGGGGAGTCCAGGAAAACCTAGACTCTTTCCGGGTAAGTTGAGTGATAGGTGACACTACCTCAGAGAAATTTCTAATGAAACGTCTATAGAAGTTGGCAAACCCGATGAAGCGCTGTACCTCCTTCACATTTCTAGGACTTGGCCAATCCTTGATGGCTTGGGTTTTGCTTCCATCCATACTAATTCCTTGTGTAGACAGTACATACCCCAGAAATTGAATTTCGGTCCTATGGAATTCACACTTTTCAAGTTTGATGTAAAGATGATTTTGTCTTAGACGTTCCAAGACCATTCTCACATGTCCATGATGTTCCTCTGTGGAGTTAGAAAAAATTAGAATATCATCCAAATAAATTACCACGAATGTATCTAGGAGATCCCTGAAGATGTCATTCACCAAGTGTTGGAAAGTGGCTGGGGCGGTACTCAGACCAAAAGGCATAACTAGATATTCAAAGTGTCCATAGCGTGACCTGAATGCAGTCTTCCATTCATCCCCAGGTCTAATACGGACTAAGTTATAGGCCCCACGAAGATCTAGTTTAGAAAAAATTTTGGCATGTCACACTCTCTCCAATAACTCAGGGATTAAAGGCAATGGATAACGGTTTCTAATAGTAACCTTATTGAGTTCCCTATAGTCTACGCATGGTCTCAGAGATCCATCTTTCTTCTTTACAAAGAAGATGGGTGCACCTGCAGGAGATGAAGAGGGGCGTATGAAGCCCTTGGCTAGATTTTCATCTATGTAATCCTTTAAAGCCTTTAGCTCGGGCCCCGCCAGGGGGTAGATCTTACCAAAAGGTATCTCTGCTCCAGGCAATAATTCAATTGGACAATCATATGGACGGTGAGGAGGAAGCTGATCAGCGTTCTTCTTGTCACATAAATCCACATAGTCCTGGTATACAGCTGGTAGTTCAGGGACTGACATGATTCCTTTAGGAACAGAGCAAGCTGAAACTTTTGGACTCATCTGTTTCTCTGGAAAGTGTAATTCCTTGGTCTCCCAGTTAATGGTAGGATTCTGAGCCTGCAGCCATGGTAGCCCTAGAATAATGGGAAAGTGGGGAGAAGAGATAAGCATAAAGGACAGTTTCTCTTGATGATCTTTACCCATAAGAACCCTCAAAGGCTCTGTTTCCTGATCCACTGGTCCAGAGGTCAGCAGGGAGCCATCCACAGTTTCCATCTGTACTGGAGTAGCCTTCTTCACTGAACGTATTCCCTGTTTCAGAGCAAAGGAGACATCCATAAAATTTCCACTTGCCCCTGAGTCGATCATAGCAGAGCTAGACACCCAAGCTGAGTCAACCCAGAGTTTGATGGAAAGAAAGCAATGAGAATTGTTTTTCTTACAACTCAGCTGGGACACCGCTGAGGAAACTTGAAAAATGGCAGCGTTTACACAGTCAATGTCCTCAGAGGTAACGGAGTTTAAGTCCGAGAAATCAAGATCTGTTGCTGCAGATCTCTCTGGAGCCTGAGGCTCGGACCTGACAGATCCCCTCTCGCAACACTCACAATGAATGAGTGCTGCAGTAGTCTTACGAGAACGGCTGGAGCAGTTTATAATGAAGTGCCCTGACTTACCACAATAGAAACATAGATTCTCCTTAAAACGATGTTCCTTGCGTGCATCACTAACCCGTCGTTGTAAAGAGTCTACCTGCATGGGTTCAGGTTCAGGTTCCCGTGTAATCCTACTCAAAGGTTCCTTAGCTGGAGAGGAAGGTAGGAAAAGGTTAGTACGATTGCTTTCGAACCATCTCTCTTGCCTGCGTTCAGTCAGACGAGTATCAATACGGATGCAGTAGTTAATAAAGTCACCTAACGCAGTGGGAGGGTCAGCACGAGCAAGTTCATCCTTAATCAGTGGAGATAACCCCTTTCGAAAAATAGATTTTTTGGCGGAACTGTCCCAGGTGGTATCAAGGGCCCATCTCCTGAAATCCAAGGCATATTCAGCTACCGAGTGCTTACCTTGGCGCAAAGCTAACATGGCTGCTTCAGCTGTTGCACCTCGATTGGGGTCATCAAACACCTGCCCCATGGCTGAAATAAAATCATCAAGGTGATTCAAACAATCATCCTCAGTCTCAATCAGAGGGTTTGCCCACATTAAAGCCTTGTTGGTAAGCAACATAATTATAGTAAGCACCTTAGATTGTTCAGTGGGAAATTGTGAAGCATGTGCAGAAAAAAAAAGATTGCATTGATTAATAAATCCCCTGAATTTCTCACATTCACCGCCAAAATGAAAAGGGGGCAACTTGGGAATCCCAGCACTCGGGGCTACGGCAGGAGCCTGGACTCGCCCCTCTAGAACCTCAATCCTGGCTCGCAAATCCTGGGTAGTCTGTCCAACCACTTGCAAATTGTGATTATTGAGGTCCTGTAGATTTGTAAAACGGGTCTTTATATTCTGCAAATCTGCAAGGATATTATCAGTCACTCCGCAAAGTTCCTTTATGCGGGCCTCCATTTTCCAGATCTTTTAAGACAGGATTACTGGAAGAAGAGGAGAGAGAAAAAAAAACAATAGTGTTCACCTGTGGCAACACTGCAGAGAGAAAAAAAATTAAGGGAACTGCTCACCTGGAATGGTTGTGAGAAGTCACAACCACTATCATCACAGAAAGTTTCAACCAGACATCTGATATCCAGAGTTACAGCAGACAAAAAAGAGAAAAGAAAGGAAAAAAAAAAAACAATAGTGTTTACCTGTGGTAACACTGCAAAAAGAAAAAACTTAAGGGAATTGCTCACCTGGAATGGTTGTGAGAAGTCACAACCACTGTCATCACAGAAAGTAGAACCGGACGTCTGATATCCACAGTACAGCAGACACAGCCTTCCAGACCCAGCAGACACTAACGTTTTGGCTTCAGAATCTTGTAATATATGTAGTACAGTTCATATAGCGTCTTGTGCTTGGGTGCGACGAAAACACAGGAGTCACAGGTTTGATATAGAAAAGTCCTGTATTACTTCATACAAGTTGGCAGAAATAGTCACACAGTTTGCAGACACAGAAACAGGAGACACAGCAGGCCAGAGTAATCCAAGCTCAGCAATCACTCTCCAATACAGATTCAGGATCTTCTTCTCTGTTACCGTAAGTCCATGCAAACGTGGGTCTTTCAAAGAGCAGGGTTCAGAGTCCACAAGTGCTTCAGAGTTCCTCAGTAGGAATAGCTGGAGTACAAGGTCCAAGGCTTACAGGAGTCAAGTCACAGGTTCACTGCAGGCTAGATTCTGAAGCACTGATTGCTCAGCTGTGGCTGCTTAAGAAGCAAAGGAGAGAATCAGGGCGGGAACATGCAAGCTGGAAACTCCATTTTGACTGAGGGCAAGATAGCTGCAGCAAGACAGAAAGTAAAATGGCTGACGAACAAACTGAGTTTCAGGAATATATACATAGAACCTTACATTTTGTTACACCAGAGAACTAATTTAGGTGGTAGAGGTCGTGTGATCTCAGGTGTTTTTGAAATTAGTAGAGTTGGTGCTTTTCAGGGTTTTCTGGGATTGCAGTAAGTACCCTTCCTATCCTTTTCTATTTAGTTAGTTTGGGCCCCAACGTTTGCTCATACTATTTTCTGTCTGTGTCAGTATTTCTTCTTGTCTAACCGCCATTACATGTTTGGGTGCTTTCTATTATCTTTGGGGTTCTGCTCCGGGGCAGATAGCTTTCCTATATCTATCTTTAGGTGTAGTTAGTTTCTCAGGCTGTGACGAGGCGTCTAGGACCAACGTAGGAACGCTCCACGGCTGCCTCTAGTTGTTGTGGTTAGTCAGGGTACTGCAATCTCATAGATTCCAACTGCTCTGGTGTATTGCCTTTTTTGCCTGCACTCCTCAGCTACCGAAACATAACAGTATCACCGGCCCAAAATTTAAAATTGTATGGTACTCACAGAAGGGAAAAAATTTGTGAAAGAAAAAACGGTTGTCAGAGTTGTCAGAGATATTTTTCTGTTTGTTGCATTTTTTTTTTCCCTCTGTATCTCTGGGTGCTGGGGAGGATTTTTTCTCTCAATGGAGTTTGCACAGTTGTCTGGCCGTGTGGATCAGCTTGCCACTGAGGTTCAGAGTATTGCTGCATATCTTGCTAAGTTGCCTGTTGTGGAACCTAGGATTCCCATGCCAGATTTGTTTTTAGGGGATCAAGCTAAGTTTCAGAATTTCAAAAATAATTGTAAATTGTTTTTTGCCTTAAAATCTAAGTCCTCAGGGAACGCAGCGCAGCAGGTTCAAATTGTCATCTCTCTCCTGCGCGGCGATCCTCAGGATTGGGCTTTTTCCCTGACACCTGGGGATCTTATTTTGAGTGATGTTGATGCATTTTTTCAGGCTTTGGGGTTATTGTACGATGAGCCTAATGTCACTGATCAAGCTGAAAAAGCCTTGTTGGCATTAAATCAGGGGCTTGATGACGCTGAGTTATACTGTCAGAGATTTCGTAGGTGGGCAGTCCTGACCAAGTGGAATGACGACGCTTTGGCGGCCCTTTTTCGGAAGGGTCTGTCAGATAATGTAAAGGATGTTATGGTGGGATTCCCTGTCCCCTCTGGTCTCAATGATTCTATGTCATTAGCGATTCAAATTGACAGACGTTTGCGTGAGCGGAGAAGTATGCGTGGAATAGTGTTGCCTTGTGAACCTGCTTCTGAATCCATGCAGTGTGATAGAGTGGTGTCTGGGGCACAGCGTCATGAGTTTCGAAAGCGCAATGGGTTATGTTTCTACTGTGGTGATGCCTCTCATGCTATTTCAGTCTGCCCTAAGCGGGGAAGACGTTTTGCATGCTCAGTTGTCTTGGGTAGTGTTCAGACTAAGTTTTTATTAACTGTCACTCTGATATGCTCTCTGTCCTCATTTTCTGCTCAGGCTTTCGTTGATTCTGGAGCAGCTATTAACCTGATGGATTATGATTTTGCTAAACGTTGTGGGTTTCCCTTGATACCCCTACAGAAGTCTATTCCCCTACTGGGGATCGATTCTACCCTTTGGCTGAGAATAAACCTCAGTTCTCTACTTAGGTGATAATGAGGGTTGAACCTGATCATCAAGAGTGCTGCAAATTTTTGGTTCTGTATAATCTGCATGATATTATCGTACTGGGTTTCCCTTGGTTACAGTCTCATAATCCTGTTTTGGATTGGAAATCTGTGTCTGTAACCAGTTGGGGCTGCCAATGTGTTAATACCAACACTCCTGTTTTTTCTGCCTCCCCCCAGGCTCAGGATGTTCCTGACTTTTTGATTGATTTTTTTGATGTATTTAGCGAAAGTAAATCTGCATCCTTGCCTCCCCATAGGAGCTATGACTGCGCTATTGAATTAGTGCCTGGTAGTAAATTCCCTAAAGGTCGCCTTTTTAACTTGTCTGTACCTGAACATGACGCTATGCGGTCTTATATCAAGGAATCATTGGAGAAGGGTCATATCAGACCATCCTCTTCACCCTTAGGTGTCGGTTTTTTCTTTGTGGCCAAAAAGGATGGTTCATTAAGGCCATGTATTGATTATCGTCTTTTGAACAATATTACTGTGAAATATCAATACCCGTTACCCTTGATTTCTGACCTGTTTTCCAGGGTGAAAAACGCTACTTGGTTTGCCAAGCTTGACCTCAGGGGGGCATATAACCTTATTCGCATTAAGCACGGGGATGAATGGAAGACGGCATTCAATACCCCGGAGGGGCATTTTGAGTACCTTGTGATGCCCTTTGGGCTCACTAATGCTCCTTCTGTCTTCCAGTCCTTCATGAATGACATTTTCAGGGATTTTGTGGATAAATTTCTGATTGTTTATTTGGATGATATCTTGATTTTTTCTAATGACTGGGACTCTCATGTGAAACATGTTCGAACTGTATTCCAGATTTTGAGAGAGAATGCTCTGTATGTGAAGGGATCAAAGTGTCTTTTTGGCGTACAGAGGATCTCATTTCTGGGATTCATTTTGTCCCCATCTGTTATTGAAATGGACCCGGTCAAGGTTCAGGCCATCTGTGATTGGGTCCAACCTACTTCATTAAAGGCTCTTCAAAGATTTTTGGGTTTTGCCAATTTTTATCGTAAATTTATTGGTAATTTCTCAGTTATTGTTAAACCATTAACTGATTTAACCAAAAAGGGTTCTGATGTGGTGAATTGGCCTCCTGAGGCAGTCTCTGCATTTCAGGAACTTAAGCAGAGATTCACTTCTGCTCCTGTTCTACGGCACCCTGATGTTTCTCTGCCATTTCAGGTGGAGGTTGATGCCTCTGAAATTGGGGCAGGTGCCGTTTTGTCCCAAAAAGATCCAGAGACCTCTAAAAGTAACCCTTGTGCCTTTTTCTCTCGAAAATTTTCTTCTACTGAATGTAATTATGACGTGGGTAATCGGGAGTTATTGGCTATGAAGTGGGCTTTTGAAGAGTGGAGACATTGGCTGGAGGGAGCCAAACATCAGGTGGTGGTCCTTACTGACCATAAGAATCTGGTTTATCTGGAATCTGCCAAGCGACTCAATCCTAGACAGGCCAGGTGGGCCTTGTTTTTCACACGTTTTAATTTTGTGGTTTCCTTTCTTCCTGGCACTAAGAATGTTAAGGCGGATGCCCTCTCGAGGAGCTTCCTTGCGGACTCTCCTGAGTTATCTGATCCTTCTGTTATTTTGAAAGAGGGTGTAGTTCTTTCCGCCATCTCACCTAATTTGAGACTTGCTCTGGAGGGGTGTCAGGAGGATAGGCCCGAGCGCTGCCCTGTTGGAAAATTGTTTGTCCCGGACCAGTGGAAAAAGAGTGTGATGTCTGAGATTCATTGTTCCGCGTTGGCTGGGCATCCCGGAATTTTTGGTACCAGAGACTTGGTTAGTCGGTCCTTTTGGTGGCCTACCTTGTCTCGTGATGTCAGGGAATTTGTGCAGTCCTGCGGGACTTGCTCTCGCTCCAAGCCTTGCTCTCGCTCTAGTGGTTTGTTGATGCCATTGCCTGTGCCCAAGAGACCATGGACCCATATCTCTATGGATTTCATTTCCGACCTTCCTGTTTCTCAGAGAATGACCGCCATCTGGGTGATTTGTGATAGGTTTTCCAAGATGATACATCTTGTGCCATTACCTAAGTTGCCTTCCTCCTCTGAATTGGTGCCGTTGTTCCTTCAGCACGTGGTTCGTTTACACGGCATTCCTGAGAACATAGTGTCTGACAGAGGAGTCCAGTTTGTTTCCAGATTTTGGAGGACTTTTTGTTCTAAACTGGGTGTTCAATTGTCTTTCTCCTCGGCATTTCATCCTCAGACCAATGGTCAAACTGAGAGAACAAACCAGACATTGGAGACTTATCTAAGATGCTTTGTGTCTGCTGATCAGGATGACTGGGTCTCTTTTTTGCCTTTGGCTGAGTTTGCTCTTAATAATAGGGCTAGCTCTGCCACTTTGATGTCTCCGTTTTTCTGTAATTCTGGGTTTCACCCTCAATTTTCTTCAGGACAGACGGAGGCTTCTGTCTGTCCAGGTGTTGACTCTGTTGTGGAGCGTATGCAACAGATTTGGGACCAGGTAGTGGAGAGGTTGTCCCTCTCTCAGGAGAGGGCCCAGCTGTTTGCTAACCGGCATAGGACTGATGGTCCTCGGTTTAAAGTAGGGGACTTGGTCTGGTTGTCCTCAAAAAATATTCCTATGAGAGTAGCATCTCCTAAATTTAAGCCTAGGTTCATTGGACCTTATAAGATCATGGAGATTCTTAATCCTGTTTCTTTTCGTTTGCTTCTTCCAGGGACATTTAAGATCCATAACGTGTTCCACAAGTCCTTGTTGAAGAGGTTTGTTGAGCCAGCGGTTCCTGCTGCTGTGCCTCCTGACCCTGTTTTGGTTGAGGGCAATCTGGAGTATGTGGTTGAGAAAATATTAGATTCTCGGTTTTCTAGACGGAAACTCCAGTATTTGGTTAAGTGGAGAGGTTATGGTCAGGAAGACAATTCTTGGGTGTTTGCTTCGGACATCCATGCTAGGAGACTCATCCGTGCGTACCATAGAACTCATCCTGACCGACCTGGTTGCTCAAATGAGGGTTCGGTGACCCCTCCTCAAGGGGGGGGTACTGTTGTGAGTGGGCTTGGGATGAGTTCTGAGCAGAGGCTCCCTCTGGTGGTTACAAGCGGTGCTGGTCTGTCCAGTGAAGATTGTGAAGATTGTGAGGATTGGGAATCAGGTGTTACTGACTGGTCTTATTTAAGGGAGTCACCTTCCCATCAGGGTTGCCGGTGATCAATTGTTCTGGTCTCAATCCTTGAGTCCTGTTTCCTTTGTAGCCTGCTGTGTCATGTCTGCATCTCCTGCTAACAGATAAGAAATTTTCTTCTTTTTGTTTTTGTGCTTGATTTTTGCATTTTGCTTTTGCCCTCTCAGTTTAGTTCAGCCACTGATGTTTGTACTTTTGCTTTTTCCAGTTTTTTCAGTGGCTGCTGTTTTGATTTTGTTACACCAGAGAACTAATTTAGGTGGTAGAGGTCGTGTGATCTCAGGTGTTTTTGAAATTAGTAGAGTTGGTGCTTTTCAGGGTTTTCTGGGATTGCAGTAAGTACTCTTCCTATCCTTTTCTATTTAGTTAGTTTGGGCCCCAACGTTTGCTCATACTATTTTCTGTCTGTGTCAGTATTTCTTCTTGTCTAACCGCCATTACATGTTTGGGGGCTTTCTATTATCTTTGGGGTTCTGCTCCGGGGCAGATAGCTTTCCTATATCTATCTTTAGGTGTAGTTAGTTTCTCAGGCTGTGACGAGGCGTCTAGGACCAACGTAGGAACGCTCCACGGCTGCCTCTAGTTGTTGTGGTTAGTCAGGGTACTGCAATCTCATAGTTTCCAACTGCTCTGGTGTATTGCCTTTTTTGCCTGCACTCCTCAGCTACCGAAACATAACACTAAGGATTAGTGTTGTTCTATGTTTGGACCCTGCTAGGAGCATAGCAGGAAAGCTTCACAGGATTGTGTGTAGCTGAACCCACGCCTGGGACGGCTCTGCACCTGTCAGGCTCTGTTCGGCCCGGCGCGGCCGTTGTCCCCGGCAACCATTGTTTATGGACTGATGTTACCCCGGCTGCGTACCGGAGGACTTTTCTGTTTAACCCGTGAGTTGCTGAATAAAAGCTGTTTAATTTGGACTTGCTTGGGTCACTGCCTCAGTTACTGCACGGTGTGAACACCGCCGCCTTACAGTTGGTTGGAGAATGCGGGCATTGTGACTGAGGTATACCCCCACCGGCAGCTTCATGACCCCAATCCGGCCGGCCATTTTTCAGCCTCACCCCGTGGACAAAATGGAGGAGTTGGTAAAGCAGCTGGTAATTACACAACAGCAGCAGCTGCAGTCTCAGCGACAACAGCAGGAGCAGTACCTGAGTCTCCAGCGGCAACAGCAGGAGCGGGAGCAACAGCACAATGAGCAACAGCAGCTATTGTACCAGCAGCAGCAAAAAACAAACGAACTGTTGCTGCAACAGATTTCTGCACTGCGGGAGACCTCGACGGCACCAGCCCCTGAACGTCGCGAGACCCGAGACAGGGTTCGCTCAGCGTTGAGGAAGATGGGACCGGAGGACGACGTGGAAGCTTTCCTGACAGTTTATGAGCGCACAGCGGAGCGGGAAAACCTACCCGCCGGCCAGTGGGCAGAAGTAGTAGCTCCGTTTCTGGTCAGCGATGCACAAAAGGCCTACTTCGATCTCAGTCGGGAGGACGCCCAGGACTACCAGAGGCTCAAAGGTGAGATCCTTGCCCGACTGGGGGTTAATACATACGTTAGGGCTCAGCGTGTATTTTCATGGGCCTATGTGGAGACACGACCCGCGCGGTCTCAGGCTTATGACCTCCTGCAGCTGGTAAAGAAGTGGCTCCAGCCAGAGACTTTGTCTCCAGCCCAGATGGTGGAGAGGGTGGTGGTTGACCGGCTGGTAAGAACTCTGCCGGCTGCTATCCAATGTTAGGTGGGGCAAGGCGACCCCGGCACACTCAACCAGGTAGTCAGTTTGATCGAGCGCTACTCGGCCACTCAAGACTTTATTCGAGACTCCGCCCCCTCTCGGCTGTCACGCCGATCCCTGCCAACCCAGGAATCGGGAAAGGGGTCACGTTCCTCTGCTGGGGACAGTCAGCACCGTACCCGTGCTGAAGGGGAACCCCGGAGTGAGAGTGGCAGGAGACCGGTTCCCTCCCAAACTGTCATAAGACCTAACAGTACCTCCACCCTTAGGTGCTGGCGGTGTCAGGGGCCGGGACATGTGATGGCTAGTTGTCCCCTGACTACGGAACCCATGGACTGCGGATATAGCCGCCGGGTCTCAATGTATGCCCAGACCGTCTGCACAGCAATCCTCGACCCCCAGGACAGTGAACTCCAAATATGCCAGGTACTGGTTAATGGGTACCCTACGGAGGCTCTCCTGGACTCAGGGAGCCTCATGACTCTGGTACATGGGTCACTGGTGGCAGGAGACAACCCCAGCGGACGGCAGGTCGGGGTTGTATGTATCCATGGGGACCTCCGAGAGTATCCAACTACGGAGGTAGTTTTGTCCACGCCATGTGGAGACATAAAACATGTGGTGGGAGTGGTAAAAAATCTTCCCTATGGGTCTGTGTTGGGAAGAGACTTGCCCCTGTTCTGGACTCTGTGGAAAAACAAAATCCATTCTCCCCTGGTAAAATGTATTACAGATGCTGTACCCGACGAACCTGCCATAGGGGTGTCCCACATAGGGATAGAGTGTGACCCGATAGGTTTCCCTTAGAGGTGCTGGCAGGAGAGGTGGAGGAGACCGCATCGATTCCCGAGCTGGATGTGTCCAGGGCCACATTTGGGACAGCTCAGCTACAAGATCCCACCCTGACTCAGGCGCGGGAAAGGGTGCTAGAGGTAAACGGCGTAGCCCAACAGCCCAATGCAGATATGGTATTTCCACGCATGGTAGTCAGTGGTGAGTTGCTTTATAGGATAGATAAAATCAGGGACGAGGTTGTGGAACAGATGGTAGCACCTCAGTCGTATCGTCGGGTGATTCTAGATTTGGCACACTCACACTTGCTGGGTGGCCACTTAGGGGAAAAAAAAACTCTAGAACGTATCTTGCAGCGGTTCTTTTGGCCTGGAGTTTACGCGGAGGTCAAAAGGTACTGCGAATCCTGCCCCGAATGTCAGTTGACCTCACCCACTGCAAGTTTCCGTAGTCCATTGGTACCCCTGCCAGTAATAGAGGTACCTTTTGAACGGATTGCAATGGATTTGGTAGGGCCCATTGTAAAATCCGCCCGTGGTCACCAACACATACTGGTGGTCGTCGACTATGCCACCCGGTACCCGGAGGCTATACCACTACGCCACCTCGGCAAAACTTATTGCCCAAGAACTGTTTGCCATGTTCTGTCACCTGGGACTACCTAAGGAGATCCTGACGGATCAGGGGACCCCCTTTATGTCCAAGGTGACAAGAGAACTGTGCAAACTGCTAAAAATTAAACAATTGCGCACCTCGGTGTACCACCCTCAAAAAGACGGGTTAGTAGAATGGTTCAATAGAACCCTCAAGTCCATGTTAAAAAAGGTGGTTTCTAAGGATGGAAGGGATTGGGACATGTTGCTACCCTATTTGATGTTCGCTGTCCGTGAGGTACCCAGGCTTCCACAGGGTTCTCTCCCTTTGAGTTATTGTACGGCAGACACCCTAGGGGTCTGTTGGACGTAGCCAAAGAGACATGGGAACAAGAACCGACTCCACATAAGAGTATAATTGAACACATGGCTAGTATGCAGGACCGGATCGCGGCGGTCATGCCCATCGTGAAAGAACATCTGTTAGATGCCCAGGCAACCCAGAGGCGCACATATAATAAAAGAGCCCAAGTCAGGTCTTTTAACAAGGGCGATCGGGTATTAGTACTGGTACCCACAGCAGAGAGTAAGCTCATGGCCAATTGGAAAGGGCCATATGAGATTCGAGAAAAGGTGAGGGAGGTAAATTACCGGGTGTATCAGCCCGGAAGGAGGAAACCTGAGCAGATTTACCATGTAAACCTGCTAAAGCCTTGGAAAGATCGAGAGTGTTTAGTTACAGACATCACCCCGGGCATATCACCAGAGAGTTCTCTACCTTCAGCCAGGGAAGTATCCAAGGGGGAGGTCAGGATAAGTGATGCCCTCACTAAACAGCAGCGACGGGAGGCTCGCTCCCTGGTGCAAAACAATACCGACGTGTTCTCAGAGCTACCAGGTAGGACTTCGGTTATCCAACATGACATTGTCACCGAACCTGGGGTAAGGGTACGAATAAGACCGTACCGGGTGCCCGAAGCCCGGAGGCAAGCCATCACGGCTGAGGTAAAACAAATGCTTCAGTTAGGCGTCATAGAGGAATCACGGAGTGAGTGGGTTAGCCCCATTGTACTGATTCCAAAACCAGACGGATCATTACGCTTCTGTAATGATTTCCGGAAATTGAATGAAGTGTCAAAGTTCGACCTTTATCCAATGCCCCGGGTGGACGAGCTGATTGAGAGACTGGGGCAGGCCCAGTACTTTACCACGCTCGATCTCACCAAGTGTTACTGGCAGGTACCTCTCACAGATTCGGCGAAGGAAAAGACCGCCTTCGTAACTCCGGAGGGTCTATTTCACTATGTGGTCTTACCTTTTGGGTTACATGGGGCCCCGGCTACATTTCAGAGATTGATGGACATATTGCTCAAGCCTCATCAGGAATACGCGTCCGCTTATCTAGATGATATCATCATATTTAGCACCGACTGGCAAACGCACCTAACACACGTACAAGCGGTGCTGGATTCTCTCAGAGCCGCGGGGTTAACGGCAAACCCAAAAAAATGTGCGATAGGGCTGGAGGAAGCTCGATATTTGGGGTATGTGATAGGCCGAGGAGCTATCAAGCCCCAAATCAATAAAGTTGAGGCCATAAAAAACTGGCCTAAACCATCGAGTACAAAACAGGTGAGGGCGTTCCTTGGCATCCTTGGGTATTACCGCCGGTTTATACCTAATTTTGCCGGGCGAACGGCGGCCCTGACCGATCTCTTGAAAGGAAAAAAAACGGTAATGGTTCGGTGGAACCCTCAGGCAGAAGAAGCCTTTCAGTCCATGAAGTTGGCCCTGTGTGGACAGCCGGTCCTCATCAGCCCCATCTTCAATGAAACCTTCATTGTACAGACAGATGCCTCGGAGGTGGGACTAGGGGCGGTGTTGTCACAAAAAGTGAATGGTGAAGAGCACCCGATCACCTACTTGAGTAGAAAACTTGTCCCGGCAGAGAAAAACTATAGCGTGGTAGAGAAGGAGTGTTTGGCTATTAAGTGGGCCTTGGAATCACTACGTTATTATTTACTCGGGCGTCAGTTCCGCTTGGTGATGGACCACTCACCCTTGGTATGGATGAGGAATGCCAAGGAGAGGAATGCGCGAGTCACCAGGTGGTTCCTGTCACTGCAAAATTTCAGTTTCTCTGTAGAACATCGCCCTGGGAAGTTGCAAGCAAACGCGGATGCCCTGTCCCGGGCACCCTGTATGGTGGCAAATGTTCAACCCCCCAAGTTTGAACAGAGGGGGGGGATATGTGAGGCAGTGACCGGGATCGTTTACGAGGGACATTATATTTCCCCCAGAATGTGTACAGAGACCTATTAAAGCCATTGGAGTGCATTGCAGTCACACACACAGCTGCGGCTGCAATGCAGGAATGAAGGTGAGCAATGACCTAGTCAGACTACCTGGCTAAGGCAGATTAAGTAAAATCCGGCAGGGCCTTCATTTCTTGGAGGAGGTCACAGGAGGCAGTGGGGCGGCCTCCTCCCTCCAACCCGGGTTTTCCAGTGGCTTTTGCCACAGGTCTTTAAAACTCCAGCACTAAGGATTAGTGTTGTTCTATGTTTGGACCCTGCTAGGAGCATAGCAGGAAAGCTCCACAGGATTGTGTGTAGCTGAACCCACGCCTGGGACGGCTCTGCACCTGTCAGGCTGTGTTCGGCCCGGCGCGGCCGTTGTCCCCGGCAACCATTGTTTATGGACTGATGTTACCCCGGCTGCGTACCGGAGGACTTTTCTGTTTAACCCGTGAGTTGCTGAATAAAAGCTGTTTAATTTGGACTTGCTTGGGTCACTGCCTCAGTTACTGCACGGTGTGAACACCGCCGCCTTACAGTATGTACACAGAGTACATATATTGATGGTTTTACACCTGCTTTTAGACCCTTTTATTAATATTAATATTATTATTATTATTATTTGTAGCACATTTTTGCCTTTGCAATATCAGTCTGTGGTTGTTTATTTAGGCTCTTTTCAGCTCTTTTTTGGCACATTTCCTCAAGTGAGGTCCGCCTTTTTGAATCACAGATCTTACTTTTTTCTTAAAAAAAAATAAAAAATATCATATTTTTTCCACAAACATGATCTTTTAGGCTACTTTCACACTTGCGTTTTTTTGTGCTGCGTTTCGAGCGCACATGAAGCGCATTAAAAAAACGCATGCAAACGCTTGTAAACGCTGCAATATTTAGTCGCATCAGCATGCGCATTTCGACAAAAAAACGCAGCGTTTGTCTGCGATTTCATGCGTTTTTGCATGCGTTTGCGTTTTTTTGGCGCATGCGTTTTCTATTTGTCACATTATCATCTCAGCCTCCATCATCTCTGCCTCCATCAGCTGTCTCCATCATCTCTGCCTCCATCATCTCTGGCTCTATCATCTCTGTCTCCATCATCTCTGGCTCTATCATCTCTGTCTCCATCATCTCTGGCTCTATAATCTCTGGCTCCATCATCTGTCTCCATCATCTCAGCCTCCATCATCTCTGCCTCCATCAGCTGTCTCCATCATCTCTGCCTCCATCATCTCTGGCTCTATCATCTCTGCCTCCATCATCTCTGTCTCCATCATCTCTGCCTCCATCATCTCTGCCTCCATCATCTCTGCCTCCATCATCTCTGTCTCCATCATCTCTGGCTCTATCATCTCAGGCTCCATCATCTGTCTCCATCATCTCTGTCTCCATCATCTCTGCCTCCATCATCTCTGTCTCCATCATCTCTGGCTCTATCATCTCTGGCTCCATCATCTCTGGCTCCATCATCTCTGCCTCCATCATCTCTGGCTCTATCATCTCTGGCTCCACACCTGCTCTATCATCTCTGACTCCTATCATCTCTGCTCTATCATCTCTGCTCCATATTTATAAAAAATCGCATGTGCTAAAGCCTGAACGAGCGCTAAAGCCTATGGCGCACAGCGCCAGCGCCCCCATAGACTGCAATGTTATTTTTTGCGCATAGCATGCGCACACGTGCGCACGCGTTGTTTTAAAGTGGTTGGGCGGAAAAAAAAATGCAACATGTAGCGTCTGGCGCGTATGGGCGCACACCAGGAAAATGCGCAGCGCACGACAAACGCACATGAACGCGTGCAAGCGCTAGACCCTGCGCCCGCCATGTTAAAGATAGGGGAACATTGCGCATGCGTCCGATAGCGCAAGATGTGCTGCGCAAAAAAACGCAAGTGAGAAAGTAGCCTTAGCCACCAATTTTTTATGTTCCCAAGGGTGACAGGAGAAATTGGACCCCAAAAGTTGTTGTCCATTTTGTCTGAGTACGCTGATACCCCGTAAGTGGGAAAAAACTACTGTGTGGGCACACGTCGGGCCTCAGAAGAGAAGTAGTGACGTTTTGTAATACAGACTTTGATGGAATGGTCATGCGGGTGTCATGTCGCGTTTGGAGAGACCCTGATGTGCCTAAACAGTGGAAACCCCCACAAATGACACCATTTTGGACACTAGACCCCTAAAGGAACTTATCTAAATGTTTGGTGAGCACTTTGAACCCCCAAGTGCTTCACAGAAGTTTATAACGTAGAGTCATAAAAAAAAAAAATCATTTTTTTCCACAAAAATGATATTTTCGCCCCTTTTTTTTATTTTCCCAAGGGTAACAAAAATTGGACCCCAAGAGTTATTGTGCAATTTGTCCTGAGTACGCTGATACCCAATATTTGGGGATAAACTACTGTTTGGGCGCATGGCAGAGCTCAGAAGGGAAGGAGCACGGTTTGACTTTTTCAACACAGAATTGGCTGGAATTGAGATCAGACGCCATGTCACGTTTGGAGAGCCCATGATGTGCCTAAACAGTGGAAACCCCCCAATTCTATCTCCAACCCTAACCCCAACACACCCCGAACCCTAGTCCCAACCCTAACCCTAACCACAAACCTAACCCTAACACACCCTTAAACCTAATCCCAACCCTAACCCTAACTTTAGCCCCCACACTAACCCTAACTTGAGCCCCAACCCTAATGGGAAAATGGAAATAAATAAATTTTTTAAATTTTATTATTTTTCCCTAACTATTTTGGAAGCTATAATTTTTCCTTATTTTTGCCCACAGAGTCATGTGAGGTCTTATTTTTTGCGGGACGAGTTGTCTTTTTTATTGGTACCATTTTTGGGCACATTACATTTTTTGATCGCTTTTTATTACGATTTTTAGGAGGCACAATGAACAAAAAACAGCAATTCATGAATTTCTTTGGGGGGGGGCGTTTATACTGTTCCGCGTGTGGTAAAATTGATAAATCAGTTTTATTCTTCGGGTTAATATGATTACAGCGATACCTCATTTATATCTTTTTTTATGTTTTGGCGCTTTTATACAATAAAAACAATTATATATAAAAAATAATTATTTTTGCATCACTTTATTCTGCAAGCTATGACTTTTTTATTTTTTCGCTGATGATGCTGTATGGCAGCACGTTTTTTGCGGGACAAGATGACTTTTTCAGCGGTACCATGTTTATTTATATCCGTCTTTTTGATTGCGTGTTATTCCACTTTTTGTTCGGCGGTATGATGATAAACCATTGTTTTTTTGCCTTGGTTTCTTTTGTTTTTTTATGGGGTTCACTAAAGGGTTTAACTAGTGGGACAGTTTTATAGGGCGAGTTGTTACTGACGCAGCGATACTAAATATATGTACTTTTATTGTTTTTTTAAATTTACATAAAGAAATGAATTTATTGGGGAATATATATATATTTTTTTCTTTATTTAGGATTTTTTAAAATTATTTTTACAAGTTTATTTTTTTTTTTTTTATACTTTTTTACTTTGTCCCAGGGTGGGACAGCACTATATAGTGTCAGATCGATGATCGGACAGTTTGCACAGCACTCTGTCAGATCATCAATGTGACAGGCAGTGCAGGAGGCTTCTCTGAGCCTGCTCTCATGGCCATTTTGGATCCGGGGTCCTGCAGGGAGGAGGCCCTCGGAACAGCGCGATATGATCGCGCTGTTGTGATGGTCTCAGGGAAGCTCTCAGGAAGCCCCCTCCCTGCCGATGTTTCCCTATGCCACCGGAACACTGCGATCATGTTTGATCGCAGTGTGCTGGGGGTTAATGAGCAGGGAGCGGTCCGTGACCGCTCCTGGCACATAGTGTCGGGTATCAGCTGTGATAATCAGCTAACACCCAGCCACGATCAGTTGCGCCCCCCCGTGAGCGTGGCTGATCGCGTATGACGTACTATCCCTTCCAGGGTCAATAAGGGCCAGGTCACCAGGACGGGATAGTACGTCTAGGGTCAGAAAGGGGTTAATGTCCCCATCCTGGACCCCAATGTCCACTTTAATAAGGTCCCCATCCTGGGCCCCTATGTCCACTTTAATAATGTCCACTCCCTGGGCCCCTATGTCCGCCCCTAAGGCCACTACCTTGCCCACTCCCAGGGGGATTCTCCACACCTTCTTGCACTCCCAGGTGTCCTCTTGTGGCTTCATATTTGGCGTGGTCGTTAAAATGGCTGCTGACTGCAGCTGTGACAGGGTGCTCTGCTCTATGACAGGCCGCACGCTGACGTCACATAGTAGTAACATTGAAAGGCCGCCGGCCTACCAAAGGATACAGGAGTCATTTAATGTAACTGCTATGTGACGTTGACGCATGGCCTGTCACAGAGCACAGTGCCCTGTCATAGCTGCAGCCGGAATTCATCTTGATGTGCATCGTCGCCGGGTCGTCTCCAGGTTTTCGTGGAGCTAGGGCAAAAGAGTATTAGTAGGCCCCTTTAACACATGCCACGATTGATGGTGTACAGATAAAAAATACAGGTATAGTACAATATATAGGCACCACATAGTCCTCCATACAGTATTATGGGCACCACATAGTCCTCCATACAGTATTATGGGCAACCACATAGTCCTCCATACAGTACTATGAGCACCACATAGTCCTCCTAACAGTATTATGGGCAACCACATAGTCCGCCATACAGTATTATGGACACCTCATAGTCCTCTATACAGTATTATGGGCACCATATAGTCCTCTATACAGTATTATGTGCACCACATAGTACGCCATACAGGATTATGGGCACCTCATAGTCTGCCATACAGTATTATGGGCAACCACATAGTACACCATGCAGTATTATGGGCAACCACATAGTCTGCCATACAGTATTATGGGCCCCATATAATGCTCATTCATACAGTATATCACGGGTCACATATAATGAAACTCCATACAGTATATCACAGGCCGCATATAATGCTCCTCCATACAGTACATCACGGGCTTCATTTAATGCTCCTCCATACAGTACATCATGGGCCCCATGTAATGCTCCTCCATACAGTACATCATGGGACCCATGTAATGCCCCTCCATACAGTATTATGGGCCCCATGCTACTTCATACAGAATTATGGGCCCCATACTCCTCCATACAGAATTATGGGCCCCATGCTCCTCCATACAGTATTATGGGCCCTACGCTCCTCCATACTGTATTACCAGGCTCCCCCGACTCACTGACCACATAGTGTGTGTCCCACTCCCGTTCACCCAGGTCCCCCAGAGCTTACTTGGGTTCGCCGGGTGGTGCTGCCGGCCCTGGTCGTTGCTGTGGGTCGGGACTGCGTACACGCACCCACGCGCACCTCCTCCTGCATTTTTAAAGGCCTGTGTGGAGAAACGGGGGGTCAGCGGGCGCCCAAGTCTGCTGTCACGCTGTCTAATGATATGTATACAATGTCAGTAAACTATTAATACAGGAACAACACTCTATACAACAACTAGTATAGCAACAGCAGCATGTAAGTATAGAATAGATTTACCTGACACGATATCTGCTGAACTCAGGGTTAATCTTGAGGACTTGATGAGCTGAAACAGGAAAGAGGTGGACCGGGATCTAACCTGACCCTAAACTGGGGTCCTAACTAATCCCTCACCTTGGAGGTACTGAAAATGGTTCAGAGGTCCAAGTCTCCAACCTAACCCTGTCTCCTATCAGACCCTGAACCCTGTAATCAGTCCTAAGAAGGATCCTGACTACCACCAAAGGGATATGGGCTGATCTCAGCTAAATACACAGATTAGACATATAAGACAGACAGGATAACACTCGCTTGCATACACACTCAAACACCAAAGGAACATAAATGGTCTGGGAAATAAACTCTAACCAAGTTGAGCTTAGAACAACTAAGGAGCTCACAACTAAAGTCTATACAGATTCATTCCTATCTGTGGTCTGCATGAAGGTTTCACTGGCAACTCCCCAAGCAGACAACCAGGAATTTAAAGGAAACCAATCAACAAATAATCAATTGCAGCCGGGAGAAACTGCACCCAGTCCCAGCACCGAGCACAGACAGAATTAACTCCCTAGCTGCCAAACACAAAGAAACAGCAGCTCAGCTGTGAGAAGTCAAAATGTGCAACCGCGACGATCTTCGTGGCAATGCACACATGACAGTACCCCCCCCTTCTACGAGGGGCCTCCGGACCCTCAGGGCCAGGCCTGCCCGGGTGAGTTCTGTGGAAGGTCCGAACCAAACGATCTGCGTTAACATCAGACGCAGGGACCCACGTCCTCTCCTCTGGACCATACCCCTTCCAATGCACCAAGTACTGAAGGGACCGTCGATTCAGACGTGAGTCAATGATCTTTGATACTTGAAATTCCAAGTTACCATTGACCAACACAGGAGGAGGAGGTAGAGGTGACGGTATGACTGGTGCCACATACCTTTTAAGTAATGACTTGTGGAACACATTATGAATTTTAAACGTAGGAGGGAGGTCCAGACGAAATGCCACAGGATTAATTATGGAACTGATCCTGTACGGCCCGATGAATCTGGGACCCAGTTTCCAGGAGGGCACTTTAAGTTTTATATTCCTGGTAGACAACCATACCAGATCGTTCACATTCAGATCTGGACCAGAAACTCTCCTCCTATCAGCCATACGTTTGTAACGGTTCCCCATCGCACTCAGATTATTCAATACACCTCTCCACACAGAAGCAAGTGACGACGAGAAACGCTCCTCCTCAGGAACCCCAGAAGGGCCCCCCCCCCATTGAAAGTACAAAACTGGGGATGGAAACCATATGCCCCAAAAAACGGGGACTTACCAGTGGACTCGCTCCGCCTGATGTTAAGAGCGAACTCTGCCAGAGGCAAGAAAGAAGACCAGTCCTCTTGGTTCTCTGAGACAAAACACCGGAGATATGTCTCTAAGCTCTGATTCAGACGCTCTGTCTGACCATTGGTCTGCGGATGAAAAGCCGAGGAAAATGACAATTGCATCCCCCGACGTAAACAAAATGCCCTCCAAAATTTGGACACAAACTGAGACCCCCTATCTGACACCACATCAGAAGGCAACCCATGAAGTCTAACGATCTCCCTAATGAACACCTGCGCCAGAGTTTTAGCATTAGGGAGTGCAGGAAGAGCAACGAAATGTGCCATCTTACTGAACCTGTCAACAACCACCAGTATGACAGTATTCCCTGACGACGGAGGAAGGTCCGTAATGAAGTCCATAGATAAATTAGTCCATGGACGCTCCGGAAGTTTCAAGGGTAAAAGGGTCCCAGACGGACGGGTATGAGGGGTTTTAGAGCGAGCACACACCCCACATGACGCGACAAAAGTTATAACATCTTTATTAGCATTAGGCCACCAAAACCGGCGAGAAAGGAGATCTAAAGTAGCCTTACTCCCTGGATGTCCTGCTAGAGCAGAATTATGATGTGCCTCAATAACCTTTTGTCTCAACAGATTTGGGACAAACAGTCTCCCTGGAGGTCCTGCAGGGGCGTCCCCCTGAGCCTCTAACACCTCCTCCTCAAGCTCAGAAAATACAGCCGACACTACCACCCCCTCCTGAAGGATAGGACTCGGGTCATCCGTTTTCCCGGCCCCTGGGAAACTGCGAGACAAGGCATCAGCCTTTACATTCTTAGACCCCGGGCGATAAGTGACGACAAAATTAAACCTGGTAAAAAACAACGACCATCGAGCTTGTCTGGAATTCAGACGCTTAGCGGATTCCAAATACAACAGGTTCTTGTGATCAGTAATAACGGTAACCGGGTGGACTGCCCCCTCCAAAAAGTGACGCCATTCTTCAAAAGCTAACTTAATGGCCAAAAGTTCCCTATTGCCGATATCATAATTCCTTTCGGCGGACGACAATTTCTTAGAAAAGAAAGCGCATGGATGCCATTTACCAGGGGACGGACCCTGGGACAATATAGCACCCACCCCTACGTCAGACGCATCCACCTCCACAATGAACGGCTGAGATGCATCTGGTTGGATGAGAACGGGTGCCGAAGCAAAACATTTCTTCAAAGAGGAAAAGGCTTGGCAAGCTTTGTCCGACCATTTAGAAAAATCCGTCCCTTTTCTTGTCATGTCAGTGAGAGGTTTGACGACAGATGAGAAATTACAAATAAATTTCCGGTAGTAGTTAGCAAACCCCAAAAAACGCTGCAGAGCCTTAAGATCCCCTGGCTGATCCCATTCAAGCACTGCTCTCACCTTTTCAGGGTCCATACGGAAACCGGAGGCTGACACCAAAAAACCCAAAAACTGAAGTTCCTGTACGGCAAATACACACTTCTCCAGTTTGGCGTATAGTTTATTGTCTCGCAAGATCTGCAACACCTGTCTCACATGCTCCTGATGAGACACAAGATCTGGCGAGTAAATTAAAATGTCGTCCAAATATACAACCACAAACAGCCCCACAAGGTGACGAAAAATGTCATTAACAAAATGTTGGAATACTGCTGGTGCAGTAGTCAGACCAAAAGGCATGACTAGGTTCTCATAATGTCCCTCCGGCGTGTTAAACGCCGTTTTCCACTCATCCCCCTCTTTTATCCTAATCAGATTATACGCCCCCCTGAGATCCAATTTAGAAAACTATTTGGCGCCAACAATTTGATTGAAGAGATCAGGAATAAGAGGGAGTGGATACGGATCTCGAACAGTAATCCGATTAAGTTCGCGGAAATCCAAGCAAGGGCGTAGGCCTCCATCTTTCTTCTTCACAAAGAAGATCCCCGCGGCTACTGGGGAAGATGAAGGTCTAATATGCCCTTTGGCCAGACTTTCAGAAATATAATCTTTCATAGCCTGCCTCTCAGGACCAGAAAGATTATACAACCTAGCTTTAGGCAACTTAGCATCAGGAAGGAGATTAATAGAGCAGTCATACACGCGATGAGGAGGCAACTCCTGACACCCCTCCTCAGAGAAAACATCCCCAAAATCCTCCAAAAAAGGAGGCAATGTACTAGGCACGACCGCACTGATGACTGTGTTCAAGCAGTTGCTTTTGCAAAACTCACCCCATTGGCTTATTTCTCTGGACTGCCAATTAATCACAGGGTTATGTTTAACCAACCAAGGAAGTCCCAACACAATGGGAGTAGGTAGACCCTCCAACACATAACAAGATAATTGTTCCCTATGTATTGCCCCTACCCGAAGGTCAATGTTATGAACCTCATGAACAAAGCTACCTTGGCCGAGAGGCCTGGCGTCAATGGAGAATATAGGGATCGGTTTGACCAATACACTCAGATGCATACCTTGAGCCTGAGCAAACTGAGCGTCAACCAGATTAGCCCCGGAACCACTATCAAGAAGAACAGACAATCTCTCCACTCTCGTACCAACTACCACCTCCACTGGTACAAGGAACTGAGAAGAACTGGCGGATGAAATACATACTCCCAGGTTGTCGTCCACCACACAACCTGGGATTAACAGTTTTCCGGCGACTTTTGGCTCAACAAGGCACGGGATGGACATTCTCCAACAAAATGTCCCTCTTTCCCGCAGAAAAAACATCTTCTAGTCCTGCGGCGTACCGCCAATCCCCTCCTACGAAATGATGTCCCTCCCAACTGCATAGGCTCATCCGAACAGACAAGGGGAACCTCAACATAAGGGACTTTAGTGGTAGGTGGAGAAACAACAGGGAGTGGGTTACCTCACCCCTCTCCCGAAGCCGTCTATCAGTACGGATAGCTAAGGCCATAGCAGCCTCCAGAGAAGGAGGAGACTCATACTGAGCCAAAACGTCTTTTAATTTATCAGAAAGCCCATGACAAAACTGGCTCCTAAGAGCTGGGTCATTCCACTGAGTATCTGTGGCCCATCTACGAAACTCAGAAGCAAATTCCTCTGCCGGACGATCTCCCTGCTGTATCTTACGTAATTTTGTCTCAGCAAGAGAGACCCGATCTGGGTCATCATATACCAATCCCAGGGCAGTAAAAAATTGATCTACAGACAGTAGAGCCGTGGATCCCGGAGGAAGGGAAAATGCCCAGGATTGAGGGTCCCCTTGCAGAAGTGAGATAACAATTCCCACTCTCTGCTCCTCACTCCCTGATGATCGAGGCCGAAGCCGAAAATACAATTTACATGCCTCCCGGAAGGTGAAAAATTTGTCTCGCCCACCAGTGAACCTGTCCGGGAGAGCTACTTTAGGTTCAACTCTGGTTTGCTCCAGGGGAGACAAAACTTTGGACTTAATGTCAGTCAGCTCCATGGATAATCCCTGCAACTGCAGAGCCAGCTGGGCTACTGGATCCATGGTAACTGGAGATAATTTTTATGGCCAGTGAAAATGTCACGCTGTCTAATGATATGTATACAATGTCAGTAAACTATTAATACAGGAACAACACTCTATACAACAACTAGTATAGCAACAGCAGCATGTAAGTATAGAATAGATTTACCTGACACGATATCTGCTGAACTCAGGGTTAATCTTGAGGACTGATGAGCTGAAACAGGAATGAGGTGGACCGGGATCTAACCTGACCCTAAACTGGGGTCCTAACTAATCCCTCACCTTGGAGGTACTGATAATGGTTCAGAGGTCCAAGTCTCCAACCTAACCCTGTCTCCTATCAGACCCTGAACCCTGTAATCAGTCCTAAGAAGGATCCTGACTACCACCAAAGGGATATGGGCTGATCTCAGCTAAATACACAGATTAGACATATAAGACAGACAGGATAACACTCGCTTGCATACACACTCAAACACCAAAGGAACATAAATGGTCTGGGAAATAAACTCTAACCAAGTTGAGCTTAGAACAACTAAGGAGCTCACAACTAAAGTCTATACAGATTCATTCCTATCTGTGGTCTGCATGAAGGTTTCACTGGCAACTCCCCAAGCAGACAACCAGGAATTTAAAGGAAACCAATCAACAAATAATCAATTGCAGCCGGGAGAAACTGCACCCAGTCCCAGCACCGAGCACAGACAGAATTAACTCCCTAGCTGCCAAACACAAAGAAACAGCAGCTCACCTGTGAGAAGTCAAAATGTGCAACCGCGACGATCTTCGTGGCAATGCACACATGACATCTGCTAGCCGAAACCGCATGAACCAGGGATCGTCCCGCCTAACACCCGCTCTTGTTATGTTTTGGTAGCTGAGGAGAATAAGCAAAAACGGCAATACACCAGAGAGGCTGGAACCTATTGGATTGCAGTAACCTGAACTAACCACACAACTAGAGGTAGCCGTGAAGCGTTCCTACGTTGATCCTAGACGCCTCATCACAGCCTGAGAGATAACTACACCTAAAGGCAGAAAGATGAAAGCTATCTGCCCCAGAGCAGATCCCCAAAGAAAATAGGAAGCCCCAAACATGTAATGGTGGTTAGACAAGAAGAAGCACGGACACAGACAGAAAATAGAATGAGCAAACGCTGGGGCCCAATCTGTCTAGACAGAAAAGTACAGGAAAGGATACTCACTGCAATAAAAAAAAAACCTAAAAAATACCAACTCTTCTGATTGCAAAAACTCCTGAGATCACACGATCTCTACCACCTAAATCAGTTCTCTGGTGTAACAAAACTAAGCCGCAGTCACTGAAAAAACAGGAAAAAGCAAATGAACAAATAACAGTGGCTCCAGATAAACTGAGAGGAGCACAAGCCCCCCGGAGGGGACCTGGCTGACCTCCACAGAAGTGCAGGGAACAATGCAAAAAGCAAGCACAAAAATAAAAGCAGAAAATATCTTATCTGATAGCAGAAGATGCAGGCAAGACTCAGCAAACTTCCAAATGAACCAGGAACCACAATTGAGACAAGAACAATTGATCACTGGCAACCATCATGGGAGGGAACCTCCCTTATATCAGACCAGTCCGTGATCCCAGATTGCCATTCCTCGCTGAAAGGTTCAGTACTGTCTGTAACCACCAGAGGGAGGCTCTGCTCAGAAACCATCTCTAGCACATTCATAACACGCTCTCCTGTTAAACGTGGGCATAACACTACACAGACAACACAGGGTTAGGGTAAATTTTTGTGGCAATACTTTATTGAACCACAACACCAAATAGCAAACAGAACAATCCCAGCAATTACCCCAAACATGGTGCACATTACAGGGCCCAACCCTTCTGCTGACTCGCCTGGATAATGGTAGATGTTATGTCAGAGCTCCCAGGGTCGATATTCTACTTGTGATATACACACAGAGAAGAGATATTGACAAGCGTAAGGAGATGACAGAGAACAGTCCATAGAGTCCGTAGAAGGTGCAAAGCCAGTTGACACATCGTCACAGCTTCCAGGGTTGCTATTCCACCTGTGATAAACTCACAGAGTAGAGATAACAACAACCATAGATAGATGACAGTCCATACTGTCCATACAAGGTCCAAAGTCAGTTAACACGAGAGTCACCACCTGGCTTATATGACCATCTCCATGGAACCAGGAGACCAGCGTGTCCCAAAACCTGGCTTTCTCCAAACATATCCATGGTTCAGAGATGGTCACTGGATCAGATCTGTGTCCTTCCAATCGAAGCCGAAAACCCCTAGGTTGTTTCCCTTAGAATCATAGATCCGTGTCCCTCTTGATGGTGCCATGATGAATTGGCTGAAGTCCTGTCTCTCGTCTGTTGTGCAGAATGTCCGACTAGTAGCTCTCTGTGTGGTGAGATGAGATCCGACTCCTCTCTCTGTCTCTTGAGTATTTTTATACCCGAGGCATGTAAGCTATTTTTAGATTTACCCAGTGTGCTTAAGTTCATCCTCATAGCCTTTCTCTATCTACCTTCGAATTCAACAAACTGGTTATAGAATACAATGCACAATTAGCATATCAGCTCACAATAAACACACACTATGTACAAGTCACTGTTACAGACTTACATAGTATGTTAAATTGTATGCAAGTCTGTCTTCTTGACCCACCAGACATAAACACTTAAATCCACAAGCCAATATACAGATAAAAAGTCAATTCTTGTGGCTTTACAAAAACATGGTTGTCTGGGAAATTAAGATACAATCTGGTTTCTTCCCATTGCTCCCCCATCTTAATTAACTAGACATGATAGGCTTATGGTCATCCTTCTCTACTTATGGGGAGAAGTCCACATCGTCTTTATCACGAACACTGCACTGCACTTGCTCACTGAGCCAGTGCGCGTGTCCTGAATAAGACAGACTGCACTCAAAGATACCTATGGAGAAGGGCAGTAGCGGTGAAGATGCGTGCTTCAGACTAACAGGACCCTAAGCACGTGACTGCCAAGGGGCGGCGCTGGCCACAGGTCTCTCAGAGGCAGCAGTAACAGATAGAGAATACTTCAGGCCAGAGGACCTGAAACACGTGACTGCTGGTGGGCGTGGCCTAAGCTCCAGAGAGCTATGAGCGGAAGGAAAACTCCTAGAAGGGTAACTACGGGACAGAATTACCAAGGGGCATAGACAAAATGGATCGTCAGGATAGCCAGGTCATAAACAGAGGGAGCAACGCAGTACAAGAGGAGCAGGCAGAGAATAACCAGAACGTAGCCAAGGGATCAGAAAACCAGAACAGGCAAATACACAGTACCAAGACAGTAGACAAACTCACAACGAAGAGATGGACCGGGTCAAAACATAACAAGCAACAAGATCAGGCACAAGGCACAGGCACACAGGAGATCAACTAACTCAGCCGAGGGCAGGAGTATAACTGACACCAGACCTAGGTCAATTGGCAACTAAATAGCCGCCCTCTGCCAGAGAGAGGCTGAAACCATTAACCCCAGTCTGACCAGGACGGGACAAAGACAAACCCCGTCCTGGGTCATGACAGTACCCCCCTCTCAACGGGGGGCCACCGGACCCCCGGGTTTCTCAGGACACCTGGCATGAAAGGCCCGAACCAACTGATCAGCATGAACAGATCGGGCAGGAACCCACGACCGGTCCTCTGAACCGTAGCCTTTCCAATGTATCAGATACTGAAGAGCACGACGGACAAACCTAGAGTCAAGAATTCGTTCCGCCTCGTACTCAGACTGCCCATCTACCAAAACCAGTGGTGGGGAAGACAACTATCCTTCCCTACAGGACCCCACAGGTTTCAAAAGGGCCCTATGGAAAACGTTGGGAATCCGTAGAGACGGAGGGTGACGCAACCGAAATGCCACCAGGTTAACTGCTTCCGTAATTTCATAAGGACCAATAAATTTAGGTCCAAGTTTCGCAGAGGGGACCTTGAGCCTTATATTCCTAGTAGATAACCATACCTTATCCCCAACCTGGAACACCGGCCCCACAGACCGTTTTTTGTCAGCAAAAAACTTATATTTAGACTGAGCCTTCGTAATGTTCCTTTGGACCTCCTGCCATAACTCCCCCAACCGCTGTATTGTCCCATCCGCCCCAGGACACCCAGAGTCCAAACGGGAGAACTCCCCAAAATGTGGATGAAATCCATAATTGCAGAAAAAGGGAGATGTGCCCGTAGACTGGTTAATGCGGTTGTTAAACGCGAACTCAGCCAAAGGTAACGCAGTACACCAATCATCCTGTCGGACTGAGGTCAGGCAACGCAGGATTCGCTCTAGAGACTGATTGGTCCGCTCACAAGTATTCAAGCAGTTGACAGCACTCGGGAGTTAGCACGGATGCACGTTCAGACGTTCAGGGATCCAACTGAACAACAGTCCAACGAAAAAAATAGGAACAGCATCCAATCCAGGTGAAGTATAACAAGTCTTTATTCAGCCACCATAAAATACGACGTTTCGGCCATTTTCAGGCCTTTATCAAGTATACAAAAACAGGCAAAATGGTGTCCTTAAATGGTGTGGAGGAGCCAATCACCATCCAGGAACCGCCCATAATACAAATAGACATATATACAAATATACAACGATAATCAATTTAAAACAGTGATCAAAGCTCAGAATAGTGACATCATAGAAAAATACAGCAATGTTATAATTGTGTATATCATATGTCATAGATTACCCCATATAAACAATATCACCATTTAGTCTGCCAATCGATGATCTGTTACTGCACACTCCCATTCTGGTGCTGCACCAATCGTGTACTCACTAGCAGCAGCGTCCTCCATATCCAATCAGTGTCAGTTCAGCAGCGCTTAGTCAGAGCATTTATCCAATAGCCCACAGGATAACAAATCGGGAGGCACACCTAACTCACTCCCCACTGTGTGGTAAACAAAGGCACATGTTCAGAAGTCATCATAGCAAACGCCCAGTGGATCATGTGAACACCAGCGTCATCAGACACCCAGTCACATGACCGCAAGCATCATCCGAGGTCTAATCACATGATAGTCCCATCATAAGCCTCTATTCCAGGCTGAAAACACTAAAGTAGTGCGCGATCACTGGCATCATCCGACACCTGAAAGAAGAACACGCATGCACACTAAACTCTATCATTATTTATACTACTCCAGATATGTCATCAGGAAACCTGCAGGTCACATGACCGTCAGTATTGGCATAATGTAAGCAAGAGACCGCACATGCGGATCTATATAGAATGGAAGATTAACAATATAGCAGACACCTAAAGAAATATATATAATATCTACAAAATAAATGATGTCATCAGGAACCATTAAGTCACCACTTGCTCCGATCACTCCAGATAATAATCCTACGAAAACAACCCTGGATCCCTGAACGTCTGAACGTGCATCCGTGCTAACTCCCGAGTGCTGTCAGCTGCTTGAATACTTGTGGATTGTGGATCCTGGCAGACGTGCACCGGTCATGGAGACTTTGATACTTGAACCAGAGGTGGGTGAACTGGACAATGCCGCTATATTTTCATACACAGATGAAGATGCTAAAAGAATCCTAGCCAGAACACAGATAGATATGTCTTTTTTGAATAAACCTACCATAGAGATGCTGAATAAGAGATATCAAAATGAGAGGAGAAAATATATCTCACACGAGTTGCATGCCATGACTCTGTGCGAGTATCACAGAGTTCACAGGATACCTCGTGGACTAAGGCCACATCTGCGGCCTACACTACTGGCAGACAATATGCAATTTTGTAATAAATTTGAATCGATCACTAATAAGTATTAATTTGATCTAATGCTCTTAAACATCGAGTTTCTCCACACAGAAATGGTATTGGTGAAGAATAAAATCGATGATTTGGAGAAACAATTGACTATGCAGTTGACAGCACAAGAATGGGACACGTTCAAGAAACACTTGGATGAGAAACTACTGAAATTTCGTGGTGACATTGAGAAAACGAAAAAAACGAAATGGTTTCGTGATGCTGAAGATTACAGGACTGGACACGTTTTTTCTTGGCAGGGTGGAGCACGCAGAACTATCTATAGGAAACCAGATTCCTTTGCACAACCCCGCAGAAGAAGGAGACAGCAAACAAGGGAACAGAAGAGATTCGGTTTTACCACGGCAGAGTCTGATTCCACTGACGATTCCAATTTGTGTGTACCTTCTTCTTCTCATTTTTTAGGGAAAGGAAAAATGGACAATGTGGCAAAAGGAGGCCAAGGAGAGGTGGTAAGAAACACCGGCGACAGAGAAGTGGACAATCAGATGCCGTGCACCTCCCGCAATCTGTTCATGAGAACCCGGAACGAAGGGAAGAAGAGAGCCACATAGAACAGAAGAACTTAGTGGTAAATATTTCATCTTGCACACTTACTGATGTGGACTATAATGTGTTATCCAAAGGACTGTCGTTTTGCCCTACCAATCATCCAGATTGGTTTAACATTGAATGTGACCTTTTTGCCTTTTTTAGAAGGCTAAGATTAGCAGTATATTTCAATGAGAGTGATGATACACCTATTGCTGCAATTAGTGATGCCCCTAGGGGTTTTGCTTTACATGATTTTGGTCTTTATAACAAAAGTAACTTTCAACCTCCTGTTAAAAATAATTTTGTGGAATCATATATCCAATTGGTTGAAAGGGACATGGCTAGATTGAAACGTGAGGGTGTAGGTCCATTCAAAAGAGGGAATTTAACACACAGTGAGAGACAGGTGTTGGATAGGCTCTCAGGCAACAAAGCTATCACCATCAGGGCAGCCGACAAAGGCGGGGCGCTGGTGGTGATGGATCCCCATAAATATAGGGCTGAGATTTGTGGTCAATTGTTGGACACTGCAGTTTATGCTAAGTTGTCTAAAGATCCCACACCTTGTTTTCAAAGTGAATTGAGAATACTGATCAATGAGGCATTATCTAATGGTTTGATAGACCAAAAACTCTCTGATTTTCTTTTGGTGGAGTTTCCAGTGACACCTATTCTGTACACCCTGCCTAAAATCCATAAAAATCTGATGGATCCCCCTGGACGCCCAATTGTGTCTGGGCGGGGCTCTCTATGTGGTAAGGTATCCATTTTTCTAGATAAAGTGTTACGTCATTTTGCTATTGAGGCCAAATCTTATATCATGGATACCAACCATTTTCTGAGTAAGATTGAGGGTCTGGACATCACAGAGGATACTATTCTCGTTTCGTTTGATGTTGTATCACTGTACACCTCCATTAAACATGAACGTGGTTTGGAGGCTGTTGGTGTGGCGCTGGCGGGCTCTGACATGGCCCCAGGTGGTACACAGCTGGTCCTGGCACTGTTGGAGTTTGTCCTCAAGAAGAATTTTTTTCTTTTTGGGGATGAATTTTTCCTGCAGTTGCGTGGTACCGCCATGGGGTCCAATGTGGCGCCCACTTATGCAAACATCTACATGGCGGTATTCGAGGACCAGCATGTGTACATTTCCATCCACTGGCGCCATGTCAGAGCCTGGTGGCGCTACATTGATGATATCTTTTGTGTTTGGGAGGGGAACATGAATGATCTGGTTTCTTTCCATAGTCATCTTAACATGATATTTCCTGAGCTGCAGTTTACAATGACACACTCTTTTGACCAGATTCAATTTTTGGATACTTTAGTGTACAAGCACAGTGGATTGTTATGCACTGATTTGTTTATAAAGGACACAGACAGGAATAGTCTCCTGGTTTTTGATAGTAATCATCCAAGGAAAATGATAGAGTCTCTGCCTTGGAGTCAGATGCTGAGAGTACGTAGGATAGTAAAGGACGAGACTGTATTGGACAGGAGGCTTGATCAGATGTGTGAGAAGTTCATCAGAAGGGGGTATCCTGAGAAGGATCTTAGAAAATTCAAGGAGAAAGCCTTGAAGACAACATTGCAAGATGTGAGAAACAAACGTATTAAGATTTCCCCTAAAAGAGTCCCTTTTGTTTCTACCTATTGCCCTGTTAGCGGTAAAATAGGGAATATCTTGAATAAGCATTGGGGTCTATTACATAGAGGTTTACCGGAAGTAGCTGAATTTGCGCACAAGCCATTGCTTTCTTATAGGCGAGGGCGTAATTTGAAAGATAAGTTGGTCAAATCTGACATTGGATCCTCCAAAATATCCAGACAGTTAACTTTGGGCCCTCCAAAAAATGGAAATTTTCCATGTTTGAATTGTGCATGCTGTGGCAATATGATCAAGGGTGACAGTTTTGGCCACTCACGCACGGGTCAACGCTTTCGAATCCAGGAACGGTACTCTTGTACATCTAGCTTTGTAATCTATATGCTCGTATGTCCATGTGGACTCATGTATATAGGCGAGACAACGATGGAAGTTAAGGCTAGGATAAGTAAACACAAAAGTACTATCAGGACGAAGATGATGGAACTGCCGGTATCTAAGCACTTTGTAGAATGTGGACACTCGGTCAGTCAGCTGAGATTTAGAGTTATTGACGGGGTTCCACCCCTTAGGAGAGGTGGCGACAGGATTAAGTTGCTTAAACAGAAAGAACTCCGGTGGATCTCCGTTTTGGAGACATTGCAACCAAAGGGGTTGAATATCGAATATAATTTGCATATTTGTGCTAGGTAATTTTTGCATCTATATTCTGCGTTTGTTTTTAGATATATATTTTACTTATGTTTGTTGTTTTCGTAGGATTATTATCTGGAGTGATCGGAGCAAGTGGTGACTTAATGGTTCCTGATGACATCATTTATTTTGTAGATATTATATATATTTCTTTAGGTGTCTGCTATATTGTTAATCTTCCATTCTATATAGATCCGCATGTGCGGTCTCTTGCTTACATTATGCCAATACTGACGGTCATGTGACCTGCAGGTTTCCTGATGACATATCTGGAGTAGTATAAATAATGATAGAGTTTAGTGTGCATGCATGTTCTTCTTTCAGGTGTCGGATGATGCCGGTGATCGCGCGCTACTTTAGTGTTTTCAGCCTGGAATAGAGGCTTATGATGGGACTATCATGTGATTAGACCTCGGATGATGCTTGCGGTCATGTGACTGGGTGTCTGATGACGCTGGTGTTCACATGATCCACTGGGCGTTTGCTATGATGACTTCTGAACATGTGCCTTTGTTTACCACACAGTGGGGAGTGAGTTAGGTGTGCCTCCCGATTTGTTATCCTGTGGGCTATTGGATAAATGCTCTGACTAAGCGCTGCTGAACTGACACTGATTGGATATGGAGGACGCTGCTGCTAGTGAGTACACGATTGGTGCAGCACCAGAATGGGAGTGTGCAGTAACAGATCATCGATTGGCAGACTAAATGGTGATATTGTTTATATGGGGTAATCTATGGCATATTATATACACAATTATAACATTGCTGTATTTTTCTATGATGTCACTATTCTGAGCTTTGATCACTGTTTTAAATTGATTATCGTTGTATATTTGTATATATGTCTATTTGTATTATGGGCGGTTCCTGGATGGTGATTGGCTCCTCCACACCATTTAAGGACACCATTTTGCCTGTTTTTGTATACTTGATAAAGGCCTGAAAATGGCCGAAACGTCGTATTTTATGGTGGCTGAATAAAGACTTGTTATACTTCACCTGGATTGGATGCTGTTCCTATTTTTTCGTTGGACTGTTGTTCAGTTGGATCCCTGAACGTCTGAACGTGCATCCGTGCTAACTCCCGAGTGCTGTCAGCTGCTTGAATACTTGTGGATTGTGGATCCTGGCAGACGTGCACCGGTCATGGAGACTTTGATACTTGAACCAGAGGTGGGTGAACTGGACAATGCCGCTATATTTTCATACACAGATGAAGATGCTAAAAGAATCCTAGCCAGAACACAGATAGATATGTCTTTTTTGAATAAACCTACCATAGAGATGCTGAATAAGAGATATCAAAATGAGAGGAGAAAATATATCTAACACGAGTTGCATGCCATGACTCTGTGCGAGTATCACAGAGTTCACAGGATACCTCGTGGACTAAGGCCACATCTGCGGCCTACACTACTGGCAGACAATATGCAATTTTGTAATAAATTTGAATCGATCACTAATAAGTATTCATTTGATCTAATGCTCTTAAACATCGAGTTTCTCCACACAGAAATGGTATTGGTGAAGAATAAAATCGATGATTTGGAGAAACAATTGACTATGCAGTTGACAGCACAAGAATGGGACACGTTCAAGAAACACTTGGATGAGAAACTACTGAAATTTCGTGGTGACATTGAGAAAACGAAAAAAACGAAATGGTTTCGTGATGCTGAAGATTACAGGACTGGACACGTTTTTTCTTGGCAGGGTGGAGCACGCAGAACTATCTATAGGAAACCAGATTCCTTTGCACAACCCCGCAGAAGAAGGAGACAGCAAACAAGGGAACAGAAGAGATTCGGTTTTACCACGGCAGAGTCTGATTCCACTGACGATTCCAATTTGTGTGTACCTTCTTCTTCTCATTTTTTAGGGAAAGGAAAAATGGACAATGTGGCAAAAGGAGGCCAAGGAGAGGTGGTAAGAAACACCGGCGACAGAGAAGTGGACAATCAGATGCCGTGCACCTCCCGCAATCTGTCCATGAGAACCCGGAACGAAGGGAAGAAGAGAGCCACATAGAACAGAAGAACTTAGTGGTAAATATTTCATCTTGCACACTTACTGATGTGGACTATAATGTGTTATCCAAAGGACTGTCGTTTTGCCCTACCAATCATCCAGATTGGTTTAACATTGAATGTGACCTTTTTGCCTTTTTTAGAAGGCTAAGATTAGCAGTATATTTCAATGAGAGTGATGATACACCTATTGCTGCAATTAGTGATGCCCCTAGGGGTTTTGCTTTACATGATTTTGGTCTTTATAACAAAAGTAACTTTCAACCTCCTGTTAAAAATAATTTTGTGGAATCATATATCCAATTGATTGAAAGGGACATGGCTAGATTGAAATGTGAGGGTGTAGGTCCATTCAAAAGAGGGAATTTAACACACAGTGAGAGACAGGTGTTGGATAGGCTCTCAGGCAACAAAGCTATCACCATCAGGGCAGCCGACAAAGGCGGGGCCCTGGTGGTGATGGATACCCATAAATATAGGGCTGAGATTTGTGGTCAATTGTTGGACACTGCAGTTTATGCTAAGTTGTCTAAAGATCCCACACCTTGTTTTCAAAGTGAATTGAGAATACTGATCAATGAGGCATTATCTAATGGTTTGATAGACCAAAAACTCTCTGATTTTCTTTTGGTGGAGTTTCCAGTGACACCTATTCTGTACACCCTGCCTAAAATCCATAAAAATCTGATGGATCCCCCTGGACGCCCAATTGTGTCTGGGCGGGGCTCTCTATGTGGTAAGGTATCCATTTTTCTAGATAAAGTGTTACGTCATTTTGCCATTGAGGCCAAATCTTATATCATGGATACCAACCATTTTCTGAGTAAGATTGAGGGTCTGGACATCACAGAGGATACTATTCTCGTTTCGTTTGATGTTGTATCACTGTACACCTCCATTAAACATGAATGTGGTTTGGAGGCTGTTGGTGTGGCGCTGGCGGGCTCTGACATGGCCCCAGGTGGTACACAGCTGGTCCTGGCACTGTTGGAGTTTGTCCTCAAGAAGAATTTTTTTCTTTTTGGGGATGAATTTTTCCTGCAGTTGCGTGGTACCGCCATGGGGTCCAATGTGGCGCCCACTTATGCAAACATCTACATGGCGGTATTCGAGGACCAGCATGTGTACAATTCCATCCACTGGCGCCATGTCAGAGCCTGGTGGCGCTACATTGATGATATCTTTTGTGTTTGGGAGGGGAACATGAATGATCTGGTTTCTTTCCATAGTCATCTTAACATGATATTTCCTGAGCTGCAGTTTACAATGACACACTCTTTTGACCAGATTCAATTTTTGGATACTTTAGTGTACAAGCACAGTGGATTGTTATGCACTGATTTGTTTATAAAGGACACAGACAGGAATAGTCTCCTGGTTTTTGATAGTAATCATCCAAGGAAAATGATTGAGTCTCTGCCTTGGAGTCAGATGCTGAGAGTACGTAGGATAGTAAAGGACGAAACTGTATTGGACAGGAGGCTTGATCAGATGTGTGAGAAGTTCATCAGAAGGGGGTATCCTGAGAAGGATCTTAGAAAATTCAAGGAGAAAGCCTTGAAGACAACATTGGAAGATGTGAGAAACAAACGTATTAAGATTTCCCCTAAAAGAGTCCCTTTTGTTTCTACCTATTGCCCTGTTAGCGGTAAAATAGGGAATATCTTGAATAAGCATTGGGGTCTATTACATAGAGGTTTACCGGAAGTAGCTGAATTTGCGCACAAGCCATTGCTTTCTTATAGGCGAGGGCGTAATTTGAAAGATAAGTTGGTCAAATCTGACATTGGATCCTCCAAAATATCCAGACAGTTAACTTTGGGCCCTCCAAAAAATGGAAATTTTCCATGTTTGAATTGTGCATGCTGTGGCAATATGATCAAGGGTGACAGTTTTGGCCACTCACGCACGGGTCAACGCTTTCGAATCCAGGAACGGTACTCTTGTACATCTAGCTTTGTAATCTATATGCTCGTATGTCCATGTGGACTCATGTATATAGGCGAGACAACGATGGAAGTTAAGGCTAGGATAAGTAAACACAAAAGTACTATCAGGACGAAGATGATGGAACTGCCGGTATCTAAGCACTTTGTAGAATGTGGACACTCGGTCAGTCAGCTGAGATTTAGAGTTATTGACGGGGTTCCACCCCTTAGGAGAGGTGGCGACAGGATTAAGTTGCTTAAACAGAAAGAACTCCGGTGGATCTCCGTTTTGGAGACATTGCAACCAAAGGGGTTGAATATCGAATATAATTTGCATATTTGTGCTAGGTAATTTTTGCATCTATATTCTGCGTTTGTTTTTAGATATATATTTTACTTATGTTTGTTGTTTTCGTAGGATTATTATCTGGAGTGATCGGAGCAAGTGGTGACTTAATGGTTCCTGATGACATCATTTATTTTGTAGATATTATATATATTTCTTTAGGTGTCTGCTATATTGTTAATCTTCCATTCTATATAGATCCGCATGTGCGGTCTCTTGCTTACATTATGCCAATACTGACGGTCATGTGACTTGCAGGTTTCCTGATGACATATCTGGAGTAGTATAAATAATGATAGAGTTTAGTGTGCATGCGTGTTCTTCTTTCAGGTGTCGGATGATGCCGGTGATCGCGCGCTACTTTAGTGTTTTCAGCCTGGAATAGAGGCTTATGATGGGACTATCATATGATTAGACCTCGGATGATGCTTGCGGTCATGTGACTGGGTGTCTGATGACGCTGGTGTTCACATGATCCACTGGGCGTTTGCTATGATGACTTCTGAACATGTGCCTTTGTTTACCACACAGTGGGGAGTGAGTTAGGTGTGCCTCCCGATTTGTTATCCTGTGGGCTATTGGATAAATGCTCTGACTAAGCGCTGCTGAACTGACACTGATTGGATATGGAGGACGCTGCTGCTAGTGAGTACACGATTGGTGCAGCACCAGAATGGGAGTGTGCAGTAACAGATCATCGATTGGCAGACTAAATGGTGATATTGTTTATATGGGGTAATCTATGGCATATTATATACACAATTATAACATTGCTGTATTTTTCTATGATGTCACTATTCTGAGCTTTGATCACTGTTTTAAATTGATTATCGTTGTATATTTGTATATATGTCTATTTGTATTATGGGCGGTTCCTGGATGGTGATTGGCTCCTCCACACCATTTAAGGACACCATTTTGCCTGTTTTTGTATACTTGATAAAGGCCTGAAAATGGCCGAAACGTCGTATTTTATGGTGGCTGAATAAAGACTTGTTATACTTCACCTGGATTGGATGCTGTTCCTATTTTTTCGTTTGATTGGTCCGCTCAGTCTGCTGTTGTGAATGTGTTAGAAATGAATTCTGAGCGGAAGCTCCCTCTGGTGGTTACAAACAGTACTGAACCATTCAATGAAGATTGTGAAGATTGGCAATCAGGAGTTACAGACTGGTCTTATATAAGGGAGGTTCCCTCCCATCAGGGTTTCCGGTGATCAATTGTTCTTGTCTCAACTTTGGTTCCTGATTCACTTGGAAGCTTGCTGAGTCTTGCCTGCATCTTCTGCTAACAGATAAGATATTTTCTGCTTTTATTTTTGTGCTTGCTTTTTGCATTTTTTCCTGCACTTCTGTGGAGGTCAGCCAGGTCCCCTCCGGGGGCTTGTGCTCCTCTCAGTTTATCTGAGCCACTGTTATTTGTTCATTTGCCTTTTCCAGTTTTTTCAGTGGCTGTGGCTTAGTTTTGTTACACCAGAGAACTAATTTAGGTGGTAGAGGTCGTGTGATCTCAGGTGTTTTTGCAATTAGTAGAGTTGGTATTTTTTTAGGGTTTTTTGGATTGCAGCATGTGTCCTTCCTATCCTTTTCTTTCTAGGAAGATTGGGCCCCAACGTTTGCTCATACTATTTTCTGTCTGTGTCTGTATTTCCTCTTGTCTAACCGCCATTACATGTTTGGGGGCTTCCTATGTTCTTTGGGGATCTGCTCCGGGGCAGATAGCTTTCCTCTTTCTATCTTTAGGTGTAGTTAGCCTCTCAGGCTGTGACGAGGCGTCTAGGACCAACGTAGGTACGCTCCACGGCTGCCTTTAGTTGTGGTGGTTAGTCAGGGTACTGCAATCCAGTAGATTCCAACCTCTCTGGTGTATTGCCGTTTTTGCCTGCTCTCCTCAGCTACCAAATCATAACAGTCTGCCCATTAGTCTCTGGATGATAAGCGGATGAAAAAGACAGACCAATACCCAACCTCTTACAAAATGCCCTCCAAAATCTGGAAACAAATTGTACCCCCTATCAGACACCACATTCAAGGGTACCCCATGCAACCGCACCACATGCTCAACAAACAATCTGGACAACGTTTCCGCATTAGGTAAAGCCGACAAGGGTACAACTAAACCTGTCCACCACTACCCAAATGACGGTATTACCTTTGAAGGAGGAAGGTTGGTGATAAAATCCATGTACAAATGGGTCCATGGTCTATCAGGAATTGGCAGTGGCACCAATTCCCCGGCCGGCTGGTTATGGGGGGGTTTCGCACGGGCACATACCCCACAAGCAGACACAAATTCCCCAACATCAGAGGCTAAAGAAGACCACCAGAATATCCTAGCGATGGCCCTCCGGGTAGCCGAGATCCCAGGATGTCCACCCAGAACTGAGTTGTGGAATTCCCGAAGGACCCTGAGACGAAGTTGAACTGGTACAAAAATTTTATCCACCGGCTTAGCCGGAGGGGTAAGAGACTGAGCTTCCCGAATCTCCTGCTACAACCCAGCAGAAACACCTGCCACCACCACCCCAGGCTGAAGAATGGAGGATGGAGGTTCGGGGGGAGACACCGGATCCAGACTGCGTGACAAGGCATCAGCCTTGACATTTCTGGATCCTGGCCGAAAAGTGATGGAGAACTGGAATCTGGAAAAAAAAAGCGACCATCTTGCCTGTCTAGGAGTCAACCTTTTAGCAGACTCAATGTAAGCTAAGTTCTTGTGATCCGTAACCACGGTAATAGGATGAACAGCACCCTCCAAAAAATGCCTCCATTCTTCAAAGGCCAACTTCACGGCCAGAAGTTCTCGATTCCCAACATCATAGTTTCTCTCCGCAGGAGAGAATTTCTTAGAGAAAAAGGCACAGGGTCTCAAATTAGTCAAAGTGGCGGGTCCCTGGGACAACACCGCCCCCACCCCACCTCCGAGGCGTCCACCTCAACAATAAATGGTTCAGACGGGTCCGGTTGAATAAGAACCGGAGCAGACATTAAACATTTTTTTAAAAACTGAAACGCCACCACCGCTGCGGCTGACCAATTCTTGGCATCAGCCCCCTTTTGAGTCAGATCTGTGAGAGGTTTAACTATCTGCGAGAAACCCCTTATAAACTTGTGATAGTAATTTGCGAATCCTAAGAAACGCTGCAGAGCCTTCAAATCACGAGGTTGTACCCAATCAACAATGGCCTGCACCTTATTAGGATCCATGCGATACCCCTCAGCAACACAATGAACCCCAGAAAAGACAGTTCCTGAACGAAGAATGAACATTTCTCTAGCTTAGCAAAGAGACAGTTCTCCCGGAGCCTTTGGAGAACTGCCCGAAGATGATCAATGTGAGTGTCATGGGTGCATCGCCGCGAGGATCGTTGCGATTGCACATTCTGACTTCTCACAGCTGAGTTGCTGTTTCTTTGTGTTTGGTAATGAGGGAGTTAATTTTACCTAGCTCTTTGCTAAGACTAGGTCCAGCCTCGCCCGGCTGCTTTTGATTATGTTCTAATTAGATTCCTTCATATACCTGCCAGTCTGCTTGTTAGATGCCGGTGAAAGCCTTCATGTAGTCTAGCAGACTGGATCGGTTCTGAGAATACTTAAGCTAAGAGCTCCTTAGTTGTTTTTACTCTTATAGCTTATAGTTTATCTCTGAGACCTTAGGTGTTCCTACTGTGTGTGAGTGTTGTATGTAAGACTTTATTTACTTTATTTCTTGTCTTTCTTGTATGTCTTTCTGTTCATTAACCGTTACCTGTTCATTCCCTTTGGTGGTAATCAGGGTCCTTCTTAGGACTAGATTACAGTTGGCAGGGATTGATAGGAGACAGGGTTTACGCTGGTGGCCTGGACCTCTGTACCTTTAACAGTACCTCCAGGTAGAGGGATTAGTTAGGACCCCAGTTTAGGGTCAGCATAGACCCCGGTCACCCTCTAGCCAGAGACAGCGTATAACGGATTCCGTATTGACCCACTGGACATTCTGTCAGGTAATTCTATGTTATCATATATCTATGCGCATGTTATATAGGATGTTGCCCTTTTGATATAGATTACTGACATCACATATATATATATCTGCTATACAGCGTGACATTTTCACCGGCCATACTAAAGATTCTCCCCAGCTGTCATGGATCCAGTAGCCCAGCTGGCCGGCAGTTGCAGGGGTTGTCCATGGAGTTGGCAGACATTAAGTCCAAGGTTTTGTCCCCCCCCGGAGCAAACCAGATCTGAACCTAAGGTTGCTCTTCCGGACAGGTTCACTGGTGGGCGGGACAAATTTTTTACTTTCCGGGAGGCATGTAAATTGTACTTTCGGCTGCGGCCTCGGTCATCTGGGAGTGAAGAGCAGAGGGTGGGAATTGTTATCTCGCTCTTACAAGGGGACCCTCAATCTTGGGCATTCTCTATTCCTCCAGGCTCCCCAGATCTCCAGTCAGTGGATCGATTTTTTACTGCCCTGGGTCTGGTATATGATGATCCGGATCGAGTTTCCCTTGCTGAAACAAAGTTACGTAAAATACGGCAAGGAAATCGTCCAGCGGAGGAATATTCTTCTGAGTTCCGTAGATGGGCAACAGATACTCAGTGGAATGACCCAGCTCTTAGGAGCCAGTTTTGTCAAGGGTTGTCTGACAAATTAAAAGATGTGTTGGCTCAGTATGAGTCTCCTCCATCACTGGAGGCTGCTATGGCCCTCGCTATTCGCATTGATAGACGAATTCGGGGAAGACGCGAGGTAACTCCGCCTCCCGTGATGACTCCACCTACTACTAAAGTCCCTTATACTGAGGTTCCCCTGGTCTGTTCTGAGGAACCCATGCAGTTGGGAGGGACATCTTTTTGTAAGAGGGAACCGGCGGTGCACCGCAAGACTAGAAGGTGTTTCTTTTGCGGGAGAGAGGGACATTTTGTTGGGGGGTGTCCATCCCGGGCCTCTTTGAGCAAAGGAGTTAACCTGGGAGTGTGTATTTCGTCCCCAAATCCCTCTCAGTTTCTCGTGCCTGCGGAGGTGGTGATTGGTACTAGAACTGAGAGGATTTCTGTTTTTCTTGATAGTGGGTCCGGGGCTAATCTGGTGGACGCTCGGTTTGCCCAGGTGCATGGTATGCAACTGAGTGTATTGGCCAAACCGGTCCCTATAGTCTCTATTGATTCTAGACCTCTCGGTCAAGGTAGCTTGGTACAAGCTGTTCATAACATAGATCTTCGAGTAGGGGCAATACATAAAGAGCAATTGTCTTGTTATGTGTTGGAGGGTCTACCTACTCCTATTGTGTTGGGACTTCCTTGGTTGGCTAAACATAACCCAGTGATTGATTGGCAATCCGGAAAGATAAGCCAGTGGGGTGAATTTTGCAGGAATAACTGCATGAGCACGGTCATCGGTGCGGTTGTGCCTAGGACTTTGTCTCCTTTTCTGGAGGACTTTGGGGAGATGTTCTCAGAGGAGGGGTGTAAAGAGTTACCTCCTCATCGCGCATATGACTGCTCAATAAAGTTGCTTCCTGATGCCTTATCTCGTACTTTCCCAGGGGCCGGGAGGACGGATGATCCGGTTCCTATTCCTCAGGAGGGAGTTGTAGTGTCAGCTGTATGCTCTGAGCTTGAGGGGGAGGTATTGGGGGCTCAGGGGGACGCCCCTGTGGGACTTTCAGGGAGACTGATAGTTCCAGATCGATTAAGACTGAAGGTTACGGGGAACCGTTACAAACGGATGGCTGATAGGGGGAGAGTTTCTGGTCTAGATCTGAAGGTGAACGATCTGGTTTGGTTGTCTACCAGGAATATAAAACTTAAAGTTTCCTCCTGGAGGTTGGGTCCCAGATTCATCGGGCCGTACAGGATCAGTTCCATAATTAATCCTGTGGCATTTCGTCTGGACCTCCCTCCTACGTTTAAAATTCATAATGTGTTTCACAAGTCATTACTTAAAAAGTATGTGGCACCAGTCATACCGTCACCTCTACCTCCTCCTTCAGTGGTGGTCAATGATAACGTGGAATTTCATGGGTCGAAAATCATTGACTCACGTCTCAGTCGTCGGTCCCTTCAGTACCTGGTTCATTGGAAGGGGTATGGTCCTGAGGAGAGGACGTGGGTCCCTGCGTCGGAGGTTAACGCAGATCGATTGGTTCGGACCTTCCACACAACTTACCCGGGCAGACCTGGCCCTGAGGGTCCGGAGGCCCCTCGTAGAAGGGGGGGTACTGTCATGGGTGCATCGCCGCGAGGATCGTCGCGATTGCACATTCTGACTTCTCACAGCTGAGTTGCTGTTTCTTTGTGTTTGGTAATGAGGGAGTTAATTTTACCTAGCTCTTTGCTAAGACTAGGTCCAGCCTCGCCCGGCTGCTTTAGATTATGTTCTAATTAGATTCCTTCATATACCTGCCAGTCTGCTTGTTAGATGCCGGTGAAAGCCTTCATGTAGTCTAGCAGACTGGATCGGTTCTGAGAATACTTAAGCTAAGAGCTCCTTAGTTGTTTTTACTCTTATAGCTTATAGTTTATCTCTGAGACCTTAGGTGTTCCTACTGTGTGTGAGTGTTGTATGTAAGACTTTATTTACTTTATTTCTTGTCTTTCTTGTATGTCTTTCTGTTCATTAACCGTTACCTGTTCATTCCCTTTGGTGGTAATCAGGGTCCTTCTTAGGACTAGATTACAGTTGGCAGGGATTGATAGGAGACAGGGTTTACGCTGGTGGCCTGGACCTCTGTACCTTTAACAGTACCTCCAGGTAGAGGGATTAGTTAGGACCCCAGTTTAGGGTCAGCATAGACCCCGGTCACCCTCTAGCCAGAGACAGCGTATAACGGATTCCGTATTGACCCACTGGACATTCTGTCAGGTAATTCTATGTTATCATATATCTATGCGCATGTTATATAGGATGTTGCCCTTTTGATATAGATTACTGACATCACATATATATATATCTGCTATACAGCATGACAGTGAGTTTGTTTATCAGGCGAGTAGATAAGAATGTCATCCAAATGCACCACCATAAAACGCCCAATAAAGTCAGAGAACACATGATTAATAAAATGTTGGAAGACTGCTGGTGCATTGGTCAGACCGAAAGGCATGACCAAGTTTTCAAACAACCCTTCAGTAGTGAGAAAAGCAGTCTTCCACTCATCCCCCTCCCGGACCCGGATAAGGTTATATGCCCCCGCAGATCCAATTTCGAAAACTACTTAGCCCCAGACAACTGGTTGTACAAATCAGGAATAAGTGGGAGGGGGTAAGTATTTCTCACAGTTATCTTATTTAACTCTCGAAAATCGAGGCATGGGCACAAACCACCGTCTTTTTTCTTAACGAAAAAGAACCCTGCCGCCATGGGGGAAACAGAAGGACGAATGTGTCCCTTACGAAGGCTCTCGGAAATGTATTCTTTCATAGCAGCCCGCTCGGGACCCGAGAGGTTATACAAGCGGGCCTTGGGCAATTTAGTACCTGGAACCAGGTCAATGGCACAATCAAATGGGCGGTGGGTGGTAAAACTTCAGCCTCTTTTTCAGAGAAAATGTCCGCATAGTCCTTCAGGTACTCCGGAATACCTTCCAGACCAACGGACGACACAGACACAGTAGCAAGACATCTTTCAGAACAATTAGATCCCCATTTAACAATATCACGGGAATACCAGTCAATAATCGGGTTATGCCGTTGCAACCAGGGAAACCCTAACACCAGACCAGCAGAGAGGTTATCCAAAACAAAACATGACATACGCTCCTGGTGAAGGGCCCCCAGCCTGAGGGTGAATTCTTCAGAAACAAAATGGACACCGTCCTTGGTGAGAGGTGTAGAATCAATGGCCATTATTTTTATAGGAGTCTCCAACCTAACTGTCCCTAATCTACAGCTGGCCACCAGCTTACAGTCAATCAGGTTCAAGGATGACCCACAGTCCACAAAAGCTGAAGTAAGGAAAAAGCAGTTCTTCACATCAAGTTCCACCTTTAACACTATCTTAGAAAATGAAGGAAAGGGTACCTGAGGGTCTGAGTGCCCTCCAAGATGATCACCCAGACTCAGTCGCTTGTTAGTCGGTGGGCAGGAGGGACAGTTACTTTTCCAATGTCAAGGATCACCGCAGTAAAAACACAGCTTTTCTAAACGCCTCCGTCTCCTTTCTTTCTCTTTGAGGTCGATGGCTCCCATCTCCATGGACTCCAATACAGGACTGGCTCCCCTTCCACTGGAGAAAAATGGTGTCTCAACCTACATCACACCTCTCGCCCGCAGCCTGCGATCCATTCGGACGGCCTGCGTCATGGCGTCCTTCAGAGAATCAGGCGGAGGGTGAAGTGCCAAGGCATCTTTTAGACGTTCAGACAGGCCTCTACGGAACAAGCCCCAGAGGGCGGCATCATCCCAACAGACCTCAGCAGCCCAGTGTCTGAACTCTGAGCAAAACCACTCGGCTGAGTGCTTCCCCTGACATACACTCATCACCATGTCCTCAGCCATCAGCACTCGATCAGGCTCATCATAAATATGCCCCAGGGCCTCAAAAAATGCATCCACAGTCATTCTCTCAGGGGCAGTGGTAGGAAGGGAAAAAGCCCAAGCCTGGGGGGCTCCCCTTAACAGAGACATAATGACCCCCACCCTCTGACTTTCATCCCCAGAAGAGTGCGGTCTTAAAGAGAAAAAAAACTTACAGCCCTCTTTGAAAACTTTAAATTCCTCTCTATCTCCGGAAAAGGTATCCGGCAATTTAACCGGGGGCTCTGGGGAAACTAATGTAACAGCTTGAACCCCTGTCCTGTGATCACCAGATGATAAAGTCCCCTGCACAGTGTCAGCCATCAGCTGCTGAGACTGAGCCAGAACTCGTTGTTCCTCATTCAGTTTTTGAGACATCTGAGTCAGGTGCTTTACCTGCTCAGAAAGGGCATGCATAGGATCCATAACACACACAGGAAAAAAAAAGGTAGCGGTCAGTTATAATATCACGAACACCGCACTGCACTTGCTCACTGAGCTGGTGCGCGTGTTCTGAATAAGACAGACTGCACTCAAAGATACCTGTGGAGCGGGGCAGTAGCGGTGAAGATGCGTGCTTCAGACTAACAGGACCCTAAGCACGTGACTGCCAAGGGACGGTGCCGGACACAGGTCTCTCAGAGGGAGCAGTAACAGATAGAGAATGCTTCAGGCCAGAGGACCTGAAGCACGTGACTGCTGGTGGGTGTGGCCTAAGCTCCGAGAGCTAGGAGCAGAAGGAAAACTCCTAGAAGGGTAACTACGGGACAGAGTTACCAAGGAGCATAGACAAAACGGATCGTCAGGATAGCCAGGTCATAAACAGAGGGAGCAACGCAGTACAAAAGGAGCAGGCAGAGAATAACCAGAACGTAGCCAAGAGATCAGAAAACCAGAACGGGCAAATACACAGTACCAAGACAGTAGACAAACTCACAACGAAGAGATGGACCGGGTCAAAACATAACAAGCAACAAGATCAAGCACAAGGCACAGGCACACAGGAGATCAACTAACTCAGCTGAGGGCAGGAGTATAACTGACACCAGACCTAGGTCAATTGGCAACTAAAGATACCCAAAAGAAATATATGAAAACAGCCGATTTTTAGAAAAATGCAAAATGCAACTTTTATTAATTAATACCAAAAAGTTTTTAAAAAAAGTTCACAAACATAGTACAAAATGACAAAAACAAAGGAGAAGGCAAAACCCTAAATACCACTATTCAGTTATATGAATGCCTCAAAACATATATCACAAAAATGCTTAGTACAATGTCAGGACTAATAGATATCAGGGTGCTGTGACATAATCATTCAAAGCAGTCCAACAAACAGTAAAGTGCATAGTGCACATAATGAAAACACATATATAAACATCCTATCAGTATAAAAGTTTATACCAGTGTATACTGCAAAAAATAAAAAATTAATAATGCCCAAATGGACAGTCTATATTTTGAACAGCAAAACAACACTAAATGTTGAAAATACAAATATATGAGTGGACGGTGTTGATGGATCATCACAGCATCCTAAGATGGTGCATACATCATAGACATACATATAGAAGGATGAAAAGCCTCTAATAGCATGATACACATATATGTGTGCATAGAAATGTATATTGAGACCAGGCAAAAAAGCCAGTAGGTCAATATTGACATCCAATGTCCATATATATACACTATGATGCTGCTAATATTGCAGTGATGTGCTGATATTGCTATAATATGCTATAAGATATAGGTATATATAAGCATTAATTAATGAGCCTAATGTTCATAATAATCAACAGAGAATATGCAAATACTGCTATCATGGACAGAAAAAGGGCTGCAGCTTCAAATATATTGCGGACGATTTCTTCCATGTGGCTATATATGTCATAATGGTGTCTCAAATCAATAGAGGTAACACATAAACGCTGCTAATATTGCTATAATATGCTATAAGATGTAGGTATTGTGAGACAGTGAGAATATGTGGGTTAGATGGGGTGTATATTTCACCTGGGTGCTTTGCTGACTGGTATAAGGGAGGTGTATGGCTTTGTAGACCTGGTGGTAGAGAAAGGTCATTACACCTTCCACTCAGTGCATACTTGCAGCTCAAACCTGTAACCACTCAGCTGTTAATTAAGAAGCCAGAAATAGGTGTCTGGAAACACAGTCAGAGAGCTAGTTTAGCCTGGACACAGGGAGGTGTCCTGGCACAAGAAGCAGTCTCCAAGAGTGTTAGAGCTGTCTTTAGCTGGACACAGAGAGGTGTCCTGGCACAAGGAAGCAGTCTCTGTGAGAATGCATGCGGATAAGCTACTGAAGAGTGTTAGAGCTGTCTTTAGCCTGGACACAGAGAGGTGTCTTGGCACAAGGAAGCAGTCTCCAAGAGTGTTAGAGCTGTCTTTAGCCTGGACACAGAGAGGTGTCCTGGCACAAGGAAGCAGTCTCTGTGAGAATGCATGTGGATAAGCTACTGAAGAGGAGGAGAGCCGTCTCAGTCTGGGTTAGATGTACCCCGGACACTGGAGTGTCTCTGTGAACCTCCATGCTGACGATTACTGAAGAGGAGGGGAGCTATCTCAGTCTGGGTTAGAGGCACCCGGACACAGGAGTCTCTGTGAACCTCCAGGATAATGACTACTGAATAGGAGTGGATCTTTCTCAAGTCTGGACGTCGGGTGGACCTTCAGACATAAGGAGGAGTATCTGGGAAACTCCATACTGGTAACATATATCATATGTGTTGTTTTGGGCACAGACTGATAGAGTCTGGGTTCCTGATAGAAAGGGACATTACATAAGTGTAATTAGTGGCTAGACAAGCCTAGGTCTTTTGTTTATGCTTTGTTTTATCTGTTTGCTGTTGTCATGGGTGCATCGCCATGAAGATCGTCGCGATTGCACATTCTGACTTCTCACAGCTGAGCTGCTGTTTCTTTGTTTTTTGGTAATGAGAGAGTTAATTTTTCCTAGCTCTTTGCTAAGGCTAGGTGCAGCCTCGCCCGGCTGCTTTTGATTATGTTCTAATTAGTTTCCTTTATATTTCTGCCAGTCTGGGTGTTAGATGCCGGTGAAAGCATTCATATAGTTTAGCAGACTGGATCGGTTCTGGGAATACTTAAGCTAAGAGCTCCTTAGTTGTTTTTACTCTTACAGCTTATAGTTTATCTCTGAGACCTAAGGTGTTCCTACTGTGTGTGAGTGTTGTATGTAAGACTTTATTTACTTTATTTCTTATCTTTCTTGTATGTCTTTCTGTTCATTAACCGTTACCCGGTCATTCCCTTTGGTGGTATTCAGGGTCCTTCTTAGGACTAGAATACAGTTGGCAGGGATTGATAGGAGACAGGGTTTACGCTGGTGGCCTGGACCTCTGTACCTTTAACAGTACCTCCAGGTTGAGGGATTAGTTAGGACCCCAGTTAGGGTCAGCTTAGACCCCGGTCACCCTCTAGCCGGAGACAGCGTATAACGGATTCCGTTTTGACCCACTGGACTTTCTGTCAGGTAAATCTATGTTATCATATAGCTATGCGCATGTTATATAGTATGTTGCCCTTTTGATATAGATTATTGTCATCACATATATATATCTGCTATACAGCGTGACATTTTCACCGGCCAAAACTAAAGATTCTCCCCAGCTATCATGGATCCAGTAGCCCAGCTGGCCCGGCAGTTGCAGGGATTGTCCATGGAGTTGGCAGACATTAAGTCCAAGGTTTTGTCCCCCCGGAGCAAACCAGATCTGAACCTAAGGTTGCTCTCCCGGACAGGTTCACTGGTGGGCGGGACAAATTTTTTACTTTCCGGGAGGCATGTAAATTGTACTTTCGGCTGCGGCCTCGGTCATCTGGGAGTGAAGAGCAGAGGGTGGGAATTGTTATCTCGCTCTTACAAGGGGACCCTCAATCTTGGGCGTTCTCTATTCCTCCAGGCTCCCCAGATCTCCAGTCAGTGGATCGATTTTTTACTGCCCTGGGTCTGGTATATGATGATCCGGATCGAGTCTCCCTTGCTGAAACAAGGTTACGTAAAATACGGCAAGGAAATCGTCCAGCGGAGGAATATTCTTCTGAGTTCCGTAGATGGGCAACAGATACTCAGTGGAATGACCCAGCTCTTAGGAGCCAGTTTTGTCAAGGGTTGTCTGACAAATTAAAAGATGTGTTGGCTCAGTATGATTCTCCTCCATCACTGGAGGCTGCTATGGCCCTCGCTATTCGCATTGATAGACGTCTTCGGGGAAGACGCGAGGTAACTCCGCCCCCCGTGATGACTCCACCTACTACTAAAGTCCCTTATACTGAGGTTCCCCTGGTCTGTTCTGAGGAACCCATGCAGTTGGGAGGGACATCATTTTGTAGGAGGGAATCAGCGGTGAGCCGCAAGACTAGAAGGTGTTTCTTTTGCGGGAGAGAGGGACATTTTGTTGGGGGGTGTCCATCCCGGACCTCTTTGAACCAAGGAGTTAACCTGGGAGTGTGTATTTCGTCCCCAAATCCCTCTCAGTTTCTCGTGCCTGCGGAGGTGGTGATTGGTACTAGAACTGAGAGGATTTCTGTTTTTCTTGATAGTGGGTCCGGGGCTAATCTGGTGGACACTCGGTTTGCCCAGGTGCATGGTATGCAACTGAGTGTATTGGCCAAACCGGTCCCTATACTCTCTATTGATTCTAGACCTCTTGGTCAAGGTAGCTTGGTACAAGCTGTTCATAACATAGATCTTCGAGTAGGGGCAATACATAAAGAGCAATTGTCTTGTTATGTGTTGGAGGGTCTGCCTGCTCCTATTGTGTTGGGACTTCCTTGGTTGGCTAAACATAACCCAGTGATTGATTGGCAATCCAGAAAGATAAGCCAGTGGGGTGAATTTTGCAAGAATAACTGTATGAGCACGGTCATCGGTGCGGTTGTGCCTAGGACTTTGCCTCCTTTTCTGGAGGATTTTTGGGAGAAGTTCTCAGAGGAGGGGTGTAAGGAGTTACCTCCTCATCGCACATATGACTGCTCAATAAAGTTGCTTCCTGATGCCTTATCTCGTACTTTCCCAGAGGTCGGGAAGACGGATGATCCGGTTCCTATTCCTCAGGAGGGAGTTGTAGTGTCAGCTGTATGCTCTGAGCTTGAGGGGGAGGTATTGGGGGCTCAGGGGGACGCCCCTGTGGGACTTCCAGGGAGACTGATAGTTCCAGATCGCTTAAGACTGAAGGTTACGGAGAACCCTTACAAACGGATGGCTGATAGGAGGAGAGTTTCTGGTCTAGATCTGAAGGTGAACGATCTGGTGTGGTTGTCTACCAGGAATATAAAACTTAAAGTTCCCTCCTGGAGGTTGGGTCCCAGATTCATCGGGCCATACAGGATCAGTTCCATAATTAATCCTGTGGCATTTCGTCTGGACCTCCCTCCTACGTTTAAAATTCATAATGTGTTTCACAAGTCATTACTTAAAAAGTATGTGGCACCAGTCATACCGTCACCTCTACCTCCTCCTTCAGTGGTAGTCAATGATAACGTGGAAGTTCATTGGAGGGGGTATGGTCCTGAGGAGAGGACGTGGGTCCCTGCGTCTGATGTTAACGCAGATCGATTGGTTCGGACCTTTCACACAACTCACCATGACAGACCTGGTCATGAGGGTCCGGAGGCCCCTCGTAGAAGGGGGGGTACTGTCATGGGTGCATCGCCATGAAGATCGTCGCGATTGCACATTCTGACTTCTCACAGCTGAGCTGCTGTTTCTTTGTTTTTTGGTAATGAGAGAGTTAATTTTTCCTAGCTCTTTGCTAAGGCTAGGTGCAGCCTCGCCCGGCTGCTTTTGATTATGTTCTAATTAGTTTCCTTTATATTTCTGCCAGTCTGGGTGTTAGATGCCGGTGAAAGCATTCATATAGTTTAGCAGACTGGATCGGTTCTGGGAATACTTAAGCTAAGAGCTCCTTAGTTGTTTTTACTCTTACAGCTTATAGTTTATCTCTGAGACCTAAGGTGTTCCTACTGTGTGTGAGTGTTGTATGTAAGACTTTATTTACTTTATTTCTTATCTTTCTTGTATGTCTTTCTGTTCATTAACCGTTACCCGGTCATTCCCTTTGGTGGTATTCAGGGTCCTTCTTAGGACTAGAATACAGTTGGCAGGGATTGATAGGAGACAGGGTTTACGCTGGTGGCCTGGACCTCTGTACCTTTAACAGTACCTCCAGGTTGAGGGATTAGTTAGGACCCCAGTTAGGGTCAGCTTAGACCCCGGTCACCCTCTAGCCGGAGACAGCGTATAACGGATTCCGTTTTGACCCACTGGACTTTCTGTTAGGTAAATCTATGTTATCATATAGCTATGCGCATGTTATATAGTATGTTGCCCTTTTGATATAGATTATTGTCATCACATATATATATCTGCTATACAGCGTGACAGCTGTGGACTTTAATAAAACTGGTTGCGGCCAGTTTTTACCATAATTGCTGTCTGAATGAACTGTTTCCGTGCCATTCTGTCTACCCAGACAGCGATCTCAGAGCTAAAACCCCTGAAAGGCTACAGTATATACAAGCATTAATTAGTGAGCCTAATAGGCATAGCAATCAACAAAGAATATGCAGATACTGCTATCATAGAAACATAGGGCTACAGCCTCAAATATATTGCAGACAATTCCTTCCATATAGCCATATATGCCATAGTGGTGCATTAGTTCAATAGCCAATATAGACAGTAGTCAGAGACATGTATAATAAGGCACCCAAACCATTCTAGACAGTAGTCAGAGACATGTATAATCAGGCATCCAAACTTACTAAACAGCGGACTGGAGAGCCCCGACGCGCGTTTCGCTATGTGCTTCCTCGGGGGGGCGTGGTGTATAGATGTAAAGACAGGTTTTTATATCCACCTGGCAGGAAGTCAGTAAAGCAGCTGTTTGTGGCGCTTCATAACATGCGGCAATGGCCGGAAGCCAAGATCTCGGCGTCCAGCGTCATAGGTATACGCCCACCAATGTGACGTCACAAAAGTGGGCGGAGCCAACCCACGAGGCAGAGAGGACGCTTAATCAGAGCAACAGAACCATCCAAGTGTGAAGGAGCGCTCACTGCTTAAGATTGACCAATAATTACCTGCTAATAGTGTATAATAGCCAGCGGATCTTATTGCCACTAAACATATAAGTATTAATCTAAAACTCTGCAAAGAAAGAAATAGAAAAATGTGCACATACCTTAATAAATAGTGACACCAAGTGGACAGAAGAGGAAGTGCAAGTGATAAACACTAAAAAAGTGGTTGCATCAGGGAGCTGGTATCCAAGGTACACAGCGGGTTTCTAGGCACAACCCCGCGCCTGGAAACCCGCTGTGTACCTTGGTTACCAGCGGATCGCTGGTCTCCCGCCTGTCACACGCAGCGATGCGTGCCTGTCAGCGGGAGACCAGCGATCAAAAAAATGTCCTGACATTTCAGCGACGATCAGCGATACCCGGCAGGGGGGCTGATTGTCGCTGAATGTCACACACAGCGATATCGCTGGTGAGCTCACTGCTGCGTCACAAAACTAGTGACTCAGCACCGATCTCGCTAGCGATATCGCTATGTGAGACGGGGGCTTAAGGGTATGCCACACTAAGCGAGATTGCTAACGAGATCGCTAAAACGTCACTATTTAGCGATCTCGTTAGCGACGTCGTTGTGTGTGACATGTAGCAATGATGTGGCCCCTGCTGTAATGTCGCTGATCGTTCACTAGCGTTCTGGACCGTTTTTTGATCGTTGGCGTCCCGCTGGTGAGCATATATCGCTGTGTTTGGCACCTTTTGCGAACGACGAGCGACCTCGTTTGTGACGCATATGACAGCGGCGCAGGCGGGACTAGGGTTTTTTAGCGTCACGGAGTGGATCGCAATATCTGTAGAAGCAGGCAGGTGGGACTAGGTTCTCTTTTGTGTCACAGAGAGGATCGCAGAAGTTGCAAAGCAGGCGAGCAGGACGCAGAGAACAGGAGCGATGCTGGAAATTCCTATGAATCAGAAGCGCTCAGTACATGCTAATGACAAATCCTAACGACTGCCAAAGTCGTTAAAGAGATTGCTGACCGCTGATGTGTCGTTTATGAGATCTCCTGTTTGGCAGCTACTAGCGACCTAAAAGCGATCACACCAACGATCTCGTTAGCTTGCGTCGTTATCGTGATCGCTAACGAGATCGCTTAGTGTGGCAGTACCTTTACATAGTATGTTAAATCGTATGCAAGTCTGTCTTCTTGACCCACTAGACATAAATACTTAAATCCACAAGCCAATATACAGATATAAAGTCTATTCTTGTGGGTTTACAAAAACATGGTTGTCTGGGAAATTAAGAAACAATCTTGTTTCTTCACAGCCTGCGTCCCTTTTTTTTATTCCTTCTTCCTCCTTCTCTCTGGTGTCCAACGGGCATTTCACCTGTTTTCCGGTGGGCCAGTCCGACCCTGGTTGCGCTCTTGATGACTGTCGGTGGTGCTCTATTAGGGGGACTGTCGGTTGCACTCTTGTATGATGACTGTCGGTTGTGCTGTTATGATGACTGTTGGTTGTGCTCTATTATGGTGACGGTCAGGTGTGCTCTGTTATGATGACTGTTGGTTGCGCTCTGTTATGATGACTCTGTCGGTTGTGCTCTGTTATGATGACTGTTGGTTGTGCTCTACTATGGTGACGGTCAGGTGTGCTCTGTTATGGTGACTGTCGGTTGCACTCTTGTATAATGACTGTCGGTTTCACTCTTTTATGGTGACTGTCGGTTGCGCTCTGTTATGATGACTATCGGTTGCGCTCTGTTATGGTGACTGTCGGTTGCGCTCTATTATGAGGGCTGTCAGTTGTGCTGTTAGGCCGGAGTAACACTAGCGATAAATACGGACGAGTGCTATGCGATAAAGCATAGCACTAGGACCAGTATTCATCTATGGGGCAGTTCCCATCACCGTTTTTTTTTCTCAGCTGTTTTCAACGTGTGAGTGAAATCGCAGCTTGTCACCGACACTCAGTCAAGTCTCAGCTCACTCACAAACATATAAGCTTATGGGTGTGAGTGAGACAACGCACATCACTCGGATATCATCTGAGTGCTGTGTGATATATGCTGACCACGGCAATGGAGGAGATGGAGAAATTAGTTTCTCCGCAGCTGTGCTCCGATTCTCTCTGTGCGAGAGGCTTGGAGCACAGTCCCATGACACTTGGCTCCCGCTTGCAGCAGAGTAGGAGCCGAGGGTCATTAGCATATTAGCATCGGATGCCATATGCTAGTGTGACGCCGGCCTTATGATGACTGTCGGTTTCGCTCTTGTATGACTGTCGGTTTCACTCTTGTATGATGACTGTCGGTTGCGCTCTTGTATGATGACTGTCGGTTTCGCTCTTGTCTGATGACTGTCGGTTTCGCTCTTGTATGATGACTGTCGGTTTCGCTCTTGTATGATGACTGTCGGTTGCGCTCTTGTATGATGACTGTCGGTTTCGCTCTTGTACGATGACTGTCGGTTTCGCTCTTGTATGATGACTGTCGGTTTCGCTCTTGTCTGATGACTGTCGGTTTCGCTCTTGTATGATGACTGTCGGTTGCGCTCTTGTATGATGACTGTCGGTTTCGCTCTTGTACGATGACTGTCGGTTTCGCTCTTGTACGATGACTGTCGGTTGCGCTCTTGTACGATGACTGTCGGTTTCGCTCTTGTATGATGACTGTCGGTTTCGCTCTTGTATGATGATTGTCGGTTGCGCTCTTGTATGATGACTGTCGGTTGCGCTGTTGTATGATGACTGTCGGTTTCGCTCTTGTATGATGACTGTCGGTTTCGCTCTTGTATGATGACTGTCGGTTGCGCTCTTGTGTGATGACTGTCGGTTGCGCTCTTCTATGATGACTGTCGGTTTCGCTCTTGTATGATGACTGTCATTTGCGCTCTTGTATGATGACTGTCGGTTGCGCTCTTGTATGATGACTGTCGGTTGCGCTCTTGTGTGATGACTGTCGGTTGCGCTCTTGTGTGATGACTGTCAGTTGCACTCTTGTATGATGACTGTCGGTTTCGCTCTTGTATGATGACTGTCATTTACGCTCTTGTATGATGACTGTTAGTTTCGCTCTTGTATGATGACTGTCGGTTGCGCTCTTGTATGATGACTGTCGGTTTCGCTCTTGTATGATGACTGTCATTTGCGCTCTTGTATGATGAGTGTTGGTTTCGCTCTTTTACGATGACTGTCGTATCGCTCTATTATGGTGACTGCCGGTTGAACTGTTACGATGACTGTTAGTTGCACTCTATTATAGTGATTGTCGGTGGCACTCTATTATAGTGATTGTCGGTGGCACTCTATTATAGTGATTGTCGGTGGCTCTCTTTTATGACTGTCAGTTGTGCTCTCTTACTCCTCTCCCCGTAAAGCTCTGCCCCTTTCTCACAATGTCGCGGCTGCGGCCAGGACCGGTGACAGTCAGGAGACGTCACATTCTGGTGACACTGAACAATCAGCGCTGAGTGTAATTATTTATATTACAAAAATTGACACTAAAAATGTATTATTTATAAATCAGGAAAAAAAACGATTGTTACCCAAATACATAAACTATAGAACAGTGTAATGAACCTTGCTGTCTGACCTGTGATGTTTGCTCCATTAAAACCTTGAGAAATTCCATAAAAAACGCATTAAAAAACAGAATAGGGGACTAGAATGGAGCCTGTATGACGAGCTCAAGGAATCAACTCCGATCTACTCACTTCAGTACTGAATTGTCTAGATCGGAGCTGATAAAATGAGAATCACGAAAAAACAACTCCGATCTAGAGGCAACCAAGACGATCCCCAGCAGCCTGAGCACAACGCTGCTTCCTGACATCAAGTGTCACTGGCCTGAAGGAGGCCCCGCCCCTTCCGGTGACATCATTACCTCAAGTAATCTACTCCGATTTAGTCGCTACAGTCAGGAGACGAAGCTGACGCTGAGGACGTCCTGTGGGTGAGTGAGGCTGCCTGTGCTTTATACCAGCTGCACATGTGGAGAGAGTGCTGTGTGCACGGTGGTGGCTGGAGCGTGCAGGGTGTCATTGTGGGGTTTCTAGCTGTCACTTTGGGGTAGGTGTGTCTGTCGCTGTGGGGTGGCTGGCTGTCGGGGTGTCTGTCACTGTGAGATGGGCGTCTCTGTTGCTGTGGGGTGTCTGTCACTCTGGGATGCGTGTGTCTGTCGCTGTGGCTGGCTGTCGCTGAGGGGTGGGTGTGTCTGTCACTGAGACGGGTGTCTGTTGCTGTGGGTGTGTCTGTCACTCTGGGATGCGTGTGTCTGTCACTGTGGCTGGCTGTCGCTGAGGGGTGGGTGTGTCTGTCACTGTGAGATGGGTGTCGCTGAGGGGTGGGTGTGTCTGTCACTGTGGCTGGCTGTCGCTGAGGGGTGGGTGTGTCTGTCACTGTGAGATGGGTGTCGCTGAGGGGTGGGTTGTTCTGTCGCTGTGGCTGGCTGTCGCTGAGGGGTGGGTGTGTCTGTCACTGTGAGATGGGTGTCTGTTGCTGTGGGGTGTCTGTCACTCTGGGATGAGTGTGTCTGTCACTGTGGCTGGCTGTCGCTGAGGGGTGGGTGTGTCTGTCACTGAGACGGGTGTCTGTTGCTGTGGGTGTGTCTGTCACTCTGGGATGCGTGTGTCTGTCACTGTGGCTGACTGTCGTTGTGGGGTGGGTGTGTCTGTCACTCTGGGATGCGATGCGTGTGTCTGTCACTGTGGCTGACTGTCGTTGTGGGGTGGCTGCCACTGTACTATATATAAATTCAAATTCAAAGAAGCTTTATTGGCAGGACTAAATACACATTAGTTTTGCCAAAGCAAGTGTACCAAAGGGGGATAGGAAGGAGTATAGGGGGAGATCGGTGGGGCTATGGAAGCCATGGCATAGGAGGTGTGGCGCAGGTCGGTGGGGCTATAAAAGTCCATGGCATAGGGAGGGGTGATGGGGGCAGATCCGGGGTGGGGGCTATAGAAGTCCATGGCATATCATAGTTCTCTTTCTCGCAGTCTATGACATTCGCTCACATACCGCGCTGCTATCTCCGCTGCTCTCTCTTCTTCTCCCAGCAAGATATATGTTTTCTCTTCCTCCTTCATGGTGATGAAATCAGGGAAGAGATGTGAGAGTCTCCTGAAGTGAGTGTCCCTCACTGCTGAGTATTTGGAGCAGTGTAGCAGGAAGTGGGTTTCGTCCTCTATGGCCTCCTGGTCACAGTGTTGGCATAGTCTTTCCTCCCTGGGCTTGTAGCTCTGCCTGTGTCGGCCGGATTCGATGGCCAGACTGTGGGCGCTGAGTCTATACCGGCTCAGGATCTGGCGGTCTCTGGGTCTGGGAGTTTCTCCAGGTATGGGGCCAGACTGTAGTCTCTCTGTAGACTCCGGTACATGGTCAGTTTCTGGGAGCTGATGATGTCGTTCTTCCAGTCACTGACATACCTCTCCTGGCCTTCGTCTACCATCTTCCTGATTTCGGTTTTTGTCAGGTTGTTGTGATTGGTGTTCTGGTCAGGTTGGGTTTGGGTGAGCTGTTCCGAGGGTCCTAGTTTTTCTGTTTCACCTACGTGTGTCAGGGCTTTATGGTGATGGGAGCTTGGATTGCTCCTACGTAGGTGAGCCCGGAATGACAGTGCCCTCTTTAGAACCGTTAGGTGTAGAGGGAATCTGCCCAGCTCGGCCCGGCAGGCACTGTTGGAGGTGCTCCGATGGACTTGGAGAAGGTGCTTGCAGAATTCCAGGTGGAATATTTCTGTTGGGCTGGAGTCCCATCTTGACCAGTCTGGGTAGGTGTGAGGACCCCAGACTTCACTGCCATACAGGAGGATTGGGGCGATGACCGAGTCGAAGATTTTTAACCAGACCCTCACTGGTGGCTTCAGATGGTAAAGTTTCCTTCGGATGCCATAGAAGGTTTTACATGCCTTGTCTTTCAGGGTCTCTATGGCTTGTTTGAAGCTTCCTGACCGGTGAATCTCTAGGCCCAGGTAGGTATATTTGTCTGTTCCTGTAAGGGCGCAGTTGTTGAGGACAAATGAAGGGTGCTGGTCTAATTTTCTCTTTCTCCTCTGGAACACCATGATGTTGGTTTTCTTTAGGTTGACCGGTAGTGCCCAGGTGGAGCTGAATTTCTCTAAGATTTTCAGGTTGTCTTGGAGGCCTTTCTCGGTTGGTGACAGAAGCAGCAGGTCATCTGCATACAGCAGGAATTTCACCTGGGTGTCGTGGAGGGTGGGACCTGGTGCTGTGGAAGATTCCAGAGCGGTAGCCAGCTCGTTGATGTAAATGTTGAAGAGCGTTGGACTTAGGCTGCAGCCTTGTCTGACTCCACGGCTCTGCTGGAAATAAGCCGTTCTTTTACCGTTCACACTCACACTGCAGAGGTTCTCGGTGTAGGAGCTTTTGATAACATCGTAGGTCTTTCCTCCTATTCCGCTCTCCAGCAGTTTCAGGAATAAGCCCGGGTGCCACACCGAATCAAAGGCCTTTTTAAAGTCCACGAAACAGGCGTATATCTTCCCGTTCTTTGTATTGTGGACGTGTCTCTGAATGAGGCTGTGCAGGGTATAGATGTGGTCAGTGGTGCGGTGGTTTGGCATGAACCCTGCTTGGCTCTTGCTGAGGACGTTATGTTCGGTGAGGAAACTGAGGATCCTCTTGTTCAGGATGCTGTTGAACAGTTTCCCCAGGTTGCTGCTGACACATATGCCTCTGTAGTTGGCTGGGTCATACCTGTCCCCATTCTTGTGGATGGGTGTGATGAGGCCTTGGTTCCAGGTACGAGGGAAGTAGCCGGCACTTAGCACAATATTGAAGAGTTTAACCATTGCAGCCTGTATTTCTGGTGGGCTGTACTTCAGCATTTCTGGTAGGATTCCATCCAGGCCACCGGCTTTTCTACATCTTATGGAAGAGATTCTCTCTGCTACTTCCTGTAATGTAATAGGTGTATCCACTGGGTTTTGGAAATTTTTTACTTTTTCCTCCATTGCTTTTAGTTTTGCCATTATGTTTTCCTGTTCTTGGTTTAGTTCTTCCTTTGGTATGTCTTTATAGAGGTCTCTGAAGTACTGGAGCCAGATGTTGCCATTTTGGATATGGATGTTGTTTTTCTTGTCTTTTGTGCCCATGTGGTTCCATAGTTCCCAGAAGGAATTGTCTTGAAGAGCATCTTGGAGTTGGTTAAGCTTGGTAGAGATGTAACTCTGCTTCTTCCTCCTGAGGATGGTTTTGTACTGTCTTTGTATGGTTTCATAGGCTTCCCTCAGACCAGGGTGGTTGGGGTCTCTATGTTTCTTGTTTGAGGCTGTTCTCAGGGTCTTCCGTACGGCTTTACATTCTCTGTCAAACCAACCGTTGGTCTGTTTTTCTTTTGGTCTCTTGTAGTCAACTTTTTTAACGTCGGACAGTCTGGCCATTGCATAGAATATATTGTTGAGGTCTTTTGTAGCTTGACTCACTCCCTTTGGGTTAGGCTGGTACTCGTGGTTGTAGAAGTGGTGGAGCATCCGCTGTATTTCGGGTCTGCTGAGAGCCTCTTTGTACTTTAGTGCCGACGTTTTGGACCATTTATATGATGGAGGCCGGTTGAAGAGGCCGCTATGCTGTGGCTTTTGAGTGGGTGGTTTCTCTGTAGATTTCAAGTACAGAAGAAGTTGGCTGTGGTCTGACAGGTGCGTTTGTGGGGTGACTATGAAGGCGCTGATATTTGCCCGGTTCATGTCTGTAATGGCATAATCTACTACACTCCTCCCTACATGGGAGTTTAGTGTATACCTCCCTAAAGAGTCTCCTTTGGTACGTCCATTAAGAATATGAAGTCCTAAACTTCTACATACGTTCAGGAGCTTTTTACCACTTTTGTTGACTGTACTGTCGTAGCTGTTTCTCTCTGTGTGTACTGAGTCTTGGCCGTCATTCTCTGCTCCAAATATGTAGATGTTCCCATCCGTGGTCAGGAAGTCGTTTTCTCTCCCTGTTCTTGCGTTGAGGTCTCCAAAGCTGAGAACTTTGCCCAGGGCCTGATAGTGGGCGGCTTCTCTTTGTAAGATCTCGAAGCTCTCTGGATTGAAGTAGGGGGACTCTGGCGGTGGTATATAGGTGGCGCAGAGGTGGACATCAGACTGAGAGGTGAGGATGGAGCTGCTGATCCTGATCCATATGTGGCTACCTCCTCTCTTCACCGGTTTGATGTATTGGTGGAGCTCGTCTTTATACCAGATCAGTATTCCTCCTGAGCTCCGGCCCTGTTTGATGTTTTTATTTTTCAGGGCAGGGACATAGATTTCCCTGTATCCGATGGGCGCCAGGGATTCGTTTTCGGCTCTGGTCCATGTTTCCAGGAGGATCTGGATGTCTATATTTTTCAGTCTTTGTATAAAGTCGGGTCATTTGTTTTACATCCAAAGGTCGAGGTGTTGAGACCCTGAATATTCCAGCTGCTGATTGTAAGTGAAGTCATTTTTTCTATTTATCTTGTGTGTATATACCTTGTAATGAGTATGGCTGTGTAGGACAAACTGGATTTCTGACTGTTTTGTAGGTGTGCTTGGTTCCATCCAGTCACATTAGTTTCCTGCATAGTGCGCTGAGCAGGGTCTTTACCTCATCCGTATCTCTGCTCTGCGTGTATCTGTGTGGGGTCGGTGGACCCCTCCATGGAGGTCTCCTCCTCTGATGGTCTGATTTTGGGTGAAGAGCTTTGTGTCCAGCTTCTGGAGAAAGGATTGGGGTTTTCTGTCTTTTTATTGTTAGGGGTCTTTCGGTGTGATGTTGGTCACTGTTGAATCCAGGCCTGGGTCCTCTGTTTAGTACGATGTCTTTCAGCTCTTTGGCCAGGAGGCTGACCCCTTGTTTGTTGAGGTGCTTATTATCATATAGGTGATGGTGGTTTATGGAAAGGTGTTGTGCCAGGGTCACGTTTGGGACAGTCTTGACCTTTTCTGTCAGTTCCATATTGATGCTTTGGGTGGTTTGCCTGGATATGTCCTTTGTTGGAAGCAGAGATGACAGAATGATTTTGCTGTCTGGGAATTTTAGTTTTGCCTTCTTTGCTAGTTGCGCCAGTTGTGCTGCGATCTGCTTGTGCTGGTCTGGCAGATTGTTTGTACCTGTGTGTATAATAATATGGTTTGGGTTGGTAAAACGTGGATTATTGATGACCTCTGTCACCTGTTCAATAGTTGCACAGTGGATTTTTCTGACCTGTTTTCCTGGGAATAGCCGTTGTGCATTTAGGTACTTCCCATTTGAGTCCATTATTAGGACGATATCAGGGCTTTGTGGTGTCTGCGATGGGTTAAGTGGCTGATGGTGGGGGTCTGTGATGCTGGCTTTGCTGGTGGTTGGTTCGCTTCTCGCTGGCTCACTTTTCTTGGTTTCAGTATTATTCATATTATAGGTTATTGCTGTGTTGTTGTTTGGGGTCTCCACATTCTGGTCAGTGGGGGCCATATTGTCTGCTCTCTGGCTAGTTTCCATTGTCCCCTGCTGGGTCAGACAATGAGGACACTGCGTTTTGAGTTCTGCTATCTCCTTTCTGAGTCTTTCATTGTCATTTTGTAATTTGCACATTTCCTCTCTTATTTTCTGGAGAGCTGACTTGAACTCGCATTTCAGCTTATTGATCTCATTTGTTGCTTGGTCATTTGCATTTCTATGTGAGTTTCTTTGAAGTTCTTCCTTAATTTGAGCCAAGTCTCCTTCTAATTGAGATAGATAGTCTCTGATGTTCTCAGGGGAGAGGTGTGAAGTGTTGGGGGTAGGGGCCCTGGAGGTCTTCTCTGTAGATATGTGAGCATTAGAAATGGCCTCTGGAAGTGTCTTTCTAAGGATTTGAGCCTGTTCACTGATTTCAATAAAAAGTTCATCGAACTGTTGCAGATTGTCCTCAGTTCCTTGCACCATGACGGTGCCAGTATTGTACAGAGTTATAGTGAGTGAGTGTGTGTCATCTTCTGCGTTGTTTTTAATTTTAATCTGCCGGCCAGTATTGGTGTTGCACTGAGATATATGTTTATACTGCTTGCACAGGGTGGTGTGCCAGGCTGAGAGATGGTCTGTGCGGAATACCACGTTGGTTCTCCTTTTTTCTTCATCTTTAGTGTAATTAGAAATAAGGGTTTCTGGATTCTCCCTCATTGCTTTTCCTTTGCTGACTTTACTGCTCTTCTGCCCATGTGGTGTCTCCATATCTGACCCCCTGGTGTGCTGTGTCTCCAGCCATGTGCTTTGCCCATTTACTTCTAAATTTGTGCTTTCCATTTTTGTGGTTATATAGTAATTGTAATCCTTATTTCTAAGAAGATAGATTTGTAGGAAGTCTATAGATTGTTTTGGGGTTGCAGAATGGTCCTACCTTTGGATGCTCAGGTCTCTGGATGTCAGATGAATGCTGCCTGTGTGCAGTCTGTCCTCCAAGAGATTCTTGCTTTGTCCTTTAAATCCTCTATTTCTTCCTCTTTCATAAAAATCCAAGGTCCAGCTCAGTCCAGGTCCCTTTTCTGTCCCGCGGAGTTGATTTTTTCCAGGTTTTGTCTTACAGTTGGCTCATTACAAGGTATAAAGTGATGGAAATTCAGGAGCTCATCTTCATTGCTTCTTACTCCTAGGAATGGTGGGTGGGTCTCTATATAAATTCAAAGAAGCTTTATTGGCAGGCTAAATACAC
>JARQOD010000007.1:7013219-7093990 GCA_033576555.1 Oophaga sylvatica
GGGAAGCATGGAACAGGAGAGGGGGAGATCGGTGGACGGGGGAAGCATAGAGGAGGACAGGGGAGAACGGAGGACGGGGAAGCATGGAGCAGGACTGGGGGGGAGATCGGTGGACGGGGGAAGCGTGGAGGAGGACGGGGGAAGCATGGAGCAGGACAGGGGAGGATGGAGGGCACAGCGGAGGATGGAGCAGGAGGGGGGAGTACAGAGGAGAATGGGGGAGCACAGAGCTGGATGGGGGAGCAGGACGGGGGCAGCACAGAGCAGGAGGGCAGTTTATACACCCGGCTTATACATGAGTCAATAATTTTTCCCAGTTTTTTGTGGCAAAATTAGGGGGGTCGGCTTATACACGGGTCGGCTTATACACGAGTATATACGGTAAGTAACACGTCCGCAAAAAATGGGAAGGATTTTTTAGAAATATAACATTTTATTACAAATATTTCAGACAGAGATAATCAAGGTATAAAAGTGAGGTAGAAATTTAAGCAGCTACTAATATTGGCAACAAATATAGTGATGTCAAATAGTACGCCAGACAGAAAATGAGATATGTCCCATAGGTATACTACACCAAGCCACAAATAAATATAATCAAAAGCCCGAGAATATCATGAAGTTCATGAAATTCCTATAAACAGAACAACAGTCTGGGAGTAGAATTAATCAAGATAATAATATCAGAGCACTTCCCAAAGTTCTGTGTAGTTCTAGGGACCAGATAGGAATAGTCATCAGATCAAAAAATACCACAGTTTAAATAACAGGATATCCGAAAATCTGGCCCTTAGGAGGGCTAGTGAGAGAGTCAGGCAATAGTACTTCCAATACAAAGTATAAATCAAACGTCCATAATGAGAGAGTTACTAATTACCTTGTGAGATGATGTGGTTAGGTGTAGCAGAGCCACATGGGACACAAAAGAAGCCCCGACGCGCATTTCACCGTCCTCGGTTTCGTCAGGAGGCATAGTGAGACATGCAAGGCACAGGGTTTAAATAGGAAGTAGTGTGGATCAAGAGCGAATCAATGCTGTTCTGAACACAAAGTCCCGCCTTACGATGACGCAGGCTGGAGCGTGCCGTGCATGATGGGAGGGAGGGCGCTCGTCAGCGTCGACCTTCGCCATAGCGACACGCCGCCACAGCGGCATCGCAGGCCAGGTATAATGAAGTATGTATGTGAGCGAATCGACGCACTGCTCGGCGTGATGTCCCGCCCCGTGAAGACGCGGGCCACAGCGCGCCGCGCATGATGGGAGGGAGGATGTGCGTCATCCCCCTCCATCACCGCGGCAACGCGTCCACACCCGCGGCGACACAGGCCGGAGACAGCGCACGTGCGAGGCGCGTCTGCGCACTAAACAGTGAGTGTGATTGTGATTATCCCAGTGAATCAAAAGGATACTTATAATAGTAATACCAATGCAATAGCCATTCTAAAGGGGCAGATGTATACATATCGATAGATTCGGCACACATAAGCCCTAAAGAAGGGGGAAATCTGTCACAGGGACAGAAATAGATCATACCCATTACAACATTATCATGAAAATTAAATAAAGTCCAATAAACAATAATTCATAAATGGGAAAATAATAATTAGTAATTAATGATATTAACAGATATTAACAAAAAAAAATTAAATTGGCTATATTATTATAATTGTTATGCATTTACCCTAAACAGCTCTTCAACACTTTCAATTCTCTACTCCATCCCACAGCACCTCCTCCCTCTCCTCTCATTTCTGCCGAAGACTTTGCCTCCTTCTTTAAGCAAAAGATTAATACTATCAGAGAAGGCTTTGGCCCGCAGCCCCCAATGCCCCTCTTAGCCACTCAGCCCTGTTCTTCCAAAACCAGCTTCACCACCATGACAGAAGATCAGCTCTCCACTCTCCTGTCAAGATCACACCTCACCACTTGCGCGCTTGACCCACTCCCGTCCCACCTCATCCCTAACCTTGCCACAGTCTTTATCCCTACTCTCACACACCTCTTCAACCTTTCACTTACAAATGGTGTCTTTCCTTCATCCTTCAAACATGCCTCAATCACCCCGATCCTCAAAAAGCCCTCCCTCGACCCATCCTCAGCGTCTAGCTATCGCCCGATATCTCTTCTCCCTTCGCCTCAAAACTACTGGAACAGCATGTATATCTTGAACTGTCCTCCCACCTTTCCTCCTGCTCCCTCTTTGACCGGTTACAATTAGGCTTTCGACCGCATCACTCAACTGAAATTGCCCTAACTAAAGTCACCAACGACCTACTAACCGCCAAGAGCAAGCGACACTACTCTGTCCTCCTGTCATGGGTGCATCGCCGCGAGGATCGTCGCAATTGCACATTCTGACTTCTCGCAGCTGAGTTGCTGTTACTTTGTGTTTGGTAATGAGAGAGTTAATTTTACCTAGCTCTTTGCTAAGACTAGGTCCAGCCTCGCCCGGCTGCTTTTGATTATGTTCTAATTAGCTTCCTTTATATCCCTGCCAGTCTGGGTGTTAGATGCCGGTGAAAGCCTTCATGTAGTCTAGCAGACTGGATCAGTTCTGAGAATACTTAAGCTAAGAGCTCCTTTGTTGTTTTTACTCTTATAGCTTAAAGTTTATCTCTGAGACCTTAGGTGTTCCTACTGTGTGTGAGTGTTGTATGTAAGACTTTATTTACTTTATTTCTTGTCTTTCTTGTATGTCTTTCTGTTCATTAACCGTTACCTGTTCATTCCCTTTGGTGGTAATCAGGGTCCTTCTTAGGACTAGATTACAGTTGGCAGGGATTGATAGGAGACAGGGTTTACGCTGGTGGCCTGGACCTCTGTACCTTTAACAGTACCTCCAGGTAGAGGGATTAGTTAGGACCCCAGTTTAGGGTCAGCATAGACCCCGGTCACCCTCTAGCCAGAGACAGCGTATAACGGATTCCGTATTGACCCACTGGACATTCTGTCAGGTAATTCTATGTTATCATATATCTATGCGCATGTTATATAGTATGTTGCCCTTTTGATATAGATTACTGTCATCACATATATATATCTGCTATACAGCGTGACATTTTCACCGGCCCATACTAAAGATTCTCCCCAGCTGTCATGGATCCAGTAGCCCAGCTGGCCCGGCAGTTGCAGGGGTTGTCCATGGAGTTGGCAGACATTAAGTCCAAGGTTTTGTCCCCCCGGAGCAAACCAGATCTGAACCTAAGGTTGCTCTTCCGGACAGGTTCACTGGTGGGCGGGACAAATTTTTTACTTTCCGGGAGGCATGTAAATTGTACTTTCGGCTGCGGCCTCGGTCATCTGGGAGTGAAGAGCAGAGGGTGGGAATTGTTATCTCGCTCTTACAAGGGGACCCTCAATCTTGGGCGTTCTCTATTCCTCCAGGCTCCCCAGATCTCCAGTCAGTGGATCGATTTTTTACTGCCCTGGGTCTGGTATATGATGATCCGGATCGAGTTTCCCTTGCTGAAACAAAGTTACGTAAAATACGGCAAGGAAATCGTCCAGCGGAGGAATATTCTTCTGAGTTCCGTAGATGGGCAACAGATACTCAGTGGAATGACCCAGCTCTTAGGAGCCAGTTTTGTCAAGGGTTGTCTGACAAATTAAAAGATGTGTTGGCTCAGTATGAGTCTCCTCCATCACTGGAGGCTGCTATGGCCCTCGCTATTCGCATTGATAGACGAATTCGGGGAAGACGCGAGGTAACTCCGCCTCCCGTGATGACTCCACCTACTACTAAAGTCCCTTATACTGAGGTTCCCCTGGTCTGTTCTGAGGAACCCATGCAGTTGGGAGGGACATCTTTTTGTAGGAGGGAATCGGCGGTGCGCCGCAAGACTAGAAGGTGTTTCTTTTGCGGGAGAGAGGGACATTTTGTTGGGGGGTGTCCATCCCGGGCCTCTTTGAGCAAAGGAGTTAACCTGGGAGTGTGTATTTCGTCCCCAAATCCCTCTCAGTTTCTCGTGCCTGCGGAGGTGGTGATTGGTACTAGAACTGAGAGGATTTCTGTTTTTCTTGATAGTGGGTCCGGGGCTAATCTGGTGGACGCTCGGTTTGCCCAGGTGCATGGTATGCAACTGAGTGTATTGGCCAAACCGGTCCCTATAGTCTCTATTGATTCTAGACCTCTCGGTCAAGGTAGCTTGGTACAAGCTGTTCATAACATAGATCTTTGAGTAGGGGCAATACATAAAGAGCAATTGTCTTGTTATGTGTTGGAGGGTCTACCTACTCCTATTGTGTTGGGACTTCCTTGGTTGGCTAAACATAACCCAGTGTGTAAGGTTCTATGTATATATTCCTGAAACTCAGTTTGTTCGTCAGCCATTTTACTTTCTGTCTTGCTGCAGCTATCTTGCCCTCAGTCAAAATGGAGTTTCCAGCTTGCATGTTCCCGCCCTGATTCTCTCCTTTGCTTCTTAAGCAGCCACAGCTGAGCAATCAGTGCTTCAGAATCTAGCCTGCAGTGAACCTGTGACTTGACTCCTGTAAGCCTTGGACCTTGTACTCCAGCTATTCCTACTGAGGAACTCTGAAGCACTTGTGGACTTTGAACCCTGCTCTTTGAAAGACCCACGTTTGCATGGACTTATGGTAACAGAGAAGAAGATCCTGAATCTGTATTGGAGAGTGATTGCTGAGCTTGGATTACTCTGGCCTGCTGTGTCTCCTGTTTCTGTGTCTGCAAACTGTGTGATTATTTCTGCCAACTTGTATGAAGTAATACAGGACTTTTCTATATCAAACCTGTGACTCCTGTGTTTTCATCGCACCCAAGCACAAGACGCTATATGAACTGTACTACATACATTACAAGATTCTGAAGCCAAAACGTTAGTGTCTGCTGGGTCTGGAAGGCTGTGTCTGCTGTACTGTGGATATCAGACGTCCGGTTGTACTTTCTGTGATGACAGTGGTTGTGACTTCTCACAACCATTCCAGGTGAGCAATTCCTTAAGTTTTTTCTTTTTGCAGTGTTACCACAGGTAAACACTATTGTTTTTTTTTTTCCTTTCTTTTCTCTTTTTTGTCTGCTGTAACTCTGGATATCAGATGTCTGGTTGAAACTTTCTGTGATGATAGTGGTTGTGACTTCTCACAACCATTCCAGGTGAGCAGTTCCCTTAATTTTTTTTTTCTCTCTGCAGTGTTGCCACAGGTGAACACTATTGTTTTTTTTCTCTCCTCTTCTTCCAGTAATCCTGTCTTAAAAGATCTGGAAAATGGAGGCCCGCATAAAGGAACTTTGCGGAGTGACTGATAATATCCTTGCAGATTTGCAGAATATAAAGACCCGTTTTACAAATCTACAGGACCTCAATAATCACAATTTGCAAGTGGTTGGACAGACTACCCAGGATTTGCGAGCCAGGATTGAGGTTCTAGAGGGGCGAGTCCAGGCTCCTGCCGTAGCCCCGAGTGCTGGGATTCCCAAGTTGCCCCCTTTTCGTTTTGGCGGTGAACGTGAGAAATTCAGGGGATTTATTAATCAATGCAATCTTTTTTTTCTGCACATGCTTCACAATTTCCCACTGAACGATCTAAGGTGCTTACTATAATTATGTTGCTTACCAACAAGGCTTTAATGTGGGCAAACCCTCTGATTGAGACTGAGGATGATTGTTTGAATCACCTTGATGATTTTATTTCAGCCATGGGGCAGGTGTTTGATGACCCCAATCGAGGTGCAACAGCTGAAGCAGCCATGTTAGCTTTGTGCCAAGGTAAGCACTCGGTAGCTGAATATGCCTTGGATTTCAGGAGATGGGCCCTTGATACCACCTGGGACAGTTCCGCCAAAAAATCTATTTTTCGAAAGGGGTTATCTCCACTGATTAAGGATGAACTTGCTTGTGCCGACCCTCCCACTGCGTTAGGTGACTTTATTAACTACTGCATCCGTATTGATACTCGTCTGACTGAACCCAGGCAAGAGAGATGGTTCGAAAGCAATCGTACTAACCTTTTCCTACCTTCCTCTCCAGCTAAGGAACCTTTGAGTAGGATTACACGGGAACCTGAACGTGAACCCATGCAGGTAGACTCTTTACAACGACGGGTTAGTGATGCACGCAAGGAACATCGTTTTAAGGAGAATCTATGTTTCTATTGTGGTAAGTCAGGGCACTTCATTATAAACTGCCCCAGCCGTTCTCGTAAGACTACTGCAGCACTCATTCATTGTGAGTGTTGCGAGAGGGGATCTGTCAGGTCCGAGCCTCAGGCTCCAGAGAGATCTGCAGCAACAGATCTTGATTTCTCGGACTTAAACTCTGTTACCTCTGAGGACGTTGACTGTGTAAACGCTGCCATTTTTCAAGTTTCCTCAGCGGTGTCCCAGCTGAGTTGTAAGAAAAACAATTCTCATTGCTTTCTTTCCATCAAACTCTGGGTTGACTCAGCTTGGGTGTCTAGCTCTGCTATGATCGACTCAGGGGCAAGTGGAAATTTTATGGATGTCTCCTTTGCTCTGAAACAGGGAATACGTTCAGTGAAGAAGGCTACTCCAGTACAGATGGAAACTGTGGATGGCTCCCTGCTGACCTCTGGACCAGTGGATCAGGAAACAGAGCCTTTGAGGGTTCTTATGGGTAAAGATCATCAAAAGAAACTGTCCTTTATGCTTATCTCTTCTCCCCACTTTCCCATTATTCTAGGGCTACCATGGCTGCAGGCTCAGAATCCTACCATTAACTGGGAGACCAAGGAATTACACTTTCCAGAGAAACAGATGAGTCCAAAAGTTTCAGCTTGCTCTGTTCCTAAAGGAATCATGTCAGTCCCTGAACTACCAGCTGTATACCAGGACTATGTGGATTTATGTGACAAGAAGAACGCTGACCAGCTTCCTCCTCACCGTCCATATGATTGTCCAATTGAATTATTGCCTGGAGCAGAGATACCTTTTGGTAAGATCTACCCCCTGGCGGGGCCCGAGCTAAAGGCTTTAAAGGATTACATAGATGAAAATCTAGCCAAGGGCTTCATACGCCCCTCTTCATCTCCTGCAGGTGCACCCATCTTCTTTGTAAAGAAGAAAGATGGATCTCTGAGACCATGGTAGACTATAGGGAACTCAATAAGGTTACTATTAGAAACCGTTATCCATTGCCTTTAATCCCTGAGTTATTGGAGAGAGTGCGACATGCCAAAATTTTTTCTAAACTAGATCTTCGTGGGGCCTATAACTTAGTCCGTATTAGACCTGGGGATGAATGGAAGACTGCATTCAGGTCACGCTATGGACACTTTGAATATCTAGTTATGCCTTTTGGTCTGAGTACCGCCCCAGCCACTTTCCAACACTTGGTGAATGACATCTTCAGGGATCTCCTAGATACATTCGTGGTAATTTATTTGGATGATATTCTAATTTTTTCTAACTCCACAGAGGAACATCATGGACATGTGAGAATGGTCTTGGAACGTCTAAGACAAAATCATCTTTACATCAAACTTGAAAAGTGTGAATTCCATAGGACCGAAATTCAATTTCTGGGGTATGTACTGTCTACACAAGGAATTAGTATGGATGGAAGCAAAACCCAAGCCATCAAGGATTGGCCAAGTCCTAGAAATGTGAAGGAGGTACAGCGCTTCATCGGGTTTGCCAACTTCTATAGACGTTTCATTAGAAATTTCTCTGAGGTATTGTCACCTATCACTCAACTTACCCGGAAAGAGTCTAGGTTTTCCTGGACTCCCCAAGCCCAGGAAGCATTTTCTCGTCTAAAAGATAAATTTACCACTGCACCTATCCTAATACATCCCAACCCCGAGCTTGCCTTCATAATAGAGGTGGATGCTTCAGACTGTGCCGTTGGAGCTATACTCTCTCAGAGAACAGGTGAGAAGAATGTCTTGCATCCCTGTGCCTTCTTTTCCCAGCAGTTGTCTTCGGCTGAGAGGAACTACGATGTGGGCAATAGAGAGTTGTTGGCCATTATTGCCGCCTTCAAAGAATGGAGACACCTTCTTCAGGGAGCTGCACAGCAAATAGTCGTCCTGACAGACCATCGTAACCTTGAGTTTATCAGGTCGGCTAAGTGCCTGACTCCTCGCCAGGCTCGCTGGAATCTTTTCTTAAACCAATTTAATTTTATCATCTCTTATAGACCAGGATCGCGCAATGGAAAGGCTGATGCACTCTCTAGGATTTACTCAGCAGAGACACGTCCAATTACTCCTCCTAAGACTATTCTTCCTGACTCTAGATTCCTAGGAGTAATTCATAATCAAGACCTACTTAAGGACATCAAGGAAGCATACCATGCGGATTCCTTTTTGGCACAACCCCAAGGGACGTAAGTCTTGTCTTTAAGAATGGTGTGTGGATTCAGGGACAACGTCTGTATATTCCTGAAACAGTCAGATTAAGAGTATTGCAACTCATTCACGATTCCAAGATAGCTGGGCATAGAGGAATTCTAAAGACACAGGAATTTCTTTCTCGTTTCTTTTGGTGGCCCACTTGCAGGAAGGATGTTTTGAATTATGTCACTTCATGTGAGGTCTGTGCAAGATGCAAAACACCTCGCTCCTCACCAACTGGTCTGTTACAGCCTCTTCCCACCCCGTCCCGCCGTGGGGATCCATTTCTATGGACTTCATTGTGGAGTTACCAACCTCTCAGGGGAAGAACACCATTCTAGTGGTGGTTGACCGTCTAACAAAGGCAGCTCATTTTATCCCTTGTGTCGGCTTACCCACTGCAAAACAGACATCAGATTTGATGATTAAAGATGTGTTTCGCTTACATGGAGTACCGGATGAGGTTATTTCGGATCGAGGGGTGCAATTCACTTCTAGGTTTTGGCAAAATTTCTGTGCAGCATTGGACATTAAAGTAAACCTTTCTTCTACTTTTCATCCCAGACTAATGGACAGACCGAACGAACCAATCAAACCCTGGAGCAGTATCTCCGCTGCTTTATCTGCCACCTACAGGATGATTGGGTGGATCTACTTCCATTAGCTGAGTTCTCGTATAACAACTCTCAGAGTGCCTCCACTAAACAGTCTCCTTTTTACTCTAATCTAGGTTATCATCCTAACATTCTACCACGATTTCCCATAGAAACGCCTTTACCAGCAGTGGCTGAAAGAATCACGTCTTTACAGAAGAATATGGATCTTCTAAAGGAAAATCTGGAATCGGCTCAAGAAAGGTACAAGAAAGCAGCAGATAAATTTCGTAAACCTGCACCAGCTTTCAAGGTAGGAGACTTGGTCTGGCTGTCAACCAGAAATCTTAAGTTAAGGATTCCATCGTCTAAGTTGGGACATAAGTACATTGGACCCTATAAAATCAGTAAAATTATAAGTGCCGTTGCTTGTCGTCTTCAACTGCCCAGAACTATGAGAATCCACCCTGTCTTTCATGTATCCCTACTAAAGGCTGCGACACCCAATACGTTTCCTGGACGTTCCTCTCCTTGCCCTGACCAGTGCTAGTCGATGGTCAGGAAGAATTTGTGGTGGAAAGGATTTTAGATTCCAGGTTGTATAGAAATCAGTTACAATATCTGATTAAATGGCAGGGCTACCCAGTGAAGGACAACTCATGGGAACCGGTCAATAACGTTAATGCTCCTCGCTTGCTCCGTCAGTTTCATCAGAGGTACCCACACAAGCCTGGTCTGAGGTCATCCGGAGGTTGTCCTTAAGGGGGGAGTAATGTAAGGTTCTATGTATATATTCCTGAAACTCAGTTTGTTCGTCAGCCATTTTACTTTCTGTCTTGCTGCAGCTATCTTGCCCTCAGTCAAAATGGAGTTTCCAGCTTGCATGTTCCCGCCCTGATTCTCTCCTTTGCTTCTTAAGCAGCCACAGCTGAGCAATCAGTGCTTCAGAATCTAGCCTGCAGTGAACCTGTGACTTGACTCCTGTAAGCCTTGGACCTTGTACTCCAGCTATTCCTACTGAGGAACTCTGAAGCACTTGTGGACTTTGAACCCTGCTCTTTGAAAGACCCACGTTTGCATGGACTTACGGTAACAGAGAAGAAGATCCTGAATCTGTATTGGAGAGTGATTGCTGAGCTTGGATTACTCTGGCCTGCTGTGTCTCCTGTTTCTGTGTCTGCAAACTGTGTGATTATTTCTGCCAACTTGTATGAAGTAATACAGGACTTTTCTATATCAAACCTGTGACTCCTGTGTTTTCATCGCACCCAAGCACAAGACGCTATATGAACTGTACTACATACATTACACAGTGATTGATTGGCAATCCGGAAAGATAAGCCAGTGGGGTGAATTTTGCAGGAATAACTGCATGAGCACGGTCATCGGTGCGGTTGTGCCTAGGACTTTGTCTCCTTTTCTGGAGGACTTTGGGGAGATTGTTATGTTACGGTAGCTGAGGAGTGCAGGTAAAAAAGGAAATACACCAGAGCAGTTGGAAACTATGAGATTGCAGTCACGACACAGCAGGCTACAAGGGAAACTGGAAAGAAGGATTCAGACCAGAACAATTGATCACCGGCAACCCTGATGGGAAAATGATTCCCTTAAATAAGACCAATCAGTAACACCTGATTCCCAATCCTCACTAGTACCGCTTGTAACCACCAGAGGGAGCCTCTGCTCAGAACTCATCTCAAACCCATTCACAACAGTACCCCCCCCTTGAGGAGGGGTCACCGAACCCTCATTTGAGCAACCAGGTCGGTCAGGATGAGTTCTATGATACGCACGGATAAGTCTCCTAGCATGGATGTCCGAAGCAAACACCCAAGAATTATCTTCCTGACCATAACCTCTCCATTTAACCAAATACTGGAGTCTTCGTCTAGAAAAACGAGAATCCAATATTTTCTCAACCACATACTCCAGATTGCCCTCAACCAAAACAGGGTCAGGAGGCACAGCAGCAGGAACCACTGGCTCAACAAACCTCTTCAACAAGGACTTGTGGAACACGTTATGGATCTTAAATGTCCCTGGAAGAAGCAAACGAAAAGAAACAGGATTAATAATCTCCATGATCTTATAAGGTCCAATGAACCTAGGCTTAAATTTAGGAGATGCTACTCTCATAGGAATATTCTTTGAGGACAACCAGACCAAGTCCCCCACTTTAAACCGAGGACCACAAGTCCTATGCCGGTTAGCAAACCGCTGGGCCTTCTCCTGAGAGAGGGACAACCTCTCCACTACCTGGTCCCAAATCTGCTGCATACGCTCAACAACAGAGTCAACACCTGGACAGACAGAAGCCTCCGTCTGTCCTGAAGAAAATCGAGGGTGAAACCCAGAATTACAGAAAAACGGAGACATCAAAGTGGCAGAGCTAGCCCTATTATTAAGAGCAAACTCAGCCAAAGGCAAAAAAGAGACCCAGTCATCCTGATCAGCAGACACAAAGCATCTTAGATAAGTCTCCAATGTCTGGTTTGTTCTCTCAGTTTGACCATTGGTCTGAGGATGAAATGCCGAGGAGAAAGACAATTGAACACCCAGTTTAGAACAAAAAGTCCTCCAAAATCTGGAAACAAACTGGACTCCTCTGTCAGACACAATGTTCTCAGGAATGCCGTGTAAACGAACCACGTGCTGAAGGAACAACGGCACCAATTCAGAGGAGGAAGGCAACTTAGGTAATGGCACAAGATGTATCATTTTGGAAAACCTATCACAAATTACCCAGATGGTGGTCATTCTCTGAGAAACAGGAAGATCGGAAATGAAATCCATAGAGATATGGGTCCATGGTCTCTTGGGCACAGGCAATGGCATCAACAAACCACTAGAGCGAGAGCAAGGCTTGGAGCGAGAGCAAGTCCCGCAGGACTGCACAAATTCCCTGACATCGCGAGACAAGGTAGGCCACCAAAAGGACCGACTAACCAAGTCTCTGGTACCAAAAATTCCGGGATGCCCAGCCAATGCGGAACAATGAATCTCAGACATCACACTCTTTTTCCATTGGTCCGGGACAAACAATTTTCCAACAGGGCAGCGCTCGGGCCTATCCTCCTGACACCCCTCCAGAGCAAGTCTCAAATTAGGCGAGATGGCGGAAAGAACTACACCCTCCTTCAAAATAACAGAGGGATCAGATAGCTCAGGAGAGTCCGCAAGGAAACTCCTCGAGAGGGCATCCGCCTTAACATTCTTAGTGCCAGGAAGAAAGGAAACCACAAAATTAAAACGTGTGAAAAACAAGGCCCACCTGGCCTGTCTAGGATTGAGTCGCTTGGCAGATTCCAGATAGACCAGATTCTTATGGTCCGTAAGGACCACCACCTGATGTTTGGCTCCCTCCAGCCAATGTCTCCACTCTTCAAAAGCCCACTTCATGGCCAATAACTCCCGATTACCCACGTCATAATTACGTTCAGTAGGAGAAAATTTTCGAGAGAAAAAGGCACAAGGGTTACTTTTAGAGGTCTCTGGATCTTTTTGGGACAAAACGGCACCTGCCCCAATTTCAGAGGCATCAACCTCCACCTGAAATGGCAGAGAAACATCAGGCTGCCGTAGAACAGGAGCAGAAGTGAATCTCTGCTTAAGTTCCTGAAACGCAGAGACTGCCTCAGGAGGCCAATTCACCACATCAGAACCCTTTCTGGTCAAATCAGTTAATGGTTTAACAATAACAGAGAAATTACCAATAAATTTACGATAAAAATTGGCAAAACCCAAAAATCTCTGAAGAGCCTTTAATGAAGTAGGTTGGACCCAATCACAGATGGCCTGAACCTTGACCGGGTCCATTTCAATAACAGATGGGGACAAAATGAATCCCAGAAATGAGATCTTCTGTACGCCAAAAAGACACTTTGATCCCTTCACATACAGAGCATTCTCTCTCAAAATCTGGAATACAGTTCGAACATGTTTCACATGAGAGTCCCAGTCATTAGAAAAAATCAAGATATCATCCAAATAAACAATCAGAAACTTGTCCACAAAATCCCTGAAAATGTCATTCATGAAGGACTGGAAGACGGAAGGAGCATTAGTGAGCCCAAAGGGCATCACAAGGTACTCAAAATGCCCTTTAGGGGTGTTAAATGCCGTCTTCCATTCATCCCCGTGCTTAATGCGAATAAGGTTATACGCCCCCCTGAGGTCAAGCTTGGTAAACCAAGTAGCGTTTTTCACCCTGGAAAACAGGTCAGAAATCAAGGGTAACGGGTATTGATATTTCACAGTAATATTGTTCAAGAGACGATAATCAATACACGGCCTTAATGAACCATCTTTTTTGGCCACAAAGAAAAAACCGGCACCTAAGGGTGAAGAGGATGGTCTGATATGACCCTTCTCCAATGATTCCTTGATATAAGACCGCATAGCGTCATGTTCAGGTACAGACAAGTTAAAAAGGCGACCCTTAGGGAATTTACTACCTGGCACTAATTCAATAGCGCAGTCATAGCTCCTATGGGGAGGTAAGGATGCAGATTTACTTTTGCTAAACACATCAGAAAAATCAAACAAAAAGTCAGGAACATCCTCAGCCTGGGGGGAGGCAGAAAAAACAGGAGTGTTGGTATTAACACATTGGCAGCCCCAACTGGTTACAGACACAGATTTCCAATCCAAAACAGGATTATGAGACTGTAACCAAGGGAAACCCAGCACGATAATGTCATGCAGATTATATAGAACCAAAAATTTGCAGCACTCCTGGTGATCAGGTTCAACCCTCATTATCACCTGAGTAGAAAACTGGGGTTTATTCTCAGCCAAAGGGGTAGAATCGATCCCCAGTAGGGGAATAGACTTCTGTAGGGGTATCAAGGGAAATCCACAACGTTTAGCAAAATCATAATCCATCAGGTTAATAGCTGCTCCAGAATCAACGAAAGCCTGAGCAGAAAATGAGGACAGAGAGCATATCAGAGTGACAGTTAATAAAAACTTAGTCTGAACACTACCCAAGACAACTGAGCGTGCAAAACGTCTTCCCCGCTTAGGGCAGACTGAAATAGCATGAGAGGCATCACCACAGTAGAAACATAACCCATTGCGCTTTCGAAACTCATGACGCTGTGCCCAGACACCACTCCATCACACTGCATGGGCTCAGCAGCTGGCTCACAAGGCAACACCACTCCACGCATACTTCTCCGCTCACGCAAACGTCTGTCAATTTGAATCGCTAATGACATAGAATCATTGAGACCAGAGGGGACAGGGAATCCCACCATAACATCCTTTACATTATCCGACAGACCCTTCCGGAAAAGGGCCGCCAAAGCGTCGTCATTCCATTTGGTCAGGACTGCCCACCTACGGAATCTCTGACAGTATAACTCAGCGTCATCAAGCCCCTGATTTAATGCCAACAAGGCTTTTTCAGCTTGATCAGTGACATTAGGCTCATCGTACAATAACCCCAAAGCCTGAAAAAATGCATCAACATCACTCAAAACAGGATCCCCAGGTGTGAGGGAAAAAGCCCAATCCTGAGGATCGCCGCGCAGGAGAGAGATGATAATTTGAACCTGCTGCGCTGCGTTTCCTGAGGACTTAGATTTTAAGGCAAAAAACAATTTACAATTATTTTTGAAATTCTGAAACTTAGCTCGATCCCCTGAAAACAAATCTGGCATGGGAATCCTAGGTTCCACAACAGGCAACCTAGCAAGATATGCAGCAATACTCTGAACCTCAGTGGCAAGCTGATCCACACGGCCAGACAACTGTGCAAACTCCATTGAGAAAAAAGATCCTCCCCAGCACCCAGAGATACAGAGGAAAAAAAAAAAAAAAAAAAAATGCAACAAACAGAAAAATATCTCTGACAACTTTTCTTCCTTCAAAATATTTTTTCCCTTCTGTGAGTACCATACAATTTTTATGGCCGGTGATACTGTTATGTTACGGTAGCTGAGGAGTGCAGGTAAAAAAGGAAATACACCAGAGCAGTTGGAAACTATGAGATTGCAGTCACGACACAGCAGGCTACAAGGGAAACTGGAAAGAAGGATTCAGACCAGAACAATTGATCACCGGCAACCCTGATGGGAAAATGATTCCCTTAAATAAGACCAATCAGTAACACCTGATTCCCAATCCTCACTAGTACCGCTTGTAACCACCAGAGGGAGCCTCTGCTCAGAACTCATCTCAAACCCATTCACAACAGGAGATGTTCTCAGAGGAGGGGTGTAAAGAGTTACCTCCTCATCGCGCATATGACGGCTCAATAAAGTTGCTTCCTGATGCCTTATCTCGTACTTTCCCAGGGGCCGGGAGGACGGATGATCCGGTTCCTATTCCTCAGGAAGGAGTTGTAGTGTCAGCTGTATGCTCTGAGCTTGAGGGGGAGGTATTGGGGGCTCAGGGGGACGCCCCTGTGGGACTTTCAGGGAGACTGATAGTTCCAGATCGATTAAGACTGAAGGTTACGGGGAACCGTTACAAACGGATGGCTGATAGGGGGAGAGTTTCTGGTCTAGATCTGAAGGTGAACGATCTGGTTTGGTTGTCTACCAGGAATATAAAACTTAAAGTTTCCTCCTGGAGGTTGGGTCCCAGATTCATCGGGCCGTACAGGATCAGTTCCATAATTAATCCTGTGGCATTTCGTCTGGACCTCCCTCCTACGTTTAAAATTCATAATGTGTTTCACAAGTCAATACTTAAAAAGTATGTGGCACCAGTCATACCGTCACCTCTACCTCCTCCTTCAGTGGTGGTCAATGATAACGTGGAATTTCATGGGTCGAAAATCATTGACTCACGTCTCAGTCGTCGGTCCCTTCAGTACCTGGTTCATTGGAAGGGGTATGGTCCTGAGGAGAGGACGTGGGTCCCTGCGTCGGAGGTTAACGCAGATCGATTGGTTCGGACCTTACACACAACTTACCGGAGGCCCCTCGTAGAAGGGGGGGTACTGTCATGGGTGCATCGCCGCGAGGATCGTCGCAATTGCACATTCTGACTTCTCGCAGCTGAGTTGCTGTTACTTTGTGTTTGGTAATGAGAGAGTTAATTTTACCTAGCTCTTTGCTAAGACTAGGTCCAGCCTCGCCCGGCTGCTTTTGATTATGTTCTAATTAGCTTCCTTTATATCCCTGCCAGTCTGGGTGTTAGATGCCGGTGAAAGCCTTCATGTAGTCTAGCAGACTGGATCGGTTCTGAGAATACTTAAGCTAAGAGCTCCTTTGTTGTTTTTACTCTTATAGCTTAAAGTTTATCTCTGAGACCTTAGGTGTTCCTACTGTGTGTGAGTGTTGTATGTAAGACTTTATTTACTTTATTTCTTGTCTTTCTTGTATGTCTTTCTGTTCATTAACCGTTACCTGTTCATTCCCTTTGGTGGTAATCAGGGTCCTTCTTAGGACTAGATTACAGTTGGCAGGGATTGATAGGAGACAGGGTTTACGCTGGTGGCCTGGACCTCTGTACCTTTAACAGTACCTCCAGGTAGAGGGATTAGTTAGGACCCCAGTTTAGGGTCAGCATAGACCCCGGTCACCCTCTAGCCAGAGACAGCGTATAACGGATTCCGTATTGACCCACTGGACATTCTGTCAGGTAATTCTATGTTATCATATATCTATGCGCATGTTATATAGTATGTTGCCCTTTTGATATAGATTACTGTCATCACATATATATATCTGCTATACAGCGTGACACCTCCTTCTCCTGGACCTGTCTTCTGCCTTTGACACCGTAGACCATTCCCTCCTCCTACAGATTCTCTCATCTCTTGGCATCACAGACTTGGCCCTATCCTGGATCTCATCATACCTAACAGACCGAACATTTAGTGTCTCCCTCTCACACACCACCTCCTCACCTCGCCCCCTGTCTGTCGGTGTTCCCCAAGGCTCAGTCCTAGGACCCCTACTCTTCTCCATCTACACCTTCGGCCTGGGACAGCTCATAGAATCCCACGGCTTGCAGTATCACCTCTACGCCGATGACACGCAGATCTACCTATCTGGACCTGACCTCACCTCCCTACTGACCAAAATCCACAGTGTCTGTCTGCTATCTCAGCCTTCTTTTCTGCTCGCTTTCTCAAACTGAACATGGACAAAACAGAATTCATCATCTTTCCCCCACCTCATTCTACCCCTCAACCAGGCCTATCCATCAATGTCAATGGCTGCTCGCTTTCCCCAGTCCCACATGCTCGGTGCCTTGGGGTGATCATCGACTCTGCCCTCTCTTTCAAACCACATATCCAAGCCCTCACCACCTCCTGCCGCCTCAAACTCAAAAATATTTCCCGGATCCGCTCATTCCTCAACCATGAAACCACAAAAACACTAGTGCACGCCCTTATCATCTCCGCCTCGACTACTGCAACCTCCTACTGTCTGGCCTCCCCTCTAGCACTCTGGCACCACTCCAGTCCATCCTACACTCTGCTGCATGACTAATCCACCTGTCTTCCCGCTATTCCCCAGCCTCCCCACTATGCCAGGCCCTTCACTGGCTTCCTATTGCCCAGAGGCTCCAGTTCAAAACCTTAACCATGACATACAAAGCCATCCACAACCTTTCTCCTCCATACATCTGTGACATAATCTCCCGTTACCTACCTACACGCAACCTTCGATCCTCTCAAGATCTCCTTCTCGACTCCCCCTCATCTCTTCTTCCCACAACCGCATACAAGACTTCTCCCGGGCTTCCCCCATACTCTGGAACTCCCTGCCGCAAAACATCAGACTTTCACCAACAACGGAGACCTTCAAGAAAAACCTGAAGACCCACCTGTTCCGACAAGCCTACAACCTGCAATGATCCTCAGTGTACTGAACCATCGCACGACCAGCTCTACCATCTCCTAGTGTATTCTCACCCATCCCTGTAGACTGTGAGCCCTCGCGGGCAGGGTCCTCTCTCCTTCTGTACTTATGCGTCCCTTGTCTAGCACATGTTTATTGTATCTGTCTATATTTTTCCCTTTTCATATGTAAAGCGCCATGGAATAAATGGCGCTATATAAATGTATAATAATAATAATAATAATAATAAAAATTAATACCAAAACACTATAACTTACTAAACACCGTACCCACAGTGAAATAAATAATAAAGAAGAATAAAGAACAATTAAGAAATATGAATAAAAACAATTGCACATCTATAAAAAGGACTTGAAGCTGATGGTCTCATTGAGGCCATTAGAGACCAAAGTGTCCAAGATAACTATCCATCGGGTCTCCTTCTGAAGGAGTTTTTGTTTAGTATTGCCGCCACGTATGCCCGTATATATATGATCTATACCACGGGCGATGAAGCCCTTCGGGTTGCACTTGTGGACATTGAAAAAATGTTTGGGGATAGTTTTCAAGAGTTGTGGATCTGGACAGTCTGCTGCATTCTTAATATCCCTAACGTGTTCTTGGATACGGACTTTCAAAGGTCTTGTGGCCGATATATATTAATTCACAAGGACAGCTGGCGTGGTATATTACTGTGTCCGTATTGCATGTGATATGATGCACTATTTTATAGTTTTTATCTCCTTTTGCGTTAGGGAATTCTTTAGTCCTGATGATATAACGGCAGGCTGAACAGTTTCCGCAAGGAAAACATCCCCATGGAGGACCCCTAGTGCTCTGAGAAAAGAAAGAAGGATTTTTTGGAGGTGCGTAGTGGCTTTTGCAGAGAACATCACCTAGTGTCTGCGATTTCCGCCATGTAATGGACGGGTAAGAAGTCAACTGTTTTTTAAGATCTTTATCTGTCAAAAGAACCGACCAATGTTTTCTAAAAATCTGATTGATTTCCATCCAATTTGTATTAAATTTGGTTTGTTTACATTGATCCTTCTTTGAACAGGATTTAGATAATAGACTATCTCTATCTGTTTTTAAGGCACGAGAGTATCCACGAAAAATGTCATTATTAGGATAACCTCGGTTCCTAAATCTATCACATAAATCCCTTGCCTGTCTGTGAAACAGTTCGTCAGTTGAACAGATGCGGCGCACACGCAAAAATTGTCCACCCGGGATGGAGCTCTTTAATTTTGGTGGATGCGATGATGAAAAATGCAGGAGTGCATTGGTTGCGGTATTTTTACGAAAAATGTCTGTCAATACCATACCATCACAAGACTTAAAGATATGAAGATCCAGAAAGTCGATGGTTGTTTGACTATATTTTGAATTCAGTTTGATATTGAGGGTATTGATATTAAGGTGGCAAAGAAAAGAATCAAGCTGCAACGTAAATCCCTGCCAAATAAAAAGTACATCATCAATGTAGCGCAGCCACGAGATGACGGAGCCATGACCAGGTGTCTCAAGGACCGTATTTCTCTCCCACAGCCCCAGGAACAAATTAGCATACGAGGGCGCACAAGACGCCCCCATAGCTGTGCCCTGGAGCTGTAGGAAAGAACGATCCTTGAAGATGAAAAAATTATGAGTCAGCACAAAATTAAGTAATTTAAGGATGAACTGTATAAGTCAATCATCAAGATTGGTCATATTAAGAAAAAATTGTTCGGCCCGCATCCCGTGGCTGTGCCCAATCGACGTATAGAGGGACTCCACGTCGCATGTTACAAGCCACATGTCATCCTCAAGGATCAGGCCGTTAAGTCTTTTCAAAACATCATTCGTATCTCTGACGAATGATGGAAGTGTCTCAATGCACTCCTGCAGGTAAAAATCGATAAATCTACATGCAGGTTCACAAAGACCCCCAATGCCCGAAACAATGGGTCTGTCATGTATAGTGTACAGTTCCTATAGCGTCTTGTGCTTGGGTGCGAGGAAAACACAGGAGACATAGGTTGAAATGAAATGACTTGTATTACTTCATACAAGCATGCTGAAAAGTTCACACAGTTTGCAGGAACAGAGTCAGGAGACACAGCAGGCCAGAGTAATTTCAAGCACTACAATAAATCTCCAAAGCAGGTTCAGGATCTCTTCTCTGTACCGTAATTCCTCTGCAAACATGGATTCACCAAACAGCAGGTTTCCAGAGTCCAAAGTGTTCAAAGGTTCCTCAGTAGAGAATAGCTGGAGTACAAGTTCAAGGTTTCCAGGAGTCAGGTCACAGACTGACTGAGGCTTGATTCAGGAGCACTGATTGTTCAGCTGAGGCTGCTTAAGAAGCAAGAGGGAAGAATCAGGGCGGGAACATGAAAACTGGAACTCCATATTAACTGAGGGCAAGAGCTGCAGAAAGACAGAAAGCAAAATGGCCGACGGAAAACTGAGTTTCAAGGAACATGTCAACAGAGACAAAGAACCTTACATTACTCCCCCCTTAGGGACAACCTCCGGATGACCTCAGACCAGGCTTGTCAGGGTACCTCTGATGAAACTGGCGGAGCAGGCGAGGAGCATTTACATTGTTGACTGATTCCCATGAGTTGTCCTCCACTGGGTAGCCCTGCCATTTAATCAAATATTGCAACTGATTTCTGTACAACCTGGAATCTAGAATCCTTTCCACCATAAATTCTTCCTGACCATCGACCAGCACTGGGTCAGGGCAAGGAGAAGAACGTCCAGGAAACGTATTGGGTGTTGCAGCCTTTAGTAGGGATACATGAAAGACAGGGTGGATTCTCATAGTTCTGGGCAGTTGAAGACGACAAGCAACAGCACTTATAATCTTACTGATCTTATAAGGTCCAATGTACTTATGTACCAATTTAGACGATGGAATCTTTAATTTAAGATTTCTGGTTGACAGCCAGACCAAATCTCCTACCTTGAAAGCTGGTGCAGGTTTACGAAATTTATCTGCTGCTTTCTTGTACCTTTCCTGAGCCAATTCTAGATTTTCCTTTAGAAGATCCATATTCTTTTGTAAAGAAGTGATTCTTTCAGCCACTGCCGGCAAGGGCGTATCTATGGGAAATCGTGGAAGAATGTTAGGATGATAACCTAGATTGGAGTAAAAAGGAGACTGCTTAGTGGAGGCGCTCTGAGAGTTGTTATAAGAGAACTCAGCCAGTGGAAGTAGATTCACCCAATCATCTTGTAGGTGGCAGATAAAACAGCGGAGATACTGCTCCAGGGTCTGATTGGTTCGTTCTGTCTGTCCATTAGTCTGAGGATGAAAAGCAGAAGAAAGGTTTACTTTAATGTCCAATGCTGCACAGAAATTTTGCCAAAACTTGAAGTGAATTGCACCCCTCGATCCGAAATGACCTCATCCGGTACTCCATGTAAGCGAAACACATTCTTAATCATCAAGTCTAATGTCTGTTTTGCAGTGGGTAAGCCGACACAAGGGATAAAATGAGCTGCCTTTGTTAGACGGTCAACCACCACTAGAATGGTGTTCTTCCCTTGAGAGGTTGGTAACTCCACAATGAAGTCCATAGAAATGGATCCCCACGGGCGGGACGGGGTGGGAAGAGGTTGCAACAGACCAGTTGGTGAGGAGCGAGGTGTTTTGCATCTTGCACAGACTTCACATGAAGTGACATAGTTTAAAACATCTTTCCTGTAAGTGGGCCACCAAAAGAAACGAGAAAGAAATTCTTGTGTCTTTAGAATTCCCCTATGCCCGGCTATCTTGGAATCGTGGATGAGTTGCAATACTCTCAATCTGACTGTTTCAGGTATATACAGACGTTGTCCCTGAATCCACACACCATTCTTAAAGACAAGAGTAACGTCCCTTGGGGGTTGAGCCAACAAAGAATCCGCATGGTATGCTTCCTTGATGTCCTTAAGTAGGTCTTGATTATGAATCACTCCCAGGAATCTAGAGTCAGGAAGAATAGTCTTAGGAGGAGTAAGTGGACGTGTCTCTGCTGAATGAATCCTAGAGAGTGCATCAGCCTTTCCATTGCGCGATCCTGGTCTATAAGAAATGACAAAATTAAATTGGTTTAGGAAAAGATTCCAGCGAGCCTGGCGAGGAGTCAGGCACTTAGCCGACCTGATAAATTCAAGGTTACGATGGTCTGTCAGGACGACTATTTGCTGTGCATGTCCCTGAAGAAGGTGTCTCCATACCTTGAAGGCGGCAATAATGGCCAACAATTCTCTATTGCCCACATCGTAGTTCCTCTCAGCCGAAGACAACTGCTGGGAAAAGAAGGCACAGGGATGCAAGACATTCTTCTCACCTGTTCTCTGAGAGAGTATAGCTCCAACGGCACAGTCTGAAGCATCCACCTCTATTATGAAGGCAAGCTCGGGGTTGGGATGTACTAAGATAGGTGCGGTGGTAAATTTATCCTTTAAACAGGAAAATGCTTCCTGAGCTTGCGGGGTCCAGGAGAACCTAGACTGTTTCCGGGTAAGTTGGGTGATAGGTGACACTACCTCAGAAAAATTTTTAATGAAACGTCTATAGAAGTTGGCAAACCCGATGAAGCGCTGCACCTCCTTCACATTTCTAGGAATTGGCCAATCCTTGATGGCTTGGGTCTTGCTTCCATCCATACTAATCCCTTGCGTAGATAGTACATACCCAGAAATTGAATTTCGGTCCTATGGAATTCACACTTTTCAAGTTTGATGTAGAGATGGTTTTGTCTTAGGCGTTCTAAGACCATTCTCACATGTCCATGATGTTCCTCTGTGGAGTTAGAAAAAATTAGAATATCATCCAGATAAATCACTACAAATGTATCTAGGAGATCCCTGAAGATATCATTCACGAAGTGTTGGAAAGTGGCTGGGGAGGTACTCAGACCAAAAGGCATAACTAGATATTCAAAGTGTCCATAGCGTGACCTGAAAGCAGTCTTCCATTCATCCCCAGGTCTAATACGGACCAAGTTATAGGCCCCACGGAGATCCAGTTTAGAGAAAATTTTGGCGTGCCGCACTCTCTCCAACAACTCAGGGATTAAAGGCAATGGATAACGGTTTCTAATAGTAACCTTATTGAGGTCCCTATAGTCTATGCAGGGTCTCAGAGATCCATCTTTCTTCTTCACAAAGAAGATGGGTGCACCTGCGGGAGATGAAGAGGGGCGTATGAAGCCCTTGGCTACATTTTCGTCTATATAATCCTTCAAAGCTTTTAGCTCGGGCCCCGCTAGGGGGTAGATCTTACCAAAAGGTATCTCGGCTCCAGGCAATAATTCAATTGGACAATCATATGGACGGTGAGGAGGAAGCTGATCAGCGTTCTTCTTGTCACATAAATCCACATAGTCCTGGTATACAGCTGGTAGTTCAGGGACTGACATGGTTCCTTTAGGAACAGAGCAAGCTGAAACTCCTTGACTCATCTGTTTCTCCGGAAAGTGTAATTCCTTGGTCTCCCAGTTAATCGTAGGATTCTGCGCCTGCAGCCATGGTAGCCTGTCATGTGTGCCTTGCCACGAAGATCGTCGCGGTTGCACATTTTGACTTCTCACAGCTGAGTTGCTGTTTCTTTGTGTTTGGCAGCTAGGGAGTTAATTCTGTCTGTGCTCGGTGCTGGGACTGGGTGCAGTTTCTCCCGGCTGCAATTGATTATTTGTTGATTGGTTTCCTTTAAATTCCTGGTTGTCTGCTTTGGGAGTTGCCAGTGAAATCCTTCATGCAGACCACAGATAGGAATGAATCTGTATAGACTTAAGTTGAGAGCTCCTTAGCTGTTTTAAGCTCAACTTGCTTAGAGTTTATTTCCCAGACCATTTATGTTCCTTCGGTGTTTGAGTGTGTATGCAAGTGAGTGCTATCCTGTCTGTCTTATATGTCTAATCTGTGTATTTAGCGGAGATCAGCCCATATCCCTTTGGTGGTAATCAGGATCCTTCTTAGGACTGATTACAGGGTTCAGGGTCTGACAGGAGACAGGGTTAGGCTGGAGACTTGGACCTCTGAACTATTATCAGTACCTCCAAGGTAAGGGATTAGTTAGGACCCCAGTGTAGGGTCAGGTTAGACTCCGGTCCTCCTCTTTCCTGTTACAGCTCATCAAGTCCTCAAGATTAACCCTGAGTTCAACTATATCGTTTCTGCACATCTAGTCCTCAAGATTAACCCTAAATTCTGCAGAGATTGTGTCAGGTAAATCTATTTTATACTTACATTCTGATGTTGCTAAACTATATGTTGTATAGAGTGTGGTTCCTGTATAAATAGTTTACTGACATTGTATTCATATCATTAGACAGCGTGACATTTTCACTGGCCATAAAAAATTATCTCTAGTTACCATGGATCCAGTAGCCCAGCTGGCTCTGCAGTTGCAGGGATTATCCATGGAGCTGACGGACATTAAGTCCAAAGTTTTGTCTCCCCTGGAGCAAACCAGAGTTGAACCTAAAGTTGCTCTTCCAGATAGGTTCACTGGTGGGCGAGACAAATTTTTTACCTTCCGGGAGGCATGTAAATTGTATTTTCGGCTTCGGCCGCGATCATCAGGGAGTGATGAGCAGAGAGTGGGAATTGTTATCTCACTTCTTCAAGGGGACCCTCAATCCTGGGCATTTTCCCTTCCTCCGGGATCCCGGCTCTACAGTCTGTAGATCAATTTTTTATGGCTCTGGGATTGGTATATGATGACCCAGATCGGGTCTCTCTTGCTGAGACCAAATTACGTAAGTTACAGCAGGGAGATCGTCCGGCGGAGGAATTTGCTTCTGAGTTTCGTAGATGGGCCACGGATACTCAGTGGAATGACCAGCTCTTAGGAGCCAGTTTTGTCATGGGCTTTCTGACAAATTAAAAGACGTTTTGGCTCAGTATGAGTCTCCTCCTTCTCTGGAGGCTGCTATGGCCCTAGCTATCCGTACTGATAGACGGCTTCGGGAGAGGGGTGAGGTAACTCCACTCCTGTTGTTTCTCCACCTACTACTAAAGTCCCTTATGTTGAGGTTCCCCTTGTCTGTTCGGATGAGCCTATGCAGTTGGGAGGGACATATTTTCGTAGTAGGGGATTGGCGGCACGCCGCAGGACTAGAAGGTGTTTTTTCTGCGGGAAAGAGGGACATTTTGTTGGAGAATGTCCATCCCGTGTCTTGTTAAGTAAAAAGTCGCCGGAAAACTGCTAATCCCAGGTTGTGTGGTGGACGACAACCTGGGAGTATGTATTTCATCCACCGGTTCTTCTCAGTTCCTTGTACCAGTGGAGGTGGTGGTTGGTACTAGAGTGAAGAGATTGTCTGTTCTTCTGGATAGTGGTTCTGGGGCTAATCTGGTTGATGCTCAGTTTGCTCAGGCTCAAGGTATGCATCTGAGTGTATTGGTCAAACCGATCCCTATTTTCTCCATTGACGCCAGGCCTCTCGGCCAAGGTAGCTTTGTTCATGAGGTTCATAACATTGACCTTCGGGTAGGGGCAATACATAGGGAACAATTATCTTGTTTTGTGTTGGAGGGTCTACCTACTCCCATTGTGTTGGGACTTCCTTGGCTGGTTAAACATAACCCTGTGATTAATTGGCAGTCCAGAGAGATAAGCCAATGGGGTGAGTTTTGCAAAAGCAATTGCATGAACACAGTCATCAGTGCGGTCGTGCCTAGTACATTGCCTTCTTTTTGGAGGATTTTGGGGATGTTTTCTCTGAGGAGGGGTGTCGGGAGTTGCCTCCTCATCGCGTGTATGACTGCTCTATTAATCTACTTCCTGATGCTAAGTTGCCTAAAGCTAGGTTGTATAATCTTTCTGGTCCTAAAAGACAGGCTATGAAAGATTATATTTCTGAAAGTCTGGCCAAAGGGCATATTAGACCTTCATCTTCCCCTGTGGCCGCGGGGTTCTTCTTTGTGAAGAAAAAAGATGGAGGCCTACGCCCTTGCTTGGATTTCCGCGAACTTAATCGGATTACTGTTCGAGATCCGTATCCACTCCTCTTATTCCTGATCTCTTCAATCAAATTGTTGGCGCCAAATGGTTCTCTAAATTGGATCTCAGGGGGGTGTATAATCTGATTAGGATAAAAGAGGGGGATGAGTGGAAAACGACGTTTAACACGCCGGAGGGACATTATGAAAACCTGGTCATGCCTTTTGGTCTGACTACTGCTCCAGCAGTATTCCAACATTTTGTTAATGACATTTTTCGTCACCTTGTGGGGGTGTTTGTGGTCGTATATTTGGATGACATTTTAATTTACTCGCCAGATCTTGTGTCTCACCAGGAGCATGTGAGACAGGTGTTGCAGATCTTGCGAGACAATAAACTATACGCCAAACTGGAGAAGTGTGTTTTTGCCGTACAGGAACTTCAGTTTTTTGGTTTTTTGGTGTCAGCCTCCGGTTTCCGGATGGACCCTGAAAAGGTGAGAGCAGTGCTTGAATGGGATCAGCCAGGGGATCTTAAGGCTCTGCAGCGTTTTTTGGGGTTTGCTAATTACTACCGGAAATTTATTTGTAATTTCTCGTCTGTCGTCAAACCTCTCACTGACATGACGAGAAAAGGGACGGATTTTTCTAAGTGGTCGGACAAAGCTTGCCAAGCCTTTTCCTCTTTAAAAAGATGTTTTGCTTCGGCACCCGTTCTCATCCAACCAGATGTATCTCAGCCGTTCATTGTGGAGGTGGACGCGTCTGACGTAGGGGTGGGTGCTATATTGTCCCAGGGTCCGTCCCCTGGTAAATGGCATCCGTGCGCTTTCTTTTCTAAGAAATTGTCGTCCGCCGAAAGGAATTATGATATCGGCAATAGGGAACTTTTGGCCATTAAATTGGCTTTTGAAGAATGGCGTCACTTTTTGGAGGGGGCAGTCCACCCGGTCACCGTTATTACTGATCACAAGAACCTGCTGTATTTAGAATCCGCTAAGCGTCTGAATTCCAGACAAGCTCGATGGTCGTTGTTTTTTACCAGGTTTAATTTTGTCGTCACTTATCGTCCGGGGTCTAAGAATGTAAAGGCTGATGCCTTGTCTCGCAGTTTCCCAGGGGCCGGGAAAACGGACGACCCGATTCCTATCCTTCAGGAGGGGGTGGTAGTGTCGGCTGTATGTTCTGAGCTTGAGGAGGAGGTGTTAGAGGCTCAGGGGGACGCCCCTGCAGGACCTCCAGGGAGACTGTTTGTCCCAAATCAGTTGAGACAAAAGGTTATTGAGGCACATCATAATTCTGCTTTAGCAGGACATCCAGGGAGTAAGGCTACTTTAGATCTCCTTTCTCGCCGATTTTGGTGGCCTAACGCTAATAAAGATGTTATAACTTTTGTCGCGTCCTGTGGGGTTTGTGCTCACTCTAAAACTCCTCATACCCGTCCGTCTGGGACCCTTTTACCCTTGAAACTTCCGGAGCGTCCATGGACTCATTTATCTATGGACTTCATTACGGACCTTCCTCCGTCGTCTGGGAATACTGTCATACTGGTGGTTGTTGACAGGTTCAGTAAGATGGCACATTTCGTTGCTCTTCCTGCACTCCCTAATGCTAAAACTCTGGCGCAGGTGTTCATTAGGGAGATCGTGAGACTTCATGGGTTGCCTTCTGATGTGGTGTCAGATAGGGGGTCTCAGTTTGTGTCCAAATTTTGGAGGGCATTTTGTTTACGTCGGGGGATGCAATTGTCGTTTTCCTCGGCTTTTCATCCACAGACCAATGGTCAGACAGAGCGTCTGAATCAGAGTTTAGAGACATATCTCCGGTGTTTTGTATCGGAGAACCAGGAGGACTGGTCTTCTTTCTTGCCTCTGGCAGAGTTCGCTCTTAACAACTGTCATGGGTGCATCGCCACAAAGATCGTCGCGATTGCACATTCTGACTTCTCACAGCTGAGTTGCTGGTTCTTTGTTTTTTGGTAATGAGAGAGTTAATTTTACCTAGCTCTTTGCTAAGACTAGGTGCAGCCTCGCCCGGCTGCTTTTGATTATGTTCTAATTAGTTTCCTTTATATTCCTGCCAGTCTGGGTGTTAGACGCCGGTGAAAGCATTCATGTAGTCTAGCAGACTGGATCGGTTCTGAGAATACTTAAGCTAAGAGCTCCTTAGTTGTTTTTACTCTTACAGCTTATAGTTTTTCTCTGAGACCTTAGGTTTTCCTACTGTGTGTGAGTGTTGTATGTAAGACTTTATTTACTTTATTTCTTGTCTTTCTTGTATGTCTTTCTGTTCATTAACCGTTACCTGTTCATTCCCTTTGGTGGTATTCAGGGTCCTTCTTAGGACTAGAATACAGTTGGCAGGGATTGATAGGAGACAGGGTTTACGCTGGTGGCCTGGACCTCTGTACCTTTAACAGTACCTCCAGGTTGAGGGATTAGTTAGGACCCCAGTTTAGGGTCAGCTTAGACCCTGGTCACCCTCTAGCCGGAGACAGCGTATAACGGATTCCGTTTTGACCCACTGGACATTCTGTCAGGTAAATCTATGTTATCATATATCTATGCGCATGTTATATAGTATGTTGCCCTTTTGATGTGGATTACTGACATCACATATATATATCTGCTATACAGCGTGACATTTTCACCGGCCCAACTAAAGATTCTCCCCAGCTGTCATGGATCCAGTAGCCCAGCTGGCCCGGCAGTTGCAGGGGTTGTCCATGGAATTTGCAGACATTAAGTCAAAGGTTTTGTCCCCCCCGGAGCAAACCAGATCTGAACCTAAGGTTGCTCTCCCGGACAGGTTCACTGGTGGGCGGGACAAATTTTTTACTTTCCGGGAGGCATGTAAATTGTACTTTCGGCTGCGGCCTCGGTCATCTGGGAGTGAAGAGCAGAGGGTGGGAATTGTTATCTCACTCTTACAAGGGGACCCTCAATCTTGGGCGTTCTCTATTCCTCCAGGCTCCCCAGATCTCCAGTCAGTGGATCGATTTGTTACTGCCCTGGGTCTGGTATATGATGATCCGGATCGAGTCTCCCTTGCTGAAACAAGGTTACGTAAAATACGGCAAGGAAATCGTCCAGCGGAGGAATATTCTTCTGAGTTCCGTAGATGGGCAACAGATACTCAGTGGAATGACCCAGCTCTTAGGAGCCAGTTTTGTCAAGGGATGTCTGACAAATTAAAAGATGTGTTGGCTCAGTATGATTCTCCTCCATCACTGGAGGCTGCTATGGCCCTCGCTATTCGCATTGATAGACGACTTCGGGGAAGACGCGAGGTAACTCCGCCCCCCGTGATGACTCCACCTACTACTAAAGTCCCTTATACTGAGGTTCCCTGGTCTGTTCTGAGGAACCCATGCAGTTGGGAGGGACATCATTTTGTAGGAGGGAATCGGCGGTGCGCCGCAAGACTAGAAGGTGTTTCTTTTGCGGGAGAGAGGGACATTTTGTTGGGGGGTGTCCATCCCGGACCTCTTTGAGCCAAGGAGTTAACCTGGGAGTGTGTATTTCGTCCCCAAATCCCTCTCAGTTTCTCGTGCCTGCGGAGGTGGTGATTGGTACTAGAACTGAGAGGATTTCTGTTTTTCTTGATAGTGGGTCCGGGGCTAATCTGGTGGACGCTCGGTTTGCCCAGGTGCATGGTATGCAACTGAGTGTATTGGCCAAACCGGTCCCTATACTCTCTATTGATTCTAGACCTCTTGGTCAAGGTAGCTTGGTACAAGCTGTTCATAACATAGATCTTCGAGTAGGGGCAATACATAAAGAGCAATTGTCTTGTTATGTGTTGGAGGGTCTACCTACTCCTATTGTGTTGGGACTTCCTTGGTTGGCTAAACATAACCAGTGATTGATTGGCAATCCAGAAAGATAAGCCAGTGGGGTGAATTTTGCAAGAATAACTGCATGAGCACGGTCATCGGTGCGGTTGTGCCTAGGACTTTGCCTCCTTTTCTGGAGGACTTTGGGGAGATGTTCTCAGAGGAGGGGTGTAAAGAGTTACCTCCTCATCGCGCATATGACTGCTCAATAAAGTTGCTTCCTGATGCCTTATCTCGTACTTTCCCAGGGACCGGGAGGATGGATGATCCGGTTCCTATTCCTCAGGAGGGAGTTGTAGTGTCAGCTGTATGCTCTGAGCTTGAGGGGGAGGTATTGGGGGCTCAGGGGGACGCCCCTGTGGGACTTCCAGGGAGACTGATAGTTCCAGATCGGTTAAGACTGAAGGTTACGGAGAACCGTTACAAACGGATGGCTGATAGGAGGAGAGTTTCTGGTCGAGATCTGAAGGTGAACGATCTGGTGTGGTTGTCTACCAGGAATATAAAACTTAAAGTTCCCTCCTGGAGGTTGGGTCCCAGATTCATTGGGCCGTACAGGATCAGTTCCATAATTAATCCTGTGGCATTTCGTCTGGACCTCCCTCCTACGTTTAAAAATCATAATGTGTTTCACAAGTCATTACTTAAAAAGTATGTGGCACCAGTCATACCGTCACCTCTACCTCCTTCAGTGGTGGTCAATGATAACGTGGAAATTCATGGGTCGAAAATCATTGACTCACGTCTCAGTCGCCGATCCCTTCAGTACTTAGTTCATTGGAGGGGGTATGGTCCTGAGGAGGGGACGTGGGTCCCTGCGTCTGATGTTAACGCAGATCGATTGGTTCGGACCTTTCACACAACTCACCCGGGCAGACCTGGCCCTGAGGGTCCGGAGGCCCCTCGTAGAAGGGGGGGTACTGTCATGGGTGCATCGCCACAAAGATCGTCGCGATTGCACATTCTGACTTCTCACAGCTGAGTTGCTGGTTCTTTGTTTTTTGGTAATGAGAGAGTTAATTTTACCTAGCTCTTTGCTAAGACTAGGTGCAGCCTCGCCCGGCTGCTTTTGATTATGTTCTAATTAGTTTCCTTTATATTCCTGCCAGTCTGGGTGTTAGACGCCGGTGAAAGCATTCATGTAGTCTAGCAGACTGGATCGGTTCTGAGAATACTTAAGCTAAGAGCTCCTTAGTTGTTTTTACTCTTACAGCTTATAGTTTTTCACTGAGACCTTAGGTTTTCCTACTGTGTGTGAGTGTTGTATGTAAGACTTTATTTACTTTATTTCTTGTCTTTCTTGTATGTCTTTCTGTTCATTAACCGTTACCTGTTCATTCCCTTTGGTGGTATTCAGGGTCCTTCTTAGGACTAGAATACAGTTGGCAGGGATTGATAGGAGACAGGGTTTACGCTGGTGGCCTGGACCTCTGTACCTTTAACAGTACCTCCAGGTTGAGGGATTAGTTAGGACCCCAGTTTAGGGTCAGCTTAGACCCTGGTCACCCTCTAGCCGGAGACAGCGTATAACGGATTCCGTTTTGACCCACTGGACATTCTGTCAGGTAAATCTATGTTATCATATATCTATGCGCATGTTATATAGTATGTTGCCCTTTTGATGTGGATTACTGACATCACATATATATATCTGCTATACAGCGTGACAACAACAGGCGGAGCGAGTCCACTGGTAAGTCCCCGTTTTTTGGGGCATATGGTTTTCATCCCCAGTTTTGTACTTTCAATGGGGGGGGTCCTTCTGGGGTTCCTGAGGAGGAGCGTTTCTCGTCGTCACTTGCTTCTGTGTGGCGAGGTGTATTGAATAATTTGAGTACGATGGGGAACCGTTACAAACGTATGGCTGATAGGAGGAGAGTTTCTGGTCCAGATCTGAATGTGAACGATCTGGTATGGTTGTCTACCAGGAATATAAAACTTAAAGTGCCCTCCTGGAAACTGGGTCCCAGATTCATCGGGCCGTACAGGATCAGTTCCATAATTAATCCTGTGGCATTTCGTCTGGAACTCCCTTCTACGTTTAAAATTCATAATGTGTTCCACAAGTCATTACTTAAAAGGTATGTGGCACCAGTCATACCATCACCTCTACCTCCTCCTCCAGTGTTGGTCAATGGTAACTTGGAATTTCAAGTATCAAAAATCATTGACTCTCGTCTGAATCGCCGGTCCCTTCAGTACTTGGTGCATTGGAAGGGGTATGGTCCGGAGGAGAGGACGTGGGTCCCTGCGTCTGATGTTAACGCAGATCGTTTGGTTCGAACCTTCCACAGAACTCACCCGGGCAGGCCTGGCCCTGAGGGTCCGGAGGCCCCTCGTAGAAGGGGGGCTACTGTCATGTGTGCATTGCCACGAAGATCGTCGCGGTTGCACATTTTGACTTCTCACAGCTGAGTTGCTGTTTCTTTGTGTTTGGCAGCTAGGGAGTTAATTCTGTCTGTGCTCGGTGCTGGGACTGGGTGCAGTTTCTCCCGGCTGCAATTGATTATTTGTTGATTGGTTTCCTTTAAATTCCTGGTTGTCTGCTTTGGGAGTTGCCAGTGAAATCCTTCATGCAGACCACAGATAGGAATGAATCTGTATAGACTTAAGTTGAGAGCTCCTTAGCTGTTTTAAGCTCAACTTGCTTAGAGTTTATTTCCCAGACCATTTATGTTCCTTCGGTGTTTGAGTGTGTATGCAAGTGAGTGCTATCCTGTCTGTCTTATATGTCTAATCTGTGTATTTAGCGGAGATCAGCCCATATCCCTTTGGTGGTAATCAGGATCCTTCTTAGGACTGATTACAGGGTTCAGGGTCTGACAGGAGACAGGGTTAGGCTGGAGACTTGGACCTCTGAACCATTATCAGTACCTCCAAGGTAAGGGATTAGTTAGGACCCCAGTGTAGGGTCAGGTTAGACCCCGGTCCTCCTCTTTCCTGTTACAGCTCATCAAGTCCTCAAGATTAACCCTGAGTTCAACTATATCGTTTCTGCACATCTAGTCCTCAAGATTAACCCTAAGTTCTGCAGAGATTGTGTCAGGTAAATCTATTTTATACTTACATTCTGATGTTGCTAAACTATATGTTGTATAGAGTGTGGTTCCTGTATAAATAGTTTACTGACATTGTATTCATATCATTAGACAGCGTGACATAGCCCTAGAATAATGGGAAAGTGGGGAGAAGAGATAAGCATAAAAGACATTTTCTCCTGATGATCTTTACCCATAAGGACCCTCAAAGGCTCTGTTTCTTGATCCACTGGTCCAGAAGTCAGTAGAGAGCCATCCACAGTCTCCATCTGTACTGGAGTAGCCTTCTTCACTGAACGTATCCCCTGTTTCAGAGCAAAGGAGATATCCATAAAATTTCCACTTGCTCCTGAGTCGATCATAGCAGAGCTAGACACCCAGACTGAGTCAACCCAGAGTTTGATGGAAAGGAAGCAATGAGAATTGTTTCTTTTACAACTCAGCTGGGACATCGCTGAGGAAACTTGAAAAATTGCAGCGTTTATACCGTCATCGTCCCCAGAACTAACAGAGTTTAAGTCCGAGAAATCAAGATCTCTTGCAGCAGATCTCTCTGGAGCCTGAGGCTCGGACATGACAGAGCTCCTCTCGCAACACTCACAGTGAATGACTGCTGCAGTAGTCTTACGAGAACGGCTGGGGCAGTTTATAATGAAGTGCCCTGACTTACCACAGTAGAAACATAGATTTTCCTTTATACGATGTTCTTTGAGTGCATCACTAACCCGTCTTTATAAAGAGTCCACCTGCATGGGTTCAGGTTCTGGTTCCCTTGTGATCCTACTCAAAGGTTCCTTAGCTGAGGAGGGAGGTAGTAAAAGATTAGTGCGATTATTTTCGAACCATCTCTCTTGTCTGCGTTCAGTCAGACGAGCATCAATACGAATACAATAGTTAATAAAGTCACCTAACGCAGTGGGAGGGTCGGCACGAGCAAGTTCATCCTTAATCAGTGGAGACAACCCTTTCCGAAAAATAGATTTCTTAGCGGAAGTGTCCCAAGTGGTATCAAGAGCCCATCTCCTGAAATCCAGGGCATATTCGGCTACTGAACGCTTACCTTGGCGCAAAGTTAACATGGCTGCTTCAGCTGTTGCACCTCGATTGGGGTCATCAAACACCTGCTCCATGGCTGAAATAAAAGCATCAAGGTGATTCAAACAATCATCCTCAGTCTCAATCAGAGGGTTTGCCCACATCAAAGCCTTATTGGTAAGCAACATGATTATAGTAAGCACTTTGGATCGTTCAGTGGGAAATTGTGAAGCATGTGCAGAGAAAAATAAATTGCATTGATTAATAAATCCCCTGAATTTCTCACGTTCACCGCCAAAACGGAAAGGAGGTAATTTGGGGATCCCAGAACTCGGGGTTATGGCAGGAGCCTGGGCTCGTTCCTCTAGAGCCTCAATCCTGGCTCGCAATTCCTGGGTAGTCTGTCCAAACACTTGCAAATTATGATTAGTGAGGTCCTGTAGGCTTGCAAAACGGGTTTTTAAAGTCTGTACATCTGAAAGGATTGTATCAGTCACTCCGCAAAGTTCCTTTATGCGGGCCTCCATCTTCCAGATCTTTTAAGGCAGAAGTGCTGGAAGGAGAAGAGGAAAGGAAAAAAAAAAAAAAAAACAATAGTGTTTACCTGTGGTAACACTGCAGAGTAAAATTTTAAGGGAATGCGCTCACCTGGAATGGTTGTGAGAAGTCACAACCACTGTCATCACATAAGGTATTTAAACGGACATCTGATATCCACAGTCACAGCAGACACGGCTTTCCCAGACCCAGCAGACACTAAACATTGGCTCCTGAATCTTGTCATGTATAGTGTACAGTTCCTATAGTGTCTTGTGCTTGGGTGCGAGGAAAACACAGGAGACATAGGTTGAAATGAAATGACTTGTATTACTTCATACAAGCATGCTGAAAAGTTCACACAGTTTGCAGGAACAGAGTCAGGAGACACAGCAGGCCAGATTAATTTCAAGCACTACAATAAATCTCCAAAGCAGGTTCAGGATCTCTTCTCTGTACCGTAATTCCTCTGCAAACATGGATTCACCAAACAGCAGGTTTCCAGAGTCCAAAGTGTTCAAAGGTTCCTCAGTAGAGAATAGCTGGAGTACAAGTTCAAGGTTTCCAGGAGTCAGGTCACAGACTGACTGAGGCTTGATTCAGGAGCACTGATTGTTCAGCTGAGGCTGCTTAAGAAGCAAGAGGGAAGAATCAGGGCGGGAACATGAAAACTGGAACTCCATATTAACTGAGGGCAAGAGCTGCAGAAAGACAGAAAGCAAAATGGCCGACGGAAAACTGGGTTTCAAGGAACATGTCAACAGAGACAAAGAACCTTACAGGTCTCCCCGGGGGGCACTGGGGTCTTTGTGAACCTTAGGGAGTAAATAGAAAGTAGGAACAATAGGGAATTCTGGTAAGAGTGCCTCTCGCATTTTATACGGAATAGCATTAGTCTCTACACCTTCATCTAGAATCTGAGCTAATTCCACCTGAAATTTATTTAGAGGAAGAGAATCTAGGCGTCGATAGCATGTACTATTGTGCAGCTGTTTAAAGGCCTCAGCTTCATACATCTCTACTGGCCAGATCACAATGTTGCCCCCCTTGTCGGCCCGCTTAATGACCACATCCTTCAAATTTCTAAGTGAGGAGATAGCCAGTCTCAATGAGCTAGACAAATTATCCTGATTAATATGTGGGTCAAGTTTACAAAGGTCTGCCCTCACTAGTTTGACAAAAATTTCCACTTGAGGGCAGGCCCACAAGGGGGGAAAAACCTGGGATCGTTGGTAGAGATGTGTAGGAATAGTGGAACTACCAGATGGAGTACTTTCTGCTGCAAGAGATTCTAAATCCCTTAAGGCCTGTAATTGTTAGAACCCTCTTGTTAGGTTTTGTTTCAGTTTGCTGGTCACATGACCTTTTTTCCCTATTTAGTCTGGCTCCGCCCTTCTGGCTTTGCTGCACTTCATTGTATTACCTACTCTTAAGCTAGCCGGGTGCTTAGGTGCCTTACTCAGTCAGTTTTGCTTGATCTTAGGATCTATAAGTAATTTGTTTTTTTTTTATTTTCCCTGCTACATTTTCTGTTAGGAGGTGTCCACCTTTTCTCCCAGTTCCTAGATCTTGTAGGGATTCCTCCCTCGCAACTATAGGTCTTCGTTCAGACTAGCTGAGGACTTTAGCGGGTCTGGTCGCAGGATCAGGTTCCCCGTTACATCGTAGGGATCCAGCTTAGTTCTATTGTAGGGACAGAATTCCCATCTTTCCTTAGTGCTTGTAGCAGATCATAACAGTAAGTCCAGCCTAAAAAAAAAAAAAAAAATCTCTAAGGAAAGATTTTCTGTTTCCATCATGGTGTCGGTTCAGGATTTGGCTCAACGCCTGCAGGGACTTTCTCTGGAGGTGGCTGAAATCCAGCAACACGTGAGTAGTTGTTCTGGAGCACATTTCGTGGAGCCAAAGGTACGTTTGCCTGATTTATTTTTTGGTGAACAACAAGATTTTTTTCTTTTAAAAATGCTTGCTTGTTGTATTTCCGTTTGAGACCCAGATCCTCTGGTGATGAATCACAGCGCATAGGGTTCATAATGTCACTTTTGCGCAAAGAACCTCAGGACTGGGCCTTTTCTCTGCAGCCTAGTGATCCATGCTTTAGATCAGTGGATAGTTTTTTTTCTGCTTTGGGGTTATTGTATGACGATCCGGATCGTGTTTCATCAGCTGAGACAGAATTGAGACGTTTGAGACAGGGATCAGGTAATGTGGAAAAATATTGTACTCACTTCCGAAGGTGGTCCACTCAGATGGGGTGGAACGATTCAGCTTTGAAAAGTTTATTTCTTGCAGGGTTAAGTGAAAGGGTTAAAGATTTGCTGATTACTTATCCTATACCTGTCAGCGGGTAAGGGGTGCTCACTTATAGAAGCGGTGGTGCCAGGAGAAAAACAATCAATAGATATCAGAGCAAAGAACTCCAACACTCAGGAATGACCAAAGCGAAAAAAGTTCAAAAATAAAGTCTTTAATTCAAGAAATAATTCAAATATGGTAGAAGGTTCAATGTGAAGACAGACGTAATCAAAAAATAAACAACGTTTCGGCTAATAGCGCCTTTATCAAGTATAGTCTGTGTTCTGTAAAACAAAAATACAGGTATAAGGGACATATCCAGAAACAACGTATAAAAAAGTAAATCAAGAACCACAGTAGTGGGAACCAAATCTCCATATGAGTATTGTTCAGTATATAGACATAGAAAACATAAGTATACATATATATTAAAGCATATATTGTAGGAGCTATAAAGAGAATTATTTTAAAGGTACATATGTATATTGTAATAATCCAGAAAAAACGCACAAGGGAATATCAACATACAAGACATATTGATACATATGACATGTAGCATATAAGCGCAGGGGATAAACTAAACAAGATGTCTAAGGCGCTAAGAGACCAAAAAGGGGCCACAGAAACAGGTGGTAAACATAGAATCCACATAGAATGGGAGCAACATAGAAAAAAAGGAAAATATATATACATATATATATGTAACAAAGTATAGGGGGGTACATTACTATTGCTGCTAGAACCCGTCACAGGAGCGGAGAGGAATTGAATCCTACAAAGAAAAAGCCCATAGTGAGGAAAAAGGAAGCTCAAATGATATTAAGAGAGGGAGATGGAATAAAGAGCGCAGTTATAAGTGAGAAAGAACCGTTACCTTATGAGGATACTGACAAGTAAAAGACAATGAAAAGCAGGCAGAAAGCCGTGCAGAGGAACGTCTGGTGTCAGGAGCGATGGTCCGCGTGTGCAGGGAATGTACTGCCACGATCGCTTCTTATACAGCGTGCATGAGTGAGAGATTAGTTCCGGGTTCAGGGGTGAGTGTGCAGGATGGAACAGCGCATGCGCGCCGCCCGAGAGACCGGAAAAAGCCGAAAAGCCGTCAGCAAAAGAGCGAGGGCAGTGAAAGAGGAGAAAGAGGTAAAGGCGCATGCGCACCGCGTGGAGAGCTAAGTGAACATGAAAATTAGTTAGAATAGAAGTGCGCATGACCAGGAAGGATGCAGTGTGGCAAGGATTCATTTCTGCTCCATAGTTCCCTATAGAAAAAAGGTAAAGGGAAAAAAATGTTACTTAATAATAACCATTATGTTATATCAGTAGAATATTGAAAAAAAAGGAAAACAACATACAGCAATAGTAACGAAAAACCCAAAATAGAGGTTAATGAATATATACAAATATACATAAGAGCCATATTGGTAAATGACCATAAATGCTGTGGCCAAAACACACCTGGAACAACAAACTTTACCTTTTTTCTTAGCTCTCCACGCGGTGCGCATGCGCCTTTACCTCTTTCTCCTCTTTCACTGCCCTCGCTCTTTTGCTGTCGGCTTTTCGGCTTTTTCCGGTCTCTCGGGCGGCGCGCATGCGCTGTTCCATCCTGCACACTCACCCCTGAACCCGGAACTAATCTCTCACTCATGCACGCTGTATAAGAAGCGATTGTGGCAGTACATTCCCTGCACACGCGGACCATCGCTCCTGACACCAGACGTTCCTCTGCACGGCTTTCTGCCTGCTTTTCATTGTCTTTTACTTGTCAGTATCCTCATAAGGTAACGGTTCTTTCTCACTTATAACTGCGCTCTTTATTCCATCTCCCTCTCTTAATATCATTTGAGCTTCCTTTTTCCTCACTATGGGCTTTTTCTTTGTAGGATTCAATTCCTCTCCGCTCCTGTGACGGGTTCTAGCAGCAATAGTAATGTACCCCCTATACTTTGTTACATATATATATATGTATATATATTTTCCTTTTTTTCTATGTTGCTCCCATTCTATGTGGATTCTATGTTTACCACCTGTTTCTGTGGCCCCTTTTTGGTCTCTTAGCGCCTTAGACATCTTGTTTAGTTTATCCCCTGCGCTTATATGCTACATGTCATATGTATCAATATGTCTTGTATGTTGATATTCCCTTGTGCGTTTTTTCTGGATTATTACAATATACATATGTACCTTTAACCCCTTAAGGACAGAGCCATTTTGCAGCTTAATGACCGGGCCAATTTTACAATTCTGACCACTGTCACTTTATGAGGTTATAACTCTGGAACGCTTTAACGAATCCCGCTGATTCTGAGATTGTTTTTTCGTGACATATTGTACTTCACGTTAGTGGTAAAATTTCTTTGATATGACTTGTGTTTATTTATGAAAAAAACGGAAATATGGCGAAAATTTAGAAAATTTAACAATTTTCAAACTTTAAATTTTTATGCCCTTAAATCAGAGAGATATGTCACACAAATTTCTTAATAAATAACATTTCCCACATGTCTACTTTACATCAGCACAATTTTGGGACCAAAATTTTTTTTGTTACGAAGTTATAAGGGTTAAAAGTTGACCAGCGATTTCTCATTTTTACAACACCATTTTTTTTTTAGGGACCACATCACATTTGAAGTCACTTTGAGGGTCTATATGATAGAAAATACCCAAAAGTGACACCATTCTAAAAACTGCACCCCTCAAGGTGCTCAAAACCACATTCAAGAAGTTTATTAACCCTTCAAGTGCTTCACAGGAGCTGAAGCAATGTGGAAGGAAAAAATTGACATTTAACTTTTTTTGCAAAAGCTTTACTTCGGAACCAAGTTTTTTTATTTTCACAAGTGTTAAAAGAAAAAATGAACCACAAAATTTGTTGTGCAATTTCTTCTGAATACTTCGATACCCATATGTGGGGGTAAACCACTTTTTGGGCGCGTGGCAGAGGTCGCAAGGGAAGGAGCGCCGTTTGACTTTTTCAACGCAGAATTGGCTGAATGCCATGTCGCGTTTAGATAGCCCCTGATGTGCCTAAACAGTGGAAACACCCCACAAGTGACCCCATTTTGGATACAAGACCCCTTAAGGAACTTATCTAGATGTGTGGTGAGAACTTTGAACCTCCAAGTGCTTCACACAAGTTTATAACCTAGAGCCGTGAAAAAAAAAAAAAAATTTTTCCACAAAAATGATCTTTTCACCCCAATTTTTAATTTCCCAACGGTAATAAGACCGCAAAAGTTTTTGTGCAATTTGTCCTGAGCATGCTGATACCCCATATGTGGGGGTAAACCACTTTTTGGGCGCACAGCAGAGGTCGCAAGGGAAGGAGCGCTGTTTGACTTTTTCAACGCAGAATTGGCTGGATGCCATGTCGCGTTTAGAGAGCCCCTGATGTGCCTAAACAGTGGAAACCCCCAACAAGTGACCCCATTTTGGAAACTAGACCCCCTAAGGAACTTATCTAGATGTGTGGTGAGCACTTTGAACCTCCAAGTGATTCACACAAGTTTATAACGTAGAGCCGTGAAAATAAAAAATCATATTTTTTCCACAAAAATGATCTTTTCACCCCAATTTTTATTTTCCCAAGGGTAACAAGACCCCAAAAGTTTTTGTGCAATTTGTCCTGAGCATGCCGATACCCCATATGTTGGGGTAAACCACTTTTTGGGCGCACGGCAGAGGTCGCAAGGGAAGGAGCTCCGTTTGACTTTTTCAACGCGGAATTGGCTGGACGCCATGTCGCATTTGTAGAGGCCCTGATGTGTCTAAACAGTGGAAACCCCCCACAAGTGACCCCATTTTGGAAACTAGACCCCCTAAGGAACTTATCTAGATGTGTGGTGAGCACTTTGAAGCCCCAAGTGCTTCACAGAAGTTTATAACGCCCGGGCGTGAAAATAAAAAATCATATTTTTTCCACAAACCTGATCGTTTAGTCCCCAATTTTTTATTTTCACAAGGGTAACAGGAGAAATTGGACAACAAAAGTTGTTTTACAATTTGTCCTGAGTATGCTGATACCCCATATATGGGGGGGACCACTGTTTGGGCGCACGGCAGGGCTTGGAATGGAAGCAGCACCGTTTGACTTTTTCAAACCAAAATTGGCTGGAATTGAGATTGGACACCATGTCGCGTTTGGAGAGCCCCTGATGCGCCTAAACAGTGGAAACCCCCCACAAGTAACACCATTTTGGAAACTAGACCACCTATGGAACTTATCTAGATCTGCTGTGAGCACTTTGAACCCCCAAGTGTTTCACAAAAGTTTATAATGCCTGGGTGTGAAAAAAAAAAAAAAACAATTTTCCACAAAAATGATTTTTTAGTCCCAAATTTTTGATTTTTCACAAGGAAATTGGACCCCAAAAGTTGTTGTCCAATTTGTCCTGAGTACGCTGATACCAAATATGTGGGGGGGGGAAAACTGTTTTGGCGCACAGCAGGGCTTGGAAAGGAAGTAATAACGTTTTGGAATGCAGACGGTGGGGGTCATGTTCCGTTTGCAGTGCCCCAGATGAGCCTAAACAGTGGAAAACCCCCACAAGTGACCCCATTTTGGAAACTAGACCCCATAAGGAACTTATCTAGATCTGTGGTGAGCACTTTGAACCTCCAAGTGTTTCACAAAAGTTTATAATGCCTGGGTGTGAAAAAAAAAATCAATTTTCCACAAAAATGATTTTTTAGTCCCAAATTTTTGATTTTTCACAAGGAAATTGGACCCCAAAAGTTGTTGTCCAATTTGTCCTGAGTACGCTGATACCAAATATGTGGGGGGGGAACTGTTTTGGTGCACAGCAGGGCAAGCCCTGTTGGTGGGGGTCATGTTCCGTTTGCAGTGCCCCAGATGAGCCTAAACAGTGGAAACCCCCCACAAGTGACCCCATTTTGGAAACTAGACCCCTTAAGGAGCTTATTTAGATGTGTGGTGAGCACTTTGAACCCCCTAGTGCTTCACAGAAATTTATAAACGCAGAGCCGTGAAAATGAAAAATCATTTTTTTTCTCAAAAATGATTTTTTTAGCCAGCTATTTTTTATTTTCCCAAGGGTAATCGGAGAAATTAGAACCCCAAAATTGGTGTGCAATTTGTCCTGAGTACGCTGATACCCCATATGTTGGGGTAAACCACTGTTTGGGCGCACGGCAGGGCTCGGAAGGGAGGGAGCGCCATTTGACTTTTTGAACGCCACATCGTGTTTGGAGACCCCCTGATGTGCCTAAATAGTGGAAATCCCTCAATTCTAGCTCCAACCCTAATCCCAACACACCCCTAACCCTAATCCCAACCCTAATCCTAACCTAAATCCCAACCCTAATTCCAACCCTAATTGTAACCCTAACCTTAATTATAACCTTAATTATAACCCTAACCCTAATTGTAACCCTAACCCTAATTCTAACCCTAATTATAACCCTAACCCTAAGGCTAGGTTCATTTTGCGTTTTACCAGCCCGTTCAACACATAGCGTTGACGGGCTGGTAATGGTATAGCATAACGCGATCGCATTATGCTATACCCGCTAGCGCAGAGGAATCAGCAGATGATTCATCTGCGCTAGCGGTGACGGAGCCCAAACGCTGCAGCCCGCGTCCGAGGCTCCGTCACTGAATGATGGCACGTCGCAAACGCATGCCGCTTTACGGCATGCGTCGCGATGCGCCCTCAAATGGGGGTGAATGGCAGCGTTAACGGACTGCGTTACACCGCGTTATACCGCGGTGTAACGCAGTCCGTCTAACGGACTGCCATAACGCAGTATGAACCCAGCCTAACCCTAACGCTAATTATAACCCTTACCCTAAGGCTGCTTTCACACTTCCGGCGGGCGCCTGTCGGCGCCCCCGGCATTTTGCCGCAGCGCCGCATCAGAAATCCTGATGCGCCGCCGGCGGCCGCATGCGGTTTTTTGCCGGATGGTTTCTGATGCCCGGAGACTTCAGAAACCATCCGGCAAAAACAAAAAACGTTACATGCAGCGTTTTGTCCGGCCGCCGCAATGTACATTTGCGCCGCATCCGGACAAAACCGCATGCAACGCATTGACATGCGGCGCCATCCGGCGCTAATGCAAGTCAATGCAAAAAAAACGCATGCGGCGCATCAGATTTTCTGATGCGGCGCTGCGGCTAAATGCCGGGGGCGCCGTCAGGCGCACACCGGATGTGTGAAACCAGCCTAATGCTAACCCTAACCCTAATTATAACCTTAACCCTAATTATAACCCTAACCCTAATTATAACCCTAACCCTAACAGAAAAATGAAAATAAATATAATTTCTACTTTTTATTATATGTCCCTAACTAAGGGGGTGATAAATGGGGGGGTTATGTACTGTTTTTTTTATTTTGATCACTGTGATAGTTTATCACAGTGATCAAAATGTACTTTTATGAGAATGAATGAAAAAAAATTTGAATCTGCCGCCAAAGCAGATCGGCGGGCGCACTGCTCATGCGCCCGCCATTTTTTTTTTGCAGGGAGAAGAAGCCGGGATCCTGGGGCCTGCGGGAGGACGGAGGACACCGGTAAGTATATGGGGGGGGCGATCGGGGACCGGGGGACCCTCATTTTCTCCCCTCTGATGTGCAATCACATCAGAGGGGAGAGAAATCATTTTTTTTTTTTTTTTTGCTATCGCGGCTATGCTTGCATAGCCGCGATCGCAACACCGGGATCGGTGAATACCGACCCGGATCATGTTCTCTGGGGTCTCGGCTACCCCCGGTAGCCGAGACCCCAGAGAATATTTGCCCATCCCCCCACCAGCACAGCGGCACATAGCGGCGGGCGCACTGGGCATGCGCCCGCCATTGTCTTAACGGCGCCGGCACCGGGGGACACCGGAGGGCCCGGGGGCCACATGGATCTTATTGGGGGCCACATGGGGGTCCTGGGGACCCTTTTTCTCTGTCCTCTGATGTCCGATGACATCAGAGGACAGAGAAATTAAATGGCACAACTTTTTTTTATTTTTTTTGTTGCGGTCGCCGTTATAGGGTTAATAACGGCGATCGCAACATCGGTGTCGGTAAAAACCGACCCGATTCATGTTCTCTGGGGTCTCGGCTACCCCCGGTAGCCGAGACCCCGGGAAAATGCGCCTCTGGGGGGCGCTATTCACTTTTTCCACAGCGCCGTTAATTAACGGCGCTGTGGTTTAAGTACCCTTAATGACCGCCGTTAAAAGGCGTATCGGCGGTCGTTAAGGGGTTAAAATAATTCTCTTTATAGCTCCTACAATATATGCTTTAATATATATGTATACTTATGTTTTCTATGTCTATATACTGAACAATACTCATATGGAGATTTGGTTCCCACTACTGCGGTTCTTGATTTACTTTTTTATACGTTGTTTCTGGATATGTCCCTTATACCTGTATTTTTGTTTTACAGAACACAGACTATACTTGATAAAGGCGCTATTAGCCGAAACGTTGTTTATTTTTTGATTACGTCTGTCTTCACATTGAACCTTCTACCATATTTGAATTATTTCTTGAATTAAAGACTTTATTTTTGAACTTTTTTCGCTTTGGTCATTCCTGAGTGCAGGAGTTCTTTGCTCTGATATCTATTGATTGTTTTTCTCCTGGCACCACCGCTTCTATAAGTGAGCACCCCTTACCCGCTGACTAGTTTATACCATTTATTGGGTGTTGCTCCTTTTTTATTTTTTCATGTCTTTTAATACCCTGTCATTCAACCAGGATGAGGTCTCTTCAATCATTTCACAGATCACTACGCCAGGGACTTTTCTGCACACTCCAGCAGAGGAGCTAAGGAGTAAGGATCTTGAAAGGGATCTACGGAAGTTCACGACATTGGAGTTACACTGCATTACCTTGGCTGAATATCACCGGGTTCAGCGCATCCCCCGAGGCCTCAGGGTTTCTCTTAGACCTACATTGTTTCATGACAACCAAGAATTTTGTTCAAAGTTTGAAGCTGTACTCAATAAATGTTCTATGGACTTAATGATTCTTACTATTGATTTTCTGCAGAAAGAAATCTCTGAATTGAAGAAAGGCATTACCGCTACCGAACAACAACTCATCAATACGTCCTCCTCTGAGGACTTCAAGAAGCTAAAAGAAAAATTGGATAAGTCCATTTCTGAATTTTGTGTTAACCTTGAGGGTAAGAAAAGGAGTAAGTTCTTAAGGGACACTGAGGATTATAGAAACAACCAAGTTTACCGATGGCACAGTACAGGCTCCTTCAGATATCGACGATTCCAACGTCGTGGTTACAGTCCCGCCTCTACCAGCTCGGACAGCGATTTCGGTCCTTCAGGCTCTTCTTTTTTAGGACAACGCCACACTCGATCTTACAGAGGAAAACGAGGCGGGGCGGAGGCAACACAGGCAGCGGGGACAGTCATATGGATCAGCACAAGATGACAACCCGGTCACAGGTATGGACACCACAAATATCGTCTATAACATCTCGTCACAATGTCTCTCCCCTGCTGAGGTTTCGTTGTTACAAAAAGGACTGACATTTTGCCCCGTCCCACGCTTCAACACTTTCCTACTGGAACAAGAATTATCTCGTTTTTTTCGGACACTGAGACTTAAAGCTCATTTTTCAACTCTTGCCGTAGGTAACCTTACGAGTAATACTGCATTGGGTCCTTCATTTTCATTACGCTCGCTGGATCTTAGAGTCCCTAGCTCTTTTCAGCCTCCACGTATATATCACCCTATCGAGACATTTATTGATTTGGTCAAAAAGGACATGGCAGTGGTGCTTGACTTTATCAAGAAAGGCAATATGAGAATTAAAAATAATTTGACTACTGAAGAGTACAGGTCTTTAGCTACCCTCAAGTCTAACAAAAACCTTGTGATTAAACCAGCTGACAAGGAGGGCTCTATAGTGGTTCTAGATCGTTCATACGATCTAGAAGAAATCATGACACAACTGTCGGATTCCGAGACTTATTTACCTGTAGCTAACAATCCCTCCTTTGATATAGCCCGGGACATAAGAACACTTATTGACCGATATATACATCTGGGTACTATTGATAGCAAACTGGGCGACTTCCTAATCAATTCACATCCTGTGGTTCCGGTTTTTTACACGTTACCAAAGATTCATAAGAATCTTTATCGACCGCCTGGCAGACCCATTGTCGCCTCGACCAATTCTGTCCTTTCACCCTTGGCTATAACTATGGAAAGAATTTTGTCCCCCTTGATCCCTATGATCAGGTCCTTCTTAAAAGACACTTCACATTTTCTTCACACTCTTAAGGAGTTGGGCCAGGTACCTACCAACTCCTTGTTGGTTACCATGGACGTAAATAGTCTCTATACCAGCATTCGACACTATGATGGCATCAGATCGGTCGACAAATTTCTTCAGGCCCACACTACTTTCACCACTGACCAAATCCAATTCTGTAATGACCTACTAAACCTAATTTTGACCAAAAACTTCTTCTTATTTGGTGATCAATTCTACATGCAATTGAGGGGACTGCAATGGGGTCTAATATGGCTCCGCCTTATGCTAATATATTCATGGATGACTTTGAAAATTCTTATGTATATCCACATACCCTATTCACATCTCATGTCATCTATTGGAAACGCTATATTGACGATGTTTTTCTTATTTGGACAGGGGGGGTGGACAACCTACTGAATTTTCACAATGAGCTTAATTCATGTGTGACTGGATTGACGTTCTCAATCCAGTATGACCCTAAGACGATCAATTTTCTGGATACCTTAATTACCTTGAAAGAGAATGGTGGTATTGACACCGATATCTATACCAAACCCACGGACAAAAACAGTCTACTGTTGTACTCCAGTTGTCATCCTTTGCATACTAGGAATTCTTTACCTATATCCCAACACTGCCGTATAGATAGGATCGTATCCGATCCCGCTCTTTGCAATCGCAGGCATAAAGAAATGGATGCAAAATTCAGGAATAGGGGTTATCCTCCTACCCCTTCAACTACTTTACGTGGTTCACACGTTAGACAGGATAAACCGCCTACCAGTATTAGGCTTCCATTCGTGAGGACTTATCACCCATACAATTTTCGCATTAACAAGTGCCTGTTTAAACATTGGGGAATCCTTCGGGACTCATATCCCAATGTCCCTGAATTCAGGAACGTTCCTATGGTTTGCAATAAAAGGAGCTCTAACATCAAGAATCACGTGGTTAGAGCTGACATAGGTTCTCTTAAGAAAGATCAGATTCAAAGGGTCATTTCCACACCTCGCAAGGGGACTTTCCCATGTTTGGGGTGTTTGCAATGCTCTCATGTTATTAAAGGAGATTCGTTCTCACATCCTCGGTCAGGACGTAGATTCCCCATTAATGAATTTTTTACTTGCAACTCGTCCTTTGTTGTATATTTCATAAAGTGCCCCTGTGGGTTAGGTTATGTCGGCGAAACTACTCAACATGTACGAGATCGAATCTCGCAACATAAGTCGACCATTAGGTGCGGTCGCACCTGTCTCCCCATTCCGGCACACTTTCTACAATACCATCACAATATATCTCAACTTAAATTTCAGATCATTGATCATGTCCCCCCCCCAGACGAGGGGGAGATAGGGTCAAGCGTCTCAAGGAACGCGAGGCGTTCTGGATTCACACTCTCCAGTCTCTGGCCCCCCTGGGTCTCAACATTATTATGACTATTCCTGATATTCTATTAGCCCAATTGGCATATAGGCTTGCCCATGTTTTTTTATATACATAGATACTTAGCCATTTATGTTAGTCCCAGCTTGTTGTTCCAGGTGTGTTTTGGCCACAGCATTTATGGTCATTTACCAATATGGCTCTTATGTATATTTGTATATATTCATTAACCTCTATTTTGGGTTTTTCGTTACTATTGCTGTATGTTGTTTTCCTTTTTTTTCAATATTCTACTGATATAACATAATGGTTATTATTAAGTAACATTTTTTTCCCTTTACCTTTTTTCTATAGGGAACTATGGAGCAGAAATGAATCCTTGCCACTGTCAAGATCCCGTCTGGGTTGGAGCCGATGTTACTGCAAACACTAGGGGAAGCAGAGGCAGGTAGCGTAGTCAGATGGAAGCCGGAGGTCGGTACACAGGAAAGCAGTGTTGGTAGCAATGGATCAGGCGGATAACGTAGTCAGGTGGCAGCCGGAGGTCGGTACACAGGAAAGGCAGTTCGGTAACAGAGGAGCAGGCAGATAACGTAGTCAGGTGGCAGCCGGAGGTCGGTACACAGGAGAGCAGTGTTTGTAGCAATGGATCAGGCGGAGAGCGTAGTCAGAAGGCAGGCCGAGGTCGGTTCACAGGAGAGCAGTGTTTGTAGCAATGGATCAGGCGGAGAGCGTAGTCAGAAGGCAGGCCGAGGTCGGTTCACAGGAGAGCAGTGTTTGTAGCAATGGATCAGCAGGAAACGCTTGACTAAAGGCTTGGAGCTCAATAATCTCGCAATGACACACCCACAGGGCCAGGTTTATATAGGGTGTGTAATTGGCAATCAGAGGCCCAATCAAGAGAGCACTAGGTGTAGCCAATCAGGAAGAACAGTCAATGGTATCTGGGTTCAGCAAGGAACTTTGCAGCCAGCAGAATAGCTCAGATGGTAGAGCTGCTGGCCAGTAGACAAAGAGGTACTGGGTTCGACTCCTGACAGTACTCCCCTCCTTCCAGGATGGCCTCTGGACATCTCAGGAGCTGGCTTATCCGGGTACCTCTGATGAAAGGCTCTTGTTAGTCTAGGAGCATGGACGTTGTCCCTTGGTTCCCATGAATTTTCCTCTGGTCCGTAACCCTTCCACTGCACCAGATACTGCAGTTTACCTCTGAATTTTCGGGAGTCCAGAATCTTATCCACAATGTATTCTTCTTCACCACGGATCCTTTCTGGTGGAGGAGGTGGCTGAATTCTTCCTGGAAACGGGTTTTCACAGAAGGGTTTGAGCAAGGATATGTGAAACACTGGATGAATCTTTAGATTGTTGGGAAGTTTTAAATGAAAAGCAACCTGGTTAATTTTTGCAGAAATTTGAAAAGGTCCAATGAATTTCTGACCCAATTTGGAGGATGGCACATGTGTCTTAAGGTTTTTAGTGGACAGCCAAACTTTGTCTCCAACCTGAAGAGCAGGGGGCACTCTCCGATGTTTATCTGCTGCTTCCTTATATACTTCCTGGGTCTTGAGTAATATCTCTGATAATTCCTTCTGGGATTCCTGTAATTTTGCAAGCCTGTCATTTACAGCAGGAATGGGAGTGTTCACTGGCAGATTAGGGATAAATACTGGATGTACTCCATAATTAGCAAAAAATGGGGTTTGAGATGTAGCGCTATGTATGGAGTTGTTGTAGGCAAACTCTGCTGTTGGTAAATAGTCCACCCAGTCATCCTGAAGATAGGAAATGAAGCAACGGAGGTATTGCTCCAAAGTCTGGTTCGTTCTCTCCGTCTGGCCATTGGACTGAGGATGGAAAGCGGTAGAAAGATTCACCGTGACTCCCAAGGCTGTACAGAAACTCTTCCAAAATTTTGACGTAAACTGAACGCCTCTGTCAGACACCACGCTGTCAGGAATTCCATGTAACCTGAATACCTCTTTGATTATCAGTTCTGCAGTTTTTTCAGCAGTAGGAATTCCTTCAGTTGGAATAAAGTGGGCCATTTTTGTGAGTCGGTCCACTATGACAAGGATGACGGTCATCTGTTTGGAAGGGGGTAGTTCCACAATAAAATCCATGGAAATAGATCCCCAAGGCCTGGATGGAACTGGAAGTGGTTGCAAGAGTCCTAGAGGAGACGATCGTGGGGTCTTGTTTCGTGCGCATGTTAAACAGGTTGAAACATATTTCCTCACGTCCTTCCTACAATTAGGCCACCAAAAGAAACGAAGTAGTAAGTCTTGTGTTTTTGCAACTCCAGGATGTCCTGCCAGTTTAGAATCATGGACACTTTTGAGGACTTCAAGGCGAGAAGATTCAGGTACATATATTTTGTGTTTCTGCATCCAAAACCCCTCTTTGAATGAAAGATCGACGTCTTCCGAAGGATGGTTAAGGAAAGAGTCCTCTTGATATCCATCTTTAATTCTATTACATAGTCCTCTAGAGTGCAATATTCCCAAAAAATTTTTAGGGCCTAGAATTGTATCGTCATTACTAGACCTCTCCTGAGGTTCCGAACACATCCTGGACAGGGCGTCAGCCTTGCCATTTCTTGAACCAGGCCGGTAAGAAATTATAAAATTGAATCTTGAGAAAAATAAGGCCCATCGTGCTTGTCTTGCAGACAATCTTTTTGCTGTACGGAGGAATTCAAGATTCTTGTGGTCCGTGAGGACAGTCACAGGGTGATTGGCACCTTCCAAAAGATGTCTCCATTCGGAGAAGGCAACTTTAATGGCTAACAGTTCTTTATTACCGATGTCGTAGTTCTTTTCTGCAGATGACATGGTGTGGGAAAGAAACGCACATGGGTGAAGTTGCATTTTCTCCCCAACTCGCTGAGACAGAATGGCTCCTACTGCAGAGTCCGAGGCGTCCACTTCGACAGTAAATGGCAATTCAGGATTTGGGTGTACTAACAATGGAGCAGACGTAAAAAGAGTTTTCAATTTGTCAAAAGCCTCCTGTGCCTCCGGAGACCAGAAAAATGCTTTGGTCTTTTTTGTTAGTGTAGTAATTGGTAGTATGATCCGTGAAAAGTTCTTTATAAATTTTCGGTAAAAATTTGCAAATCCTATGAAACGCTGGACGTCTTTTAAATTTCTTGGAACAGGCCAGTCCACTACAGCATTGATTTTGCCGGGATCCATGCTCAGACCTTCTGGGGAGATGATATATCCCAGAAATTGGATACTGGTTTGTTCAAACTCACATTTTTCAAGTTTAATGTAAAGATGGTTCTCCTGTAGTCGTTCCAAGACTAACTGGACGTGCCTGCGATGCTCTTCCAAGGTGTCTGAAAATATAAGAATGTCATCGAGATAAGCCACAACGAATTGGTCCAAGAAATCTCGAAATACATCATTAATAAAATGTTGAAAGGTGGCTGGGGCATTGCTAAGACCAAAGGTCATAACCAGAGATTCAAAATGTCCATATCTCGTTCTGAAGGCGGTCTTCCACTCATCTCCTGGGCGAATCCGTATGAGGTTGTAAGCCCCTCTAAGATCCAGCTTCGTAAAGATTTTCGCAGAACGGAGTCTCTCAAATAGTTCAGGAATCAAGGGTAGCGGGTAGCGATTCTTGACAGTGATATTATTCATCTCTCTGTAGTCAATACATGGCCGCAGAGTGGAGTCTTTCTTTCAACAAAGAACAGGGGTGCCCCAGCTGGAGATGTGGAAGGTCGAATAAAGCCTTTCTCTAAATTTTCATCCAGGAACTTTCTTAATACCTTCAATTCAGGTTCGGAAAGATTGTAAATCCGTCCAAATGGAATGGTTGCTCCTGGCAGCAATTCAATGGGACAGTCGTAAGGACGGTGAGGAGGTAATTGATCTGCTTTCTTCTTACTGCAGACATCAGAGAACTGCTGATATTGAGGTGGTAGTTTCTCTTCCTTCTCATGCGAAATCTCAGAGATTTGGACTTGTTGGAGAACAGGGGGTTCCTTATGACAATTATTCTTACAGTAGTCAGATGGAAAGGTGATGGTCCTTGATGCCCAGTTGATAGAAGGGTTATGGACTGAAAACCAGGGGATCCCTAGAATAACCGGAAATTTCGGAGATGAGATAAGGTGGAAACTGACAGCTTCATGATGATCCGGTTCGATACAAATCTCCAGTTCGATTGTCTCATGCGTGACAGGTCCAGAAGACAAGGGTGATCCATCCACCGTTTCCATTTCAATTGGTGTGGATTTGGTCCTACTGGAAATATTATTATCACGTGTAAATTTTAAGTCCATAAAATTCCCTCCTGCTCCCGAATCCAACAGGGCAGAGCATTGTATTTTTTGGGTGCCCATTACAATCTGAATGGGGATTACAAAATGAGATGATGTAGTATGTATTTTGTCTATTTCTGGCGTTACTGATGAGATAGTCTGCAAGATGGAATCCGACTGCTGAGAAAGGTCCATATTGCTGGCAGACCTGTTGTTGGTAAAGGCTATAGTCCTTTTGTTAGGACAGTTGATGGCATAGTGTCCAGGGTCCCCACAATAGAGGCAGAGATGTTCTGCACGTCGCCTCTCCTTCTCCTGTGCAGAGAGTGGTCTTCGGATGACGTCGATCTGCATCGGTTCAGACACGCCTTGCGTCTTTTCTTGGTGGTCCGATGCTGAAAATGAGAAGCCAGGGCTATTCCCAAGTGCTCGCAGTCTCTCCTTTCTCCTTTCAGTAAGTCTCTGGTCAATCCGGATACATAGTTGAATAAAGTCCTCCAACTGGTCAGGGGTCTCAACCCTGGCAAGCTCGTCTTTCACTGGTTCTGATAACCCTCGTCGAAATTGACTTCTCTGGGCCGCTGGATTCCAGGTGGTGTCGGCCACCCAGCGACGGAACTCCGATGTGTATTCCGCAACAGAGCGACGTCCTTGGCGCAAATTATGTAATTTGGTTTCTGCTGTGGCACAGCGGTTTGGGTCATCAAAAACTTGATTCATAGCTGCGGTGAAGGCTTCCAGGTCATTAAGGAGGTCATAGTCCTTTTCTACATAAGGTGAAGCCCAAGCAAGAGCTTCATCCGTCAGGAGATTTATCATGAAAAAAACTTTCTTCCTCTCACTGGTAAAGGGAGCAGGTTGCATCTGGAAGTATATGCGGCATTGATTGAGGAATCCTCGGTACTGCTTGCGATCCCCACTGAACTTTGCAGGCAGCGGCAGCCGCGCGTTTGATTCGGACCCTGAATTGCGCACGTCCAGAAGTTGTTTTTGTAGCTCAATTACTTCCTGTTGTATCGCCGTGAAATCAGTTTGTAACTTGGCATATTTTCCTTGAGAGTCAGTACAAAAACTTTGAAGCTCCGTAACTTGCCGTCTCAGGGTGTTCACAGCGGACTCCATTTTGGCGCGAGATTATTCTGTCAAGATCCCGTCTGGGTTGGAGCCGATGTTACTGCAAACACTAGGGGAAGCAGAGGCAGGTAGCGTAGTCAGATGGCAGCCGGAGGTCGGTACACAGGAAAGCAGTGTTGGTAGCAATGGATCAGGCGGATAACGTAGTCAGGTGGCAGCCGGAGGTCGGTACACAGGAAAGGCAGTTCGGTAACAGAGGAGCAGGCAGATAACGTAGTCAGGTGGCAGCCGGAGGTCGGTACACAGGAGAGCAGTGTTTGTAGCAATGGATCAGGCGGAGAGCGTAGTCAGAAGGCAGGCCGAGGTCGGTTCACAGGAGAGCAGTGTTTGTAGCAATGGATCAGGCGGAGAGCGTAGTCAGAAGGCAGGCCGAGGTCGGTTCACAGGAGAGCAGTGTTTGTAGCAATGGATCAGCAGGAAACGCTTGACTAAAGGCTTGGAGCTCAATAATCTCGCAATGACACACCCACAGGGCCAGGTTTATATAGGGTGTGTAATTGGCAATCAGAGGCCCAATCAAGAGAGCACTAGGTGTAGCCAATCAGGAAGAACAGTCAATGGTATCTGGGTTCAGCAAGGAACTTTGCAGCCAGCAGAATAGCTCAGATGGTAGAGCTGCTGGCCAGTAGACAAAGAGGTACTGGGTTCGACTCCTGACAGCCACACTGCATCCTTCCTGGTCATGCGCACTTCTATTCTAACTAATTTTCATGTTCACTTAGCTCTCCACGCGGTGCGCATGCGCCTTTACCTCTTTCTCCTCTTTCACTGCCCTCGCTCTTTTGCTGTCGGCTTTTCGGCTTTTTCCGGTCTCTCGGGCGGCGCGCATGCGCTGTTCCATCCTGCACACTCACCCCTGAACCCGGAACTAATCTCTCACTCATGCACGCTGTATAAGAAGCGATCGTGGCAGTACATTCCCTGCACACGCGGACCATCGCTCCTGACACCAGACGTTCCTCTGCACGGCTTTCTGCCTGCTTTTCATTGTCTTTTACTTGTCAGTATCCTCATAAGGTAACGGTTCTTTCTCACTTATAACTGCGCTCTTTATTCCATCTCCCTCTCTTAATATCATTTGAGCTTCCTTTTTCCTCACTATGGGCTTTTTCTTTGTAGGATTCAATTCCTCTCCGCTCCTGTGACGGGTTCTAGCAGCAATAGTAATGTACCCCCCTATACTTTGTTACATATATATATGTATATATATTTTCCTTTTTTTCTATGTTGCTCCCATTCTATGTGGATTCTATGTTTACCACCTGTTTCTGTGGCCCCTTTTTGGTCTCTTAGCGCCTTAGACATCTTGTTTAGTTTATCCCCTGCGCTTATATGCTACATGTCATATGTATCAATATGTCTTGTATGTTGATATTCCCTTGTGCGTTTTTTCTGGATTATTACAATATACATATGTACCTTTAAAATAATTCTCTTTATAGCTCCTACAATATATGCTTTAATATATATGTATACTTATGTTTTCTATGTCTATATACTGAACAATACTCATATGGAGATTTGGTTCCCACTACTGTGGTTCTTGATTTACTTTTTTATACGTTGTTTCTGGATATGTCCCTTATACCTGTATTTTTGTTTTACAGAACACAGACTATACTTGATAAAGGCGCTATTAGCCGAAACGTTGTTTATTTTTTGATTACGTCTGTCTTCACATTGAACCTTCTACCATATTTGAATTATTTCTTGAATTAAAGACTTTATTTTTGAACTTTTTTCGCTTTGGTCATTCCTGAGTGCAGGAGTTCTTTGCTCTGTTATCCTATACCTGGTAACTTGCAAGAGGCTATGCAATTAGCCATACGGGTGGATAGGAGACTGCGTGCAAGGGTTAATGAGAGTAAATCTGTATTGTCATCTCCAAGTTTGGAAAGGGACTGTACTGACATTGCAGAGCCGATAGAAATTGGAGCAATGACACCTCACTCTCGGGAAAAAGACCATAGATTTGCGGAGGGCTTGTGTTTCTATTGTGGCAAATCTGGGCATTTTATTAAGAACTGTGCGCTTCGAATGAATAAAGAGAAAAAAAAAATGAGGTCAGTTTCGCCCGCATAGCTTGTTTAAACAATAAAGGTGTCTTTCTTTTTGCTACCACTGCTGGTGAGGAGGAATTAATGGAGTTTCGGGTATTTGTGGATTGTGGTTCAACTCTCAATGTGATTGATGGGAAATTTTTGGAAAAACTAAAATTAAAACTAAAACTTCTATCTTCTCCTATTAATGTGGTGTCTGTGGATGGTTCTCACTTGAAAAATGTTACTCACCATATCTGTGAATTTCCTCTTACTATTAATGGTGTTCATCAAGAGAATTTGGATTTGGTAGTTTTGAATAATTTGCCCTCACCGGTGATTTTGGGGTTACCCTGGTTAAAATTGCACAATCCGGTACTGGATTGGTCTACCAATGAAATTAAGTCCTGGAGTCCTAATTGTTATGACAAGTGTTGTAACGGGCGTATTGCTGCTGTAGTTAAGGGGGAGTTACCTGTACCTATTCAGGATTTTTGGAAAGTTTTTTCTGATAAAGAATCGCAGGTATTGCCTCCTCATAGAGATTATGATTGTGCAATTGAATTTGTCCCTGGAGCGACTCTTCCTAAAAGTCGTTTATTTAATTTGACTATTCCTGAGAGAAAGGCTTTGGAGGAATACATACAGACAAGCTTGGCCGCCGGTCACATTAGGCCTTCCAAGTCTCCTGTGGCGGTTGGATTTTTTTTTGTTAAAAAAAGGACGGCGGTTTACGGCCTTGTCTAGACTTTCGTGAGATTAATAAGATTACTGTACGCAATCCTTACCCACTGCCATTGATTCCTGATTTGTTTAATCAGTTAGTGGGGGCCAAGTGGTTCTCGAAAATTGATCTCCGAGGGGCATACAATTTGTTGCGCATGAAGGAGGGGGATGAATGGAAGACTGCGTTTAACACTCCACTGGGTCATTTTGAGAATCTGGTCATGCCTTTTGGGCTTTCCAGTGCTCCGGCATTTTTTCAGAATCTTATTAATGACATCCTTAGACCTTTGATCGGCAGAAGTGTGGTTGTGTATTTGGATGACATTTTGATTTATTCACTGGATTTGGAGTCTCATTGGAGGAGTGTGCGTGAAGTATTACAGTTACTGAGTGATAATTCACTTTTTGCCAAACTAGAAAAATGTGAGTTCGCTGTACAGAGACTTAGTTTTTTGGGCTACATTGTCTCCAGTGAAGGTTTGAGATGGACCCGGTGAAAGTACAAGCTGTGCAGGAATGGCCTAGGCCTATTGGTGTGAAATCAATACAAAGGTTTTTGGGGTTCGCCAATTATTATAGAAAATTCATAAAAAAAATTTCTGTGATTGCCAAACCTCTGACCGATCTCACCAGGAAAGGTGCTGATGCGGTTCAGTGGACTACTGAGGCCATTGAGGCTTTTGTGTTGCTAAAGGAGAAGTTCAGCTCTGCTCCCATCCTTACGCAGCCTGATGTGACTAAACCATTTTTGGTTGAGGCTGATGCTTCTTCTGTGGGGGTCGGCGCGGTGTTGTCTCAGACAAAGACTGATGGAGTACATCCCTGTGCTTTTTTTTCAAAGAAATTTTCAGAGTCTGAACTAAATTATGATATCGGTAATCGGGAATTGTTGGCAATTAAACTCGCATTTGAACACTGCGTCATTTTTTGGAGGGAGCGGAATTTCCCGTTCAAGTCTTCACCGATCATAAAAATCTGATCTACCTTGATGCTGCCAAACGCTTGAATGCCCGTCAGGCTAGGTGGGCACTGTTTTTCTCACGGTTTAATTTTACCGTTACTTACATCCCAGGTACTAAAAATGTTAAAGCTGATGCTTTGTCTCGCAGCTTTTCTCCTATGGTGGGTACTGAGGAGGAGGAGAACATCTTGCAAGAGGGGGTTGTTATTGCTGTTTTGGACTCCGTGTTGGAAGATGAGATTCTTAACACTAGGACTACTGGACTCGTGACCCCGCCTAGAACTACTGAAAGGAGTCATTTTGACTCCTTGCTTGTTTTCGTTTATTTTTAGAGTTTCATTTGTGGTTATTTATTAATAATTATATTTTTTGTAATGTATTATTATTGTGAGATCCAACAGTAATGCTTTTGATTGTTTTTTTTTCTGCTTTTCTTATTTTTCTACAGAAAATAACAATAATTATAATAGACGTTTTTCAAACATTTTTTTTTATTCAAGTGCACACATATAAACAACAACTGAAGAACAAAAAGCAGAGAAAATGTAGGTGGAGGAGCATAAAAATGAAAATATGCCGCAGAATTCACCTTCTAAACATTTGGTGTTTCGCATTTTAGGCATTGCCTTTGATTTATGGCAGTACATTGCCCACACAAAGACTTACCACAAGTCTTACAATTGCCGACAGATCTATTTTTCTTGCACTTTTCTTTGATCTGGCAAAATTTTGTTTGAACCATCACTTCTGAGCATGTAGAAACTTGGGACGTGGAACCCTTTTCCCTATCTGTGACCTAAGGACCACTCAACTCTCTCACAAGCGTTTGCAAAAATGCCTTGCGTGACATTTTTTGGTGGGTTATCTCATTGAATATTATCCATGCATTTATACCCGCAAAGTCTAAGGCATTTTCAAATGCATGAACAGGCCATCTCCTTGTGCATGTTCGTGTGGTATATTTTCGTGCCATCTGATCCACTACATCTACTCCATATTTTGTTTCATTGTAAAACTTTACCGTTTCTGGAGTTTTTTTAGCGGAATCAGACGCAACAACAACATCTGGATGGACGGAACTCAAAATGACAACATTTTTGTTGGGCTTTCCTTGATATACTGTAAGTGTAAAATTGTCTTCATTTCTAAACACTTTAGTGTTGTACAATTCCTCTTTCATGGATTTTATTTCTTTAGGCACTTCTCGCCTTATCTTGTTCAGTGTTCCCACGATGGTTGTTCCTTTGCTTTTTAGCTGTTTAGCTAATTTTACTGAAGTAAAATAATTATCGGTTGTAACATTGCGACCTTTTTTCAAAAACGGGTCCAATAACTTCATTACCACATGGTCAGCTAAACGGTCCTCAGCACGGCGTGTGTCATCTTTGCCTAGATAAGGGAAGCCATTTGCCAGATATTTGCTCTCCTTATCAACAGCTAGCCAATATTTGTGGCCATATTTATCTGGTTTGGAAGGCATGTACTGCGTGAATGGACACCTAGTTTTGCTTGGGAAAAGTTGCTCATCCACCGTTATGTATGGGCCAGGTTTGTAACACGCAATACAATTTTCAATAAACCTGTCCCACACAGTAGAAAATAGAGCAAACTTGTCCGTTTGCAGTCTCTCCGATCGAGTAGATTTCTCATCAAATCTGAGAAACCTCATAATTTCAACAAAGCGGTCCCTAGACATTGTCGCTTTGCAAAACGGTATTCCCCAGTCATTACACCAAATACTGCTAATCGAGTGACGGTTCGTGCCAGATATTCCACGAGCATAGAATATCGCAATGAATGCATCTAGCTCCTCATCAGATAGAGTAAACTGTAAATTATTGTTCCTGCATGCTTCTGCAAGCGTACAGTTCTTTATATGTGTCAATATATATGAATCAAAAATTAGCATAAGATAAGAGCCTAGAGTAAACAAGCGATTTTGTTCAGCATTACACAGTAATACAAGCAGGTAAAACACAAGGAAAATGTGAAAAGTTGACATGTAAATTGAACTACATCTATATGAACATCAGGGTAAATAAGACAGAGTGAAAAAATTATGCACAAAACTTTATAGCAACATTTAGTGACAAAAGGACCTCAAAATATAGTAGGGAGTCAAAATGACTCCCTTCAGTAGTTCTTGGTAAATTTTGAAAAAAACGCGCAAATTTTTCACCAAAATTATTTATTCTCACAAAATCTTTTTCACATCATATTTGAGGAAAAGTCACCGAGTTTCAAGCCAGAATTCTGAAAAATGTAGTCACAGAAGAGAAATAAAAAACGAAAGGAGTCAAAATGACTCCATCAGTAGTTCTAGTGTTAAAGCACAGGAGAATGCCCCATCTAACACGCCGCATGGGAGGTTGTTTGTGCCTGGTACCCTGAGGAGAGATTTGTTTGATGAATGTCATGACTCTCGGTTGGCAGGTCATCCTGGAATCTCTGAGACCAAGAGACTTGTGGGTCGCAGTTTTTGGTGGCCAGGATGGCAGAAGGAAGTCATTAAGTGGGTGCGCCAATGCACTGTGTGTGCTAGATCTAAGTCTTCTCATACTCCTGCTGCGGGGTTGCTTTGCCCTCTGGAGGTCCCTAGTGCACCTTGGACACATTTGGCTATGGACTTTATTACTGACCTTCCCCCCTCTGAGGGTTTCACTGTCATCTGGGTGGTCGTGGACCGTTTTAGCAAGATGTGTCACTTGGTTCCTTTCATCAAACTGCCCTGCGCTAAGACTCTTGCTAAGGCCTTTGTCAAGGAAATAGTCAGACTACATGGTGTTCCTACTGACATTGTTTCTGATAGGGGACCTCAGTTTGTGGCTCGTTTTTGGCGCGCCTTTTGTGACAGGTTGGGAGTTCATTTGTCGTTTTCATCCGGATATCATCCTGAGTCTAATGGCCAGACAGAAAGTAAAAACCAGGATGTTGAGCAGTTCTTGCGTTGTTTTGTGACTGATAATCAAGAGGGGTGGTCTGAGTTTCTGCCACTTGCTGAGTTTGCTCTTAACAACCATACATCCGCTTCTGCTGGTTGTTCGCCTTTTTTTGTTGTACTGGGAGACATCCGTCGTTTGGGTCATTTTCCAAGTTGGGATCGGCTGTACCTGAAGAGGAGAATTTTTCTGGTGTTTTGGAGAGAGTTTGGACTGATGTGCGTGGTAATCTTCAGGAGGCTAACAAAAGATCCAAAGTGTATTTTGATAGAAAACGACAAGAGGTGTTGTTTGCTATTGGTGACATGGTGTAATGTGTGTAGTACAGTTCATATAGCGTCTTGTGCTTGGGTGCGATGAAAATACATGAGACACAGGTTTGATATAGAAAGTCTTGTATTACTTCATACAAGTTGGCAAAAATAGTCACACAGTTTGCAGACACAGAAGCAGGAGACACAGCAGGCCAGAGTAATCTAAGCTCAGCAATCACTCTCCACAACAGGTTCAGGATCTTCTTCTCTGTTACCGTAAGTCCATGCAAACGTGGGTCTTTCAAAGAGCAGGGTTCAGAGTCCACAAGTGCTTCAGAGTTCCTCAGTAGGAATAGCTGGAGTACAAGGTCCAAGGCTTCAGGAGTCAGGTCACAGGTTCACTGCAGGCTAGATTCTGAAGCACTGATTCTCAGCTGTGGCTGCTTAAGAAGCAAAAGGAGAGAATCAGGGCGGGAACATGCAAGCTGGAAACTCCATTTTGACTGAGGGCAAGATAGCTGCAGCAAGACAGAAAGTAAAATGGCTGACGAACAAACTGAGTTTCAGGAACATGTACACAGAACCTTACATTACTCCCCCCTTAGGGACAGCCTCCGGATGACCTCAGGCCAGGCTTGTGTGGGTACCTCTGATGAAACTGACGGAGCAAGCGAGGAGCATTAACGTTATTGACTGGTTCCCATGAATTGTCCTCCACTGGGTAGCCCTGCCATTTAATCAGATATTGTAACTGATTTCTATACAACCTGGAATCTAAAATCCTTTCCACCACAAATTCTTCCTGACCATCGACTAGCACTGGGTCAGGGCAAGGAGAAGAACGTCCAGGAAACGTATTGGGTGTCGCAGCCTTTAGTAGGGATACATGAAAGACAGGGTGAATTCTCATAGTTCTGGGCAGTTGAAGACGACAAGCAACGGCACTTATAATTTTACTGATTTTATAGGGTCCAATGTACTTATGTCCCAACTTAGACGATGGAATCCTTAACTTAAGATTTCTGGTTGACAGCCAGACCAAGTCTCCTACCTTGAAAGCTGGTGCAGGTTTACGAAATTTATCTGCTGCTTTCTTGTACCTTTCCTGAGCCGATTCCAGATTCTCCTTTAGAAGATCCATATTCTTCTGTAAAGACGTGATTCTTTCAGCCACTGCTGGTAAAGGCGTTTCTATGGGAAATCGTGGTAGAATGTTAGGATGATAACCTAGATTAGAGTAAAAAGGAGACTGCTTAGTGGAGGCGCTCTGAGAGTTGTTATACGAGAACTCAGCTAATGGAAGTAGATCCACCCAATCATCCTGTAGGTGGCAGATAAAGCAGCGGAGATACTGCTCCAGGGTTTGATTGGTTCGTTCGGTCTGTCCATTAGTCTGGGGATGAAAAGCAGAAGAAAGGTTTACTTTAATGTCCAATGCTGCACAGAAATTTTGCCAAAACCTAGAAGTGAATTGCACCCCTCGATCCAAAATAACCTCATCCGGTACTCCATGTAAGCGAAACACATCTTTAATCATCAAATCTGATGTCTGTTTTGCAGTGGGTAAGCCGACACAAGGGATAAAATGAGCTGCCTATGTTAGACGGTCAACCACCACTAGAATGGTGTTCTTCCCCTGAGAGGTTGGTAACTCCACAATGAAGTCCATAGAAATGGATCCCCACGGGCGGAACGGGGTGGGAAGAGGCTGTAACAGACCAGTTGGTGAGGAGCGAGGTGTTTTGCATCTTGCACAGACTTCACATGAAGTGACATAGTTTAAAACATCCTTCCTGTAAGTGGGCCACCAAAAGAAACGAGAGAGAAATTCCTGTGTCTTTAGAATTCCTCTATGCCCAGCTATCTTGGAATCGTGAATGAGTTGCAATACTCTCAATCTGACTGTTTCAGGAATATACAGGCGTTGTCCCTGAATCCACACACCATTCTTAAAGACAAGACTTACGTCCCTTGGGGGTTGTGCCAAAAAGGAATCCGCATGGTATGCTTCCTTGATGTCCTTAAGTAGGTCTTGATTATGAATTACTCCTAGGAATCTAGAGTCAGGAAGAATAGTCTTAGGAGGAGTAATTGGACGTGTCTCTGCTGAGTAAATCCTAGAGAGTGCATCAGCCTTTCCATTGCGCGATCCTGGTCTATAAGAAATGATAAAATTAAATTGGTTTAAGAAAAGATTCCAGCGAGCCTGGCGAGGAGTCAGGCACTTAGCCGACCTGATAAACTCAAGGTTACGATGGTCTGTCAGGACGACTATTTGCTGTGCAGCTCCCTGAAGAAGGTGTCTCCATTCTTTGAAGGCGGCAATAATGGCCAACAACTCTCTATTGCCCACATCGTAGTTCCTCTCAGCCGAAGACAACTGCTGGGAAAAGAAGGCACAGGGATGCAAGACATTCTTCTCACCTGTTCTCTGAGAGAGTATAGCTCCAACGGCACAGTCTGAAGCATCCACCTCTATTATGAAGGCAAGCTCGGGTTGGGATGTACTAGGATAGGTGCAGTGGTAAATTTATCTTTTAGACGGGAAAATGCTTCCTGGGCTTGGGGAGTCCAGGAGAACCTAGACTCTTTCCGGGTAAGTTGGGTGATAGGTGACACTACCTCAGAGAAATTTCTAATGAAACGTCTATAGAAGTTGGCAAACCCGATGAAGCGCTGTACCTCCTTCACATTTCTAGGACTTGGCCAATCCTTGATGGCTTGGGTTTTGCTTCCATCCATACTAATTCCTTGTGTAGACAGTACATACCCAGAAATTGAATTTCGGTCCTATGGAATTCACACTTTTCAAGTTTGAAGTAAAGATGATTTTGTCTTAGATGTTCCAAGACCATTCTCACATGTCCATGATGTTCCTCTGTGGAGTTAGAAAAAATTAGAATATCATCCAAATAAATTACCACGAATGTATCTAGGAGATCCCTGAAGATGTCATTCACCAAGTGTTGGAAAGTGGCTGGGGCGGTACTCAGACCAAAAGGCATAACTAGATATTCAAAGTGTCCATAGCGTGACCTGAATGCAGTCTTCCATTCATCCCCAGATCTAATACGGACTAAGTTATAGGTCCCACGAAGATCTAGTTTAGAGAAAATTTTGGCATGTCGCACTCTCTCCAATAACTCAGGGATTAAAGGCAATGGATAACGGTTTCTAATAGTAACCTTATTGAGTTCCCTATAGTCTACGCATGGTCTCAGAGATCCATCTTTCTTCTTTACAAAGAAGATGGGTGCACCTGCAGGAGATGAAGAGGGGCGTATGAAGCCCTTGGCTAGATTTTCGTCTATGTAATCCTTTAAAGCCTTTAGCTCGGGCCCCACCAGGGGTAGATCTTACCAAAAGGTATCTCTGCTCCAGGCAATAATTCAATTGGACAATCATATGGACGGTGAGGAGGAAGCTGGTCAGCGTTCTTCTTGTCACATAAATCCACATAGTCCTGGTATACAGCTGGTAGTTCAGGGACTGACATGGTTCCTTTAGGAACAGAGCAAGCTGAAACTTTTGGACTCATCTGTTTCTCTGGAAAGTGTAATTCCTTGGTCTCCCAGTTAATGGTAGGATTCTGAGCCTGCAGCCATGGTAGCCCTAGAATAATGGGAAAGTGTGGAGAAGAGATAAGCATAAAGGACAGTTTCTCTTGATGATCTTTACCCATAAGAACCCTCAAAGGCTCTGTTTCCTGATCCACTGGTCCAGAGGTCAGCAGGGAGCCATCCACAGTTTCCATTTGTACTGGAGTAGCCTTCTTTACTGAACGTATCCCCTGTTTCAGAGCAAAGGAGACATCCATAAAATTTCCACTTGCCCCTGAGTCGATCATAGCAGAGCTAGACACCCAAGCTGAGTCAACCCAGAGTTTGATGGAAAGAAAGCAATGAGAATTGTTTTTCTTACAACTCAGCTGGGACACCGCTGAGGAAACTTGAAAAATGGCAGCGTTTACACAGTCAACGTCCTCAGAAGTAACGGAGTTTAAGTCCGAGAAATCAAGATCTGTTGCTGCAGATCTCTCTGGAGCCTGAGGCTCGGACCTGACAGATCCCCTCTCGCAACACTCACAGTGAATGAGTGCTGCAGTAGTCTTACGAGAACGGCTGGGGCAGTCTATAATGAAGTGCCCTGACTTACCACAATAGAAACTTAGATTCTCCTTAAAACGATGTTCCTTGCGTGCATCACTAACCCGTCGTTGTAAAGAGTCTACCTGCATGGGTTCAGGTTCAGGTTCCGTGTAATCCTACTCAAAGGTTCCTTAGCTGGAGAGGAAGGTAGGAAAAGGTTAGTGCGATTGCTTTCGAACCATCTCTCTTGCCTGCGTTCAGTCAGACGAGTATCAATACGGATGCAGTAGTTAATAAAGTCACCTAACGCAGTGGGAGGGTCGGCACGAGCAAGTTCATCCTTAATCAGTGGAGATAACCCCTTTCGAAAAATAGATTTTTTGGCGGAACTGTCCCAGGTGGTATCAAGGGCCCATCTCCTGAAATCCAAGGCATATTCAGCTACCGAGTGCTTACCTTGGCGCAAAGCTAACATGGCTGCTTCAGCTGTTGCACCTCGATTGGGGTCATCAAACACCTGCCCCATGGCTGAAATAAAAGTATCAAGGTGATTCAAACAATCATCCTCAGTCTCAATCAGAGGGTTTGCCCACATCAAAGCCTTGTTGGTAAGCAACATAATTATAGTAAGCACCTTAGATCGTTCAGTGGGAAATTGTGAAGCATGTGCAGAAAAAAAAAAAAGATTGCATTGATTAATAAATCCCCTGAATTTCTCACGTTCACCGCCAAAACGAAAAGGGGGCAACTTGGGAATCCCAGAACTCGGGGCTACGGCAGGAGCCTGGACTCGCCCCTCTAGAACCTCAATCCTGGCTCGCAAATCCTGGGCAGTCTGTCCAAACACTTGCAAATTGTGATTAGTGAGGTCCTGTAGGTTTGTAAAACGGGTCTTTATATTCTGCAAATCTGCAAGGATATTATCAGTCACTCCGCAAAGTTCCTTTATGCGGGCCTCCATTTTCCAGATCTTTAAAGACAGGAGTACTGGAAGAAGAGGAGAGGAAAAAAAAAAAAAAAAACAATAGTGTTTACCTGTGGTAACACTGTAGAGAAAAAAAAATTAAGGGAACTGCTCACCTGGAATGGTTGTGAGAAGTCACAACCACTGTCATCACAGAAAGCTCAACCGGACATCTGATATCCACAGTTACAGCAGACAAAAAAGAGAAAAGAAAAAAAAAAACAATAGTGTTTACCTGTGGTAACACTGCAGAAAAAAAAACACTTAAGGGAATTGCTCACCTGGAATGGTTGTGAGAAGTCACAACCACTGTCATCACAGAAAGTACAACCGGACATCCGATATCCACAGTTACAGCAGACACAGCCTTTCCAGACCCAGCAGACACTAACGTTTGGCTTCAGAATCTTGTAATGTGTGTAGTACAGTTCATATAGCGTCTTGTGCTTGGGTGCGATGAAAATACATGAGACACAGGTTTGATATAGAAAGTCTTGTATTACTTCATACAAGTTGGCAAAAATAGTCACACAGTTTGCAGACACAGAAGCAGGAGACACAGCAGGCCAGAGTAATCTAAGCTCAGCAATCACTCTCAACAGGTTCAGGATCTTCTTCTCTGTTACCGTAAGTCCATGCAAACGTGGGTCTTTCAAAGAGCAGGGTTCAGAGTCCACAAGTGCTTCAGAGTTCCTCAGTAGGAATAGCTGGAGTACAAGGTCCAAGGCTTCAGGAGTCAGGTCACAGGTTCACTGCAGGCTAGATTCTGAAGCACTGATTGCTCAGCTGTGGCTGCTTAAGAAGCAAAAGGAGAGAATCAGGGCGGGAACATGCAAGCTGGAAACTCCATTTTGACTGAGGGCAAGATAGCTGCAGCAAGACAGAAAGTAAAATGGCTGACGAACAAACTGAGTTTCAGGAACATGTACACAGAACCTTACACATGGTTTGTTTGTCCTCTAAGAATCTGCGCTTGAGGATTCCGTCTAAGAAATTGGGTCCCAAGTTTGTAGGGCCCTTTAAGGTGCTTCAGGTTATTAACCAATCTGCTGTTAAGTTGGAGCTTCCCACCTCCTGGAAGATTAATCCGGTGTTTCATGTTTCTCTCTTGAAAAAAGCTGAGGTCTCAGATGGAGACGTCTCGGCCACTGTTCCCCTGGTGGTGGAGGACGGGCAATATGAGATTTCCCGCATCCTAAATTCTAGACGGTATAGAGGGAGTTTACAGTACCTCGTCGCTTGGAAGGGTTATGGACCCGAGGATAACTCATGGGTGAGGGCGGATGATGTTTCTGCGTCTAGACTTGTTAGAGCGTTTCACAAGAGGTTTCCGGATAAGCCTAAGTCCTAGGGGATCCGGAGGATCCTCTTAGAAGGCGGGGTACTGTTAGAACCCTCTTGTTAGGTTTTGTTTCAGTTTGCTGGTCACATGACCTTTTTTCCCTATTTAGTCTGGCTCCGCCCTTCTGGCTTTGCTGGACTTCATTGTATTACCTACTCTTAAGCTAGCCGGGTGCTTAGGTGCCTTACTCAGTCAGTTTTACTTGATCTTAGGATCTCTAAGTAATTTGTTTTCTTATTGATTTTCCCTGCTACACTTTCTGTTAGGAGGTGTCCACCTTTTCTCCCAGTCCCTAGATCTTGTAGGGATTCCTCCCTCGCAACTATAGGTCTTCGTTCAGACTAGCTGAGGACTTTAGCGGGTCTGGTCGCAGGATCAGGTTCCCCGTTACATCGTAGGGATCCAGCTTAGTTCTATTGTAGGGACAGAATTCCCATCTTTCCTTAGTGCTTGTAGCAGATCATAACAGTGATTCTGTGATCACTGCGGAAGTTGTGTCTCTAGATGAAAAATGTTTTTTAAAAATCAATTTACGAGCGAAAAGTTCCAAATCCTTAATCAGAGTAAATCGATCAGAGCCCTCCACCGGTGAAAATGAAAGCCCTCTAGAGAGAACCTCTATTTGTGATGAAGCTAGGGAATGTTTTGATAGATTGATTACCTTCAGAATCTCCTGTTTTTCTTGTCCCTCATATTGTATTGGTGTCTTGACTTTTTTGTTACTGGTGTATTGGGATGCTGAGGATGATTGCCTATCAGATCTCCAGCTGGAATTGATCCATTTCTTTTTTCTAAAAAATGATCGCCACATGCTCCCTCAGATGTGGTAGAGATACTTGATAACGATTGTGATCTAAAGTGATGTTTGACTTGTTTCTTACGCCAACGATAATGCTGTGGCTGACTCCACCAGACAGACCCCATTCCTCTTGAACTACGGTCAGCATCCGTGGGTCCCGGTGCCCATGCCCGTGTCTTCCGCTGACTCCAGGGTGGCAGACTGGGCTGTGGAGGCACGGGACATTTGGGACCGTACCCAGGACGCCATCCAAGCCTCCAAGGAGAGGATGAGGTCTTCTGCCGCTCCGACATTTGCTCCGGGCGACTTAGTGTGGCTCTCTGCCCGAAACATTAGGCTGCGAGTAGAGTCAACTAAGTTGGCACCTCGTTATCTGGAACAATGATAACGAATATGGACTCACTGCATAATATGGCAATAAAAATACGGGGGTGCAAAAGGTGGTACAGAATATAGACTAAAAAAGAAGAAAAAGGAACCGCCAAAAATACTGCACACCACCAATATAATATAGTAGAATAGTAGAATTTTTTGGTAAATAATAGATCTTTATTTAGTCTACAAAAATGCATACAAAAGTGCATGAAAAAAAGCTTGAAAATCTGCATAAAAAAACGTAGATTTTTACCTTCATTTTCCTGTCTGTGCACACGTTGCGGATTCTGCTGCGGATCTGCAGCAGATTCTCCTGCGTTGAACAGTGCCATTATAGTCTATGTAAACTAAAAACCGCTGTGCACATGCGGAAAAATCACCAGCATAAACGCTGGGGGTTCATTTCCGGAGCATGTCAATTCTTTGTGTGGATATGCACCGTTTCTGCACCCACTGACTTGCGTTGAGTCGGGCGTTATCACTCATGTAAGAAGTGAAATCTGGCATTGTACTATACCTATATTTCTCAGCTGTATCTGTGCATCATGAATCGTGGTATGTGTTAAACGGGGGCCCACTGAGACTCTTTCGCCCGGGCCCTCAAAAACCTGGAGCCGGCCCTGGCAGGGGCACATCTCGCCCCCATAGCCACACCGGAGACTTGGAGATAGTATGTCCTATCAAATAGGAAAAAATTGTGTTTGAGTACAAAATCAAGTAAATCAATTAGAAAAGAGTCGTGCATTCTATCTGAGCCCAATTCCTGATCCAAAAAGTACACCACAGCTTCCATACCATCCTTATGACAGATATTTGAGTAAAGTGATTCCACATCACATGTGACCATTATTTCATGTGGCACTAAGGTCAGACCCTGGTTGGCCGATATAAAATGTGAGGAGTCCCTAATGTAAGATGGTAACTGTAAAAACAAATGGTTGTAGAAAAAAATCCAGATACATGCACGCCTTTTCACATAAACTTCCTATGCTGGACACAATTGGTCTACCAGGAGGCACTTGCAGATCTTTGTGAACTTTGGCAACATGTAGAACGTCGATACCACCGGCTGTTCAACCCAAATGAAATCCCGTTCACCCACATTGATGACCCCAAGCTCAAAGGCCTTGTCAATTAGAGACCTCAATTTAGTTGCATAGCAACCAGTTGGATTAGAGGGTAATCTACGATAGAATTGGGGATTATCAAGCTGTCTATGTGCTTCCTGCTGATATAAAAGGTGTGGCCACAGCACAATATTGCCACCTTTGTCAGCTTCTCTAATAATGAATTCATTATTAGATTTCAGACCAAGGAGGGCACGTTTTTCAAGCACAGGTAAATTGGATACTACAGGCAAATTAGAAGGCAGAGCCTCAATTTCCTTTCTAACCATTTCAAAAAATATCCTCACTGCAGGAACAATGGAGAAAGGTGGTGAAATACGTGATCTATTTCTGAGTGGAAACTTCGGCCTACCTGTGGACATCTCCCCCTCCTGTAATAAATCCATAAGGTCCTGAAAAACCATTCGGTCAGTCTGGTCAGCAAAAACAGAGGAAGAGACCTGAGGCTTGTTATGCAAAACTTGTAGTACAATTCTCCTGCAAAAAAGAAAAAGGTCTTTCACCAATGTGAATTTATCCACTCTCTGTACCGGTGAAAATGTTAAGCCTTTGCTCAAAACAGACTGTTCAATAGAGGATAATGTATAGTCAGATAAATTGATAATTTGTAGGGTAGCGGCAGAGTCAGACACATTATACTCACTGTTCTCGCATGATGCAGTTGAGCTTAGTTGTGATATTGTCTCCGCTGATTGCAGCGTTGTGATCTGTCTCCCTTGCTCCGGGTCATGCGAGTATAAGACCCTACGCTTCCAGCGTCCTCGCCTGGTCCTGATCTGACTCGCTTTCCACGGATGATAAAAAATCACTTGATATCTGACCATCAGTAGCTGGAATATCCCTACGGGTATTGGAATAACCCCTAGATGGAACCAAACCTCTGCGTCGATTACCATGATGTGACCATTTGAAGACATTTTGTGATTCAAAGTCAGCCTTGTCCCTCATATATTTTGATTTTTTTCCGGTTCATTATCTCCTTGTCATATTTATCAAAGATTTCCTTTAAATTGGCCCTGAAGGGCTGCACCTGTGAAGTCGCATCAAAACTATTGAGCTGTGCTTCCAATTTTTTGATATCAGATATCACCGTAGTAAGAAGTTCTCTATCATGTGTAATTAATATATTAATCAGAATCTGGGAACACAGAAGTAAACCCTGCTCCCAGGTAGTGAGAAAAGCGGATGATGGCTCCCAAGCCGGAAAAATGGAAATTCTCAGTCCCCTCGGGACTAGATTCAATTTCAAATATTCCTCCAAGAACCTAATGTTCCATAGTAATCTAATGCCCTGTTTCTGTGCTGCAATGAGCTCCCTTGTTAGGCCTGAAAAATCAGTACTCGGGCCTGTATCAGTATTGTCTAAAAACACCTGGGAAGCGGACGCTCTCCATGCTGCCTCACGAGTGTCCCAATCCATGACACCAGCATAAACACCGTAATACTAATATCAATACGTTGAACAAGCCAAAATAGGCTGCGTGCTATCCAAAAAGAATTACCCTACTGGGTAGAAACAAATGGAACAATGATAACGAATATGGACGCACTGCATAATATGGCAATGAAAATACGGGGGTGCAAAAGGTGGTACAGAATATAGACTAAAAAAGAAGAAAAAGAAACCACCAAAAATACTGCACACCACCAATATAATATAGTAGAATAGAAAAAGGACTTTATTGACAAAAACACATAAAAAACATTAAAACACAATGGAAAGCTCCCCGCATGTAAACTGCTCAATGGTAAGTATCAACACAGACAATTATGTGACATCACACTCCTCCAATGAATATATACACATAAGGTGGCTCATGAACGATAGCAAGGCAATATAACAAATACAAATGTAGTCCACAAGTCTAGATATAACATGTATATCTAAATGGTATATTGCAAAAGACACAGACAATTCACCTAGATAATATCAATAAATACTTGTAGTAAGCTGATGATATATACACCCTATCGGGACATGTACTGTCACAACAAGTCTGTGTAAAGAAACCTGAGAACAAAAAACAAATGGATCCAGAAAATCAGCAAAGTCCGCAAAATTAACTCCAAAGTGGAGACAATAATAGAACAGAGTAACGAAGGATCAGCAATGAAAGGAATCCCTCAGGACAATGAATCCAAAGTCTGCAATATATGTGGCTCAAATAGCCAAGATACAAGAGCTTACATGTCCACCAGATAAGAGATAATGATAGGAGTCCCCAAGAGCAGGATAACAGAGGCGGAGGAGTCCCGACGCGTATCGCCGTCACCCGGACGACTTCATCAGGGAAAGGTGGCAACCTTATGGCAATGTAGTCCCTTAAGTACCTGTTCTGATGAGAGGCATAATAGCCACATGTGTGCTGGCGTTCAGGGCGGGACCGGAAGCAGCTGACAGGTAAAATGCAGACGTCTCTGCCTAATACACTCAACTGCGCAGGCGTCGATCAATGAGAGCGACGATGCATATTGAGAATAAAAGTACTAATAAGATACAATCTGACACCTGAGCAAATATAGAGGAAAAAGATAGCAAACATATGAATACACGCCTGATGCTGACCCAACATGATTTAGGACCTGAAATATAGCAAACATTTTGTAATAGTATGAATATGGGGACAAAAGCATCATAACAATTAAAGGCACCATAACATATACATGGGTACATGGTGTAGCCTTTCCGGGGGGGGTTTAGCTCTAGGATCGCTGTCTGGGTAGACAGAATGGCACGGAAACAGTTCATTCAGACAGCAGTTTGGTGAAAACTGGCCGCAACCAGTTTTATTAAAGTCCACAGCACACAGATAAAAACAAATCATAAACAGAAAACCTGGGCTTGTCTAGCCACTAAATTACACTTAGATAGATGGCCCTCTCTATCCGGGACCCAGACTCTACCAGTCTGTGCCCAAAACAACACATATCACATATGTTACCAGTATGGAGTTTCACAGACACTCCTCTTTATGTCCGAAGGCAACTCCAATGTCCAGACTTGAGAGAGGTCACCTCCTATTCAGTCGCTATTCGCACGGATTCTCACTGTGACTACTCCTGTGTCCGGGGTACTTCCTGCACCCAGACTGAGATAGCTCACACTCTTAGAGACTGCTTCCTTGTGCCAGGACACCTCCCTGTGTCCGGGCTAAAGACAGCTCCCACACTCTTAGAGACACCTTCTGTGTCTGGACCCCTTGTCCAGACTGAATGAGCTCTTTGACTGTGTTCCCAAGCACCCACTTCTGGCTTCCCAATCAACACCTGAGTGGATTCAGGTCTGAGCTGCAAGCGTGTACTGAATGGCAGGTGTAGTGACCTTTCTTTACCACCAGGTTTACAAAGCCACACATTTCGCTCATACCAGTCAGCAAGGTACTTAGGTGAAATATACACCTCATTCACCACATATTCCTTCACTGTCTCACATATCCCCTCCCTCTTCTCCAGACCGGAGGGCTGGTCATCCAGACCGGAGGGCTGGTCAACAATCCTAAAGAGACAGTGAACTCCGGACCAGTCATAGTCATTATTAGCTTCATCTTCAGTCTTGTCATCTATATCTTCACCTGAGCCATCCGCACTACCCTGTACCCTCCCAGGCCTATGCTCTCTGCGGACCTCAGGTGACCTGCACGGTTTCAGCTTGACCTTAGTGCCAGCCTCAGTCTCGTTATAGTGCCTCACCCGAGAAGTACGACCAGGCACGTCAGAACACCTCTGCTGATTCTTCCTCAGAACCTCTCGTACCTCCTGTCCTTGGTGCACTGACCCTGTGTCCCCAGCTGTCCCAGAAGGTATAGGGGTTTTTTCACTTTTCTCTAATTCCCCCTGAACCTTTTTTAGCACATCTACTTTTTTAAATATCAGTTGGTTCGTAAATTCTATTTCACAGAATTTAAGCTCCTCTTCTTGTACAGGCTCACTTTGCATAAGACGCAGAGCTCTTACTTCTTTCTCCAGGAGATCCACATCTTCTAACAAGTCAAGGCTCATCATCTTTTCTGCTTTCACCTCCTCGTATAATTGCGGCCTTTGCTCTCGCAATGAAGAGACTCCCTGTATCCTTCCTTTTACTTCATTGTCCTTTTCAAGAAGGTACTCATGGTTCTCATCACGCTCCTTCATCACAGTTTGAAATTTTTTCTGTGAAGCACTTAATTCCTCTGGTACCTGTGCAACCATTTTTTCTTGATCTTGCAAGGTACTGTATACACTTTCCCTGTCACTTCGTACTCTCTGTAGCAACTGCTGGCACCGCTCCCGTTCCCGGCGAAGAGATAACACATCCAGTTTACACTGTTGCAGCTGCTCGCGCAATGCAACAATATCAGTCTTCATGTCTTTGGTGGAGACGTCATGGAGACGCATCTTCTCCTGTAGCTGTTGGACGTCTTTTACTACTTCGGCCGTTTCTTCAGCCTCACTTGAAACCTCAGCTTCTGATGAGGCATCTGGCTTGGTGACCACCATTTCCATGGCTTTCTCCAGCTCTGCAGCATCTCCCTCAAAGTCCCGGGCACGATGCAGCTCCATACCACACATTGACAACTTCTCATTTTCAACAGCATCCACTTGTGCTGTGTTCAGTTTCAGAGTCCTGCCTTTAAAGCTCAGCTCTCCTCCTTTCACCTTAGTCTTCGCCAGGGAACCGGCCAACTGTAAAACATCTTCAGATGCCATCTTCTGTCTGGCTGTAAGGTCAGCATCAGCTTTCTTCTCAGGACTCTCAACCTCCTCTGCTACCATGCCTTCCTCATTTGCACTGGTTGCTTTATGGTCATCAGATGATTCACTATCACTATCTGACCCCTCTTTCTCAGCCACATCTGGCTCACTGTCAGGGCTATACACTTCATTTTCATTCACATCCTGCTCACTGTCAGGGTTATACAATTCAGTTTCATTCATATCCTGCTCACTGTCAGGGTTATACAATTCAGTTTCATTCACATCCTGCTCACTGTCAGGGTTATACAATTCATTTTCATTCACATCCTGATCTGGAACCTTAGTTAACATGTCATCCACAACATTAACTTCACTATCTGGTCCCTCAAGTATGTGACTATGTGACAACCCCAGCACTATACTTCTATATAGTTCAGGTACTAGAAGCTGACTCACGACCCCTCCCTGGACTTCAGTGTCCCTATACAATAGGTTATTGTTCATGGCAGCATGAGGAAACCTCTCCTCAGAGCCAGGCTCTTGGGGAACCTCATTCAGAACAATTACATTCTCCTGTGCCGTTTTAAGAGTGGGGTCTCGCACCGGCTCACTCCCAAAATTGTCACAGGAGCCAGGCAGGTCAGGGACACTCGGTTCCCGAGAACCACCATCCTCGTCTCCCAACATCACCTGCAAAGAAATGTCATCTTTATCACGGTCATCATCAGTATCATGATCATCATTATCATTATCAATATTATCATGGTCATCATCATTATCACATAAGTTTAACATCCCACTAGCATTGTGTTCCGCCCCTCGGGACTGCGCACCCTCAATAGGAGCTTCATCACACTGTCCATCAGAAACATTTTTCCCCCAGAGATCCTTAGACTGGGGAAAGTCACTACCCAATATGACGGGTTGCACCAGGTTCTTCACTACCCCCCCTTCATATGAAACCTCCCCGAGTTTGGGGACCAAGTCCACGGCAGTCTCTGGGTAGACTTTGGTGTCTCCATGGATGCACACCATACTCAGGTGCTTATCAGGGATGAAGTCCCTTTCAATCAGGCTGTCACATACGGAAGTCACTGGACTCTCTGAGTCCAAGAGGGCCTGTGCTGGGCAGTCATTTACAACCACCGGGGACCCCTGTGGTCCAGTCTCTTCGGCTGAGGTGGACACACACACAGGTTCTGCGCAGAGAGAGAGGGATCTGCCAACATCACAACACATAGGCTCCCCCTCTATTGGACAGTTGGCTGCAATTTCACGCCAGCTCCAACACTGTCCATCACACTCTCCCACCCACATGTCCCCTCGGGCCTGAACCCGCTTATCAGCATACCCCATGTCCCCAACAGCTGGAACGCTCTTACCGGGAGAGTTCAGCGTCCGGGAACTCTGAAGTGACGTCCGCTCAGACGGCTGGTCCCGGAGGCAGTCTTTGGGGCCAAAGTACCTTTCTCTCTGTACCTCAGAAGGAAGTGCTCGGGTGTAACGGTCCACTGTCACCTTTTCGACCCTTTGGGCAGTGTTGCTGACGGCAGACTCCCAACTGTATCTCCAGTCATGGACTCTCCTGGCACGGGCTGCAACCGTAACACCCAGCCGGGTAAGAATCGCCGCTTTCAACTTGGCATAGTCTTCACTGTCCTGCTTGCTCAGGTCAGCCCAGACTTTTTGGGGTTCCCCAATCAGATAGGGTACGACCATCATGGCCCACTCAGATAGGGGCAGATTCTCCTTCTCTGCCAGTCTCTCAAACCTAGTGAGATATACCTCCACATCATCACGAGGTGTCATCCTTTCCAGGGACCGTCTTAACCGCCTTCTTTACATCGGACAAGTCAGGTGCCTTCACAACATTACTCTGAGACGCGGTGCGGAGAGCTGCAATCTGCTCCAACAACCGGTTATTCTCCTGCTGCTGCTGCAGGAATTTCTGCCGGTGCTCCTGCATGCGCTGCTGGTGCTGCAGGCGCTGTTGCTCCATGCTCCGCTGGGCCTGGACCAGGTACTCAACGAGCCCCTCCATACTGCCGGACTCATCTGTCTCAATCACAGCAGTCTTATGTTGCACAATAACTTGCGCCATTTGTTCAAACAGCGCCTCCATGCTGTCATCCATGCTGTCAGACTTCTCTGTCTTCACAACGGCAGTCTTCACTCAAGACATACACTCTACACAGCTTTTTTTCCACAGAAAATTCAGCCTTGCTGTGCAACCACTTTTTTTTTTTTTTTTTTTTTCCTTTGCAAAGTCTATTAGGGCTACTGTCTCTTTAAGACTGCTCCACAAACTTTTCTTTTGCTGCTGCACATTCCACAGTCATTTTCACAACAAGTTCAGCTTTGCTGTGCATACATTTTCTCTCTGCAGACCCTATCAGGGCCACTGTCTCTCCAAGACTGCTCCAAACAGACGTTTCTGCTGACACACACTTTTTTTTTTTTTCTGTTGCTATTTCAATAGACTTCACCTTTAATGCTGTCTCTTGCCACTGTGCTGCATGCACACTCCAGCACTAACTGTACCAGGCCCTGCGCTGCCCCAGCATTCTCCGCCAATTGTAGCTTTCCGGGGGGGGTTTAGCTCTAGGATCGCTGTCTGGGTAGACAGAATGGCACGGAAACAGTTCATTCAGACAGCAGTTTGGTGAAAACTGGCCGCAACCAGTTTTATTAAAGTCCACAGCACACAGATAAAAACAAATCATAAACAGAAAACCTGGGCTTGTCTAGCCACTAAATTACACTTAGATAGATGGCCCTCTCTATCCGGGACCCAGACTCTACCAGTCTGTGCCCAAAACAACACATATCACATATGTTACCAGTATGGAGTTTCACAGACACTCCTCTTTATGTCCGAAGGCAACTCCAATGTCCAGACTTGAGAGAGGTCACCTCCTATTCAGTCGCTATTCGCACGGATTCTCACTGTGACTACTCCTGTGTCCGGGGTACTTCCTGCACCCAGACTGAGATAGCTCACACTCTTAGAGACTGCTTCCTTGTGCCAGGACACCTCCCTGTGTCCGGGCTAAAGACAGCTCCCACACTCTTAGAGACACCTTCTGTGTCTGGACCCCTTGTCCAGACTGAATGAGCTCTTTGACTGTGTTCCCAAGCACCCACTTCTGGCTTCCCAATCAACACCTGAGTGGATTCAGGTCTGAGCTGCAAGCGTGTACTGAATGGCAGGTGTAGTGACCTTTCTTTACCACCAGGTTTACAAAGCCACACATTTCGCTCATACCAGTCAGCAAGGTACTTAGGTGAAATATACACCTCATTCACCACATATTCCTTCACTGTCTCACAATGGGTACAATAATGGAATATTTAGTGCCAAAACAAATATGTGCGATCCACATAAAATACAAGTGTACAAAAAAAATTAAATTATATATATAAATAAAGAGTACAAAATATAAAGAAATGTAAATAAATTAAATGAAATTGAAATAAAATAAATATATTGAGAATTTTTTTTTTTAATTTTATGTATAAATAAAGAGTACAAAATACAAAGAAATGTAAATGAATTAAATGAAATTGAAATAAAATAAATATATTGAGAGAGAAAAAAGAAAAAAAAAATTGCCTCGTTATCTGTGCCCCTTTAAGATTCTTGAGCAGGTGAACCCTGTAGTTTACCGCTTAGCCCTTCCGCCTCGCCTTGGTATCACCGACACCTTTCACATGTCCCTTCTGAAACCCGTGGCCATCTTCCAGTTTTCTGAGTCCTCTGCCGGGATGTCGGGTTCCTCTACTGACGATCATGAGGTGAACGCCATTGTTAGGTGAAAGGTGAAAGGTGGTACGAGGCAAAAATTTTATTTGGTGAACTGGAGGGGTTATGGTCTTGGGAGCCTGCCGAGCATATTCACGCTCCGCAGCTCATCGCTGCCTTTGAGCGCTGCGAGGCTCAAACAAGGGGGGGCCCTAGGAGGAGGGGGTAATGTTAGGGTTCGAGTTCCCAATGCTACACAACGGGAATCTCGAGCCATTCCCGCTGCGGTCCCCCATCTGTCTCCGGCCGCAGAGACGTTGGTCCCAGCGTCTTGCCCGGTCTAATACTGTACAGAGACTTGCTGCTGCCTCTCCTGGATCTTCGGTTATAACCAGTGCTGGAGCAGGCAGATTTGGGACTAAGTCCTCTGTTTCTTCTTCTGAGCATGCCCAGGGCAAGCTCTCCCATTGGAGATCAGGGGTCACATGCTCAGATACAGCTACGACTCCTATTGGTCCTCCAGGAAGGTCCTGTAGCTGTTTGTGATCTGAAGCAACTTTCTATTGGTCCTTTCTGGAAGGTCTTCTACTCGTGGCTGCTATAAAAGGTTGTCCTGACCTCACGGCCGTGCGCTAGTATCAAACCTTTATGTGCTTTGCGCCAGTATGGTCATGCGTGTGTGTGGTTAGTGCGGCTGAAATATCCCATTACAATACCAACCTAATCAGCGAGGAGCTTGGTATGCTAGCTGGTCAGGGTCGGTGTCTTAGATGCCTTTAGAATACCGGCATAACCGGTGAGGAGTTTGGTTGCCGTATTCAGGGCCTGGCATACAGACACCATAGATAGCGCATGACCACTTCCTATGTTCGCTTAGCAGTCAACTGTGTACCTGGACACAGTAGGGTTTCTCAGCGGCTCTGTGACGCAACAGGGTTTGCTCTAAAACGCTAGTCAGCGCCCTAGCGTTTTACTTTGCGGCTCACTGAAGCTAAGTGAGTTCGCACTTATCGCCATATAGCGCTGCGGCATTCCCGCTAGCGGCTCTGTGGATTAACAGAGTTCGCACTATCTGCCACAGTGCGCTACAGCGTTTATTTTAGCGACTCTGCGGGATAACAGAGTTCGCTACTTACGCCATCTTACTAGCAGCAGGCTCTGCATGCACGGTGGACCCCGGGCTGCGAACGCACCTCTCTACATTATTTATTAGGTGCGTTCCACAGACCCTAACACAGTATCATGGCCACACGGACTTAATGCGATATTACTTGGCAAAATCATGGTCAATACTCCAAACTGACCCCATTTTGGCTCAATATGTTGGTGAACATCCTAATATTATGTTTAGGAGATCAAGAAATTTAGGTGATCATTTGGTTAAAAGCCATTATGTCCCTGACCCTATCCCCTCCTTTTTATCTGGCTCAAATCTCAAACCTGGACCATGTAGGAAATGCATAGCTTGTCCCAATATTTTTAGGACTGAAATGTTCACTAATACTAAGGGAACGAAAACTTTTAAAATCAAATATACTATTACTTGTACAGCTAAAGGCGTAATATATATTACGCTACGTGTCCATGACAACTCGTCAACTTAAAATCCGTACTCGAGAGCACGTTCTGGGTATTCAGGCAGCAAGGGACATTGAGGATATTTCTACATTCACTAGTATCCCTAAACATTTTAAAATCCATCACAATTGTGATGCTTCCCTTTTGAAAGTATTTGGGATTGACATGGTTGAGCCAGGTGAGAGGGGAGGGAGAATAAGTACGTCTTTGGCCAGATTAGAGGCCAAATATGTTATGATCGATGACGCAGTGTGGCAAACCCAGCCAACGCTCTCATGTCGTCAAACCATTACGATGACGGGGTAAGCGTCCCAGGTGATCGTGGAATGTGGACCCACTGGACCACAGGGGGGACCTGGGCCTACCTGGACTAGGGAAGGGTAGCGACCGGGGTCTGTGGCAGCTGAGCTTGTGGACAAGATGACCATATGCAGAACTAAAGGACACCGCACAACTTCAGGTATGAAGAAACATAAAGTTTACTTAAATAAAGCAAAAGACATGTAAACATCAGAATCAAGAATATGTACATCACGAAGGAAACACATCTCAGTTTGACAGGCGAAGCAAGAGGTCATCACGGGATGACGCAGTCCAGAGTCATCTGGCACGGGCATACAAGGATGGCCTCTCTCTCAGGCCTCAGGCGTAGCACAGGCACAGCAGGAGAACATCAGACACCGACCTCGGACTAGCTTCAGACGATGGCAGGAGGTCATGACGGGTTGACCCAGTCCAGGGTTGTCTGGCATGGGCATACTAGGATGACCTCTCTCAGGCCTCGGGCGTTGTACAGGCTCAGCAGGAGAACATCAGACACTGACCTCAGGCAGACTTCAGATTAAGGGTTGGGGCATCACAGGTTGATGCAGTCCAGGGTTATCTGGCACAGGCATAGTAGGATGGCCTCTCTCTCAGGCCTCAGGCGTAGCACAGGCACAGCAGGAGAGCATCAGATACTGTCCTCAGGCAACCTTCAGACAACGGCAGGAGCCATCATGGGTAAGACCACAGGGAACTGGCAGGAAATCAGAACATAAGCAAGACACGGAAAAGCACAGGTCCAGGAATGTTGGCACTACAGCATCGGGCATCGGCTGGTCAAGTCTAGGACTCACTGGCAGGACCGTCACCAGGGAACAGAGCTGGAGACTCCCGGAAACCACGGAGGAGAAATCCATCCAGGAAGACAAGAGGGACCGGCTCAAGAGCACAACTTGGACCACCAGGACCAGGGACTGGACATCTGGACACAGGCTGGACATCGGAACACGGACAGACATCAGGACTCAGGCAGGACATCTGGACACAGGCGGGACATCAGAACACGGACTGGACTTCGGAACATGGATGGGACATCAGAACATGGACTGGACATCAGAACACGGACTGGACATCAGGGCACAAGCCGGACATCAGGACATCAGGTAGGACATCAGGACATCGGGACATCATGGCACCAGGTGGACATCAGGACATGTGGTCTCAGACAGGACATAAGGACATCAGGATTCGGATATCAGGTAGAACATCAGAACACTGGCATCGGACTCCGGACATCTGGCAAAAAATGACAGGTTCCGGACATCAGGCTGCAGACATCAGGCTCCGGACATGAGGCCGCAGTCATCAGTGTTGTGAACACCTTTGAGGCGACTTCGGAGCTGGGGCTCCCTCCGGTTGTTGCTGAGGGTAATGAACCAATTGCTGAATGGCTTTCAGCTGGGTCCGAATGGTCTGATATAAGTGACCTGAACTCCCAGCAGCCTTGACGGTAATCAATTGTTCTTCCAGGTCTTGCTTGGAGCTCAGCTTGTATTCCTGCTCTCATTCTGATAAGAGACTTGTTTTTTTTTCCTCTGGTTGGATTTTCCTTGCTGGTTTGCTGCCTTGCAGTGGACTTCAGCCTGGTCCCCTTTTGGGCCTGGCTCTGCATATGTGCTCAGTTTGTGTTTGCACTTTTGCTCTCTTCCTGTGTCACTTTTTATTTGCTGAATTGCTGTGTGTTACACCAGAGATCTGATTTAGGTGGCAGAGATCGTGTGATCTCAGGTTTTTTGTTAATCAGAAGTGTTGGTATTTTTGTCAGGGTTTTTTAGGGTTGCAGTCAGAATTCTTTCCTATACTTTACTATCTAGACAGTATTGGGCCCCAGCGTTTGCTCATTCTATTTTCTGTCTGTGTTCGTATTTTCTTCTTGTCTAACCCCCATTACATGTTTGGGCGCATCCTATTCCTTTGGGGGTTCTGCTACGGGGCAGATAGCTTTCATCTTTCTGTCTTTAAGTTTAGCTATATCTCCGGCTGTGACGAGGCATCTAGGATCACCGTAGGTACCGCTCCACGGCTGCTTCTAGTGTTGCGGTTAGTCTAGGGTCTGCAACCCAGTAGTTTCCAGCCTCTCTGGTGTATTGCTACTTCGGCTATTTTTGCTATTTCTCCTCAGCTACCGAAACATAACAGTATTACCGGCCACACTGAAAATTATATGGTACTCAACAGAAGGGAAAAATAGTAAAAAAGAAAAAAAAAAGGGAGTTGTCAGAAATTTTTTTTCTGTTTGTTGCATTTTTTCCCTCTTTTTCTCTGGGTGCTGAGGAGGAATTTTTTTTTTGTCCTCAATGGAGTTTGCACAGTTGTCTAGCCATGTGAAGCGGCTTGCCGTTGAGGTTCAGAGCATTGCTACTTATCTTGCTAGGTTGCCGGTTGTGGAACGTAGGATCCCCATACCAGATTTATTTTTGGGG